>CM022764.1:29019865-29022365 GCA_012411365.1 Ameiurus melas | reverse complement strand
CACTAATACCCCACTAACACTGCACTAATACCCCACTAATACCCCACTAACACTGCACTAATACCCCACTACACCCACTAACACTGCACTAATACCCCACTAACACTGCACTAATACCCCACTAATACCCCACTAACACTGCACTAATACCCCACTAACACTGCACTAATACCCCACTAACACTGCACTAACACCACACTAACACTGCACTAATACCCCACTAATACCCCACTAACACTGCACTAATACCCCACTAACACTGCACTAATACCCCACTATACCACTAACACTGCACTATACCCCACTAACACTGCACTAATACCCCACAAACCCACTACACTGCACTAATACCCCACTAACACTGCACTATACCCCACTAATACCCACTAACACTGCACTAATACCCCACTAACACTGCACTAATACCCCACTAATGCCCGTAACACTGCCTAATACCCCACTACTGCCCACCTAACACTGACTAATACCCCACTAACACTGCACAAACCCCCTAATACCCCACTAACACTAACCCAATACCCCACTAACACTGCCTAATACCCCACTAATACACCTAACACTGCACTAATACCCCACTAACACTGCACTAATACCCCACTAACACTGCACTAATACCCCACTAATACCCCACTAACACTGCTAACCCCACTAATACCCCACTAACACTGCACTAATACCCCACTAACACGCACTGCCACTAACACCCCACTAATACCCCACTAACACTGCACTAATACCCCACTAATACCCCACTAACACTGCACTAATACCCCACTAACACTGCACTAATACCCCACTAACACTGCACTAATACCCCACTAACACTGCACTAATACCCCACTAACACTGCACTAATACCCCACTAATACCCCACTAACACTGCACTAATACCCCACTAACACTGCACTAATACCCCACTAACACTGCACTAACACCCCACTAATACCCCACTAACACTGCACTAATACCCCACTAATACCCCCACTAACACTGCACTAAACCCCCACTAACACTGCACTATACCCCACTAACACTGCACTAATACCCCACTAATACCCCACAACACGCACTAATACCCCCCTAATACCCCACTAACACTGCACTAATACCCCACTAACACTTAATACCCCACTTACCCCACTAACTGCACTAATACCCTACTAACACTGCACTATACCCCACTATACCCCACTAACACTGCACTACACCCCCACTAACACACCCTAACACTGCACTAATACCCCACTAACACTGCACTAACACACCACACTAACACTGCCTACTACCCACTAATACCCACTAACACTGCCTAATACCCCACTAACACTGCACCCCAACCACCCACTAATACCCCACTAACACTGCACTAATACCCCACTAACACTGCACTAATACCCCACTAATACCCCACTAACACTGCACTAATACCCCACTAACACTGCACTAATACCCCACTAACACCGCACTAATACCCCACTAATACCCCACTAATACCCCACTAACACTGCTCAATACCCCACTAACACTACACAATACCCCCAATACCCCACTAACACTGCACTAATACCCCCGCCCACTAACACTGCAAATACCCACTAACACTGCACTAATACCCACTAATACCCCACTAACACTGCACTAATACCCCACTAATACCCCACTAACACTGCACTAATACCCCACTAATACCCCACTAACACTGCACTAATACCCCACTAACACTGCACTAATACCCCACTAATACCCCACTAACACTGCACTAATACCCCACTAATACCCCACTAACACTGCACTAATACCCCACTAATACCCCACTAACACTGCACTAATACCCCACTAACACTGCACTAATACCCCACTAACACTGCACTAATACCCCACTAATACCCCACTAACACTGCACTAATACCCCACTAATACCCCACTAACACTGCACTAATACCCCACTAACACTGCACTAATACCCCACTAATACCCCACTAACACTGCACTAATACCCCACTAACACTGCACTAATACCCCACTAACACTGCACTAATACCCCACTAATACCCCACTAACACTGCACTAATACCCACTAATACCCCACTAACACTGCACTAATACCCCACTAATACCCCACTAACACTGCACTAATACCCCACTAACACTGCACTAAAACTGCACAACACCTCTTTAATAACAGATTACACAATGTTACATTGATCAGTCACATGACCTGAATAGCTACAGGTTATAGAACTTTGCTAATAAATTATTTAATAATTGTCTCTGTCCTCATATCCTGTCCTGGAGAGGAAACAGGAAGTGACAGGGTTTTGGGTTGTGGTGCAGATTCCGGTGTAGCCTCAGTGTGTGCTGTCAGAAACGGTGCAGCTGAGGGTCAGACAGCTGCCCTTATAAATAAGTGCATTTCTTCACACCTCCACCACAGAGCCCTGAGCGCATCCCTCCATCTTCCTACTGTTCTTCTCTCTTT
>CM022764.1:28999865-29002365 GCA_012411365.1 Ameiurus melas | reverse complement strand
AGATGCACCTGTAATTATTGTTGCTATATTTAAGTGTATTAATCACAGAAAAGTGGTGACTGTGGTGTCATTTGTGTTGCACTGACATGATACAGCGGAGATAAAAATCTACACACCCCTGTTCAAATGGAGAGACTCTTTTAGAATTTTTCCTGAAAACTTCTACCTTGGTCTCATCAGACAATAACACATTTTACCACAAGATGTGTGGGGATTTAGGTAGACTTAGATGTTTGGATGGTGGACTTCTCTCGACCTACCCTACCCCATAGCCCAGATATGTGAAGAATATGAGAGACTGTTGTCACACAGAGAGTAATCAGATATTCTTGCAGCTATTTTAATGTCGCTGTAGGTCTGTTGGAAGTTTTGTTTTTTTTAGGCACATCCTGTTCTTGGTGATGTCACTGTGGTAGCCTATTTTCTCCACTTATTTATGAAGGCCTTCACCGCGTTCCATGGTACAACTATGGCACAATAAACGTTTTGGAAATTCTTCCTTTGGGATTAATCATAATTAAATCATTGATGATAGGTGTATCATAATTATTTTTGAACATGAGCGTGAATTTGATTGGTTCTTTCTGCTTAGAAGGCATCAGGCCTCAAGACAGCGATCACAGGGGCATTAGGACTGACCATTAAATCAGATTAAAGTCACGCATTAAACTAAAGATAAGCCCAGAATCAAAACGCCCCTAAAGGTGTTCCTCTGAAGTATTGGAACAGGCGATTAGTCTCGGTTTATGCTTTACACATCTGAGTTTGAGATCAAAAGATGGTCCAAGGGTCAGCTTTCATTTCCTGATATTTATATCTAGTAATGACAGTCTGATGTAACATCTCATATTCATCTTTTGATCTTAAACTAAATTCTTCCAGTGTATAGCAAAAAACAACAGAACAAGCCTTGCTGTTCCAGTACTTTCAGAGAGTATCTTATCATCAGAAGATCTCAGTCAGTCCAACATCGGACTGGAGACCTCAATCAGACTAACATCAGACTAAATACCTTAATAACGCACTGGCACCAAAATAAAGACCTTAATTGCGCTTGAGCTGACATTGACTGAAGACGTCCAATTAAAGTGTCGAGGCTATATCCTTACAACCAGGCCGCTGTTAGAGTAAAATCCAGCTAACACGACAGTTAGACTGGTTCAGCAGGAGGTTCACACCATCCCAGCGGAATCACACTCACTTCTCTGAACAGAGCTTTAAAAAAAACACTTCAAATGAGCCCAAAATGAGGAGCCTAATTTTGGGCTTTTTGACAAAGTGTCTTCTGAAAGCTGATGTGCACTCGATCAATGAAGTGCACGAGGTTTCTTCCTTCTTCTTAATTACGCGGTGAAAGTTATCTGGCGATAAAGATCAGCGAGCAAACTTCTCTGTACAACAGCGTAAAACTCTGTATGAATATGGGTATGAAACTTTTTTATTTTATTGTCTTAATAAACTAGACAAAGCAGAGGTTTGGCCAGTCTGTCAAAACCAAAACTTTTTACACCTTTCTTTCATTTATATATATAAAAATCTTAGTAATGGAAAAATGCAAAAATTGAATCCAGATTAATATTGTGTTAGCGGGCATTAATTCTCATTACACAAAAGGGATGATTACCCTCCTCCTCCGTCCCTCCCTCCCTCTCCTCCACCTCATTTTTATCTTTCGCCATTTTCTCTCTGCATATGGGAAAGCTTACAGAAATATAACGTGGCGACACCTCAGAAGACGTGTGTGAGAGCCGTTGTTCCATTAATTAAACCCAAGGAATTTGAGTCAGGAAACTCTCCCCTCTTTTCTCAACCGCAACCAAATTTGTCTTCCACTCCTCATTAACTTTCAGCCCGTTCTGAAAGGATGAGTCACGCACTGTAATAGATAAATTAGTACAACAGAATTCAACCCAATGAGCTGTCCATCCAGTTGTTTGTTGTGGCTCTGGAGTATTTGTTGTTTGTGTTTGTTGTGATTGTGTAAATGCAAAGTGTTTGAATCATGGCGCATCCAATACCCAAAGCACAGATGTCTCTGTAGCCAGACGTCCAGGTAATACACTGACAGGAAGTAATGGAAGTTTCAATATGTTTACAAACGATGTACACACACAAATATCCAGGTACTAGACAATCAACTGCAAAGTGTATAGTGTTCGAATATAACACGCGAACAATGGCATTATCTGCTTCTGTCACTACCATTATACGTCGTAGACAAAGCTCAATTACACTAAAGGATCTGGACACGTCACCATCACACTTACTGTATATGAGCTTGTTGACTCCCATTTACCACATTTACCATTTATCCCATTCCAAAACCGTGGCATTAACATAGAGTTCACATTCCCCTTTGTGGCTTCAAGGTGTTGGAGGTGTCTGTGTGAATTTGTGAACATTCAGTTAAAAGAGCATTAGTGAGGTCTAGCACTGATGTTGGACGAAAAGGCCTGGCTTGAAATCGATGTTCTGGTTCATCCCAAAGTTTCTTTGGATC
>CM022764.1:28977365-28992365 GCA_012411365.1 Ameiurus melas | reverse complement strand
TGTGTGTATGTGTGTGTGTGTGTGTATGTGTTTTTTGTATGTGTGTGTACGTGTGTGTGTGTGTGTGTGTGTGTGTGTGTGTGTGTGTGTGTTGTGTGTGTGTGTGTGTTCCTAAACCTCGGGTCTATTTTTTACATTCGTGTCCTTGTAAAACTGTCAACACTTTCTGCCTCCTCTAACGTGTGACGGTGTTAAAGCTGACATCGGCACTAAGATGCTGCGGTATTTCGTCACACTTCTGGATCCCGTCTGTTTGCTTTACAATGAGAATTATATACAGAAATCCACGTAGCCTCAGTTCCGCATGTAGCTACAGAACATGTTTCTCGCAGAGTCCTGAACTGAATGCTTTGAATATATGGTGACAGTGAGTGACAAATAAATGGTGGAGGTTTCGCCTACACAGCTTAAAAATGCCGGTGCTCATGAATATGCATGAATATGCAAATTAGGGAAAGGTCCCTGTTCTCCTGAGATCACTCATGGCCTCTATATTGCCAACAAAGCAGTCAGTAATTCTGCCAATCATCACAAATGAAAAGAAGGCTCTATTGGGTTCTGGATTTCCACTATGTAATGGAACCCATTAGAGATGATCCATAATGTAATGTAAACCCCAAAGGTGTGTGTATTTAGTAAACCTCACAACCTTTGAATACATATATATATAAACATAAAATACACTAGAATTATAAATGACTAATATTTCATGCTATTATTCAATTCAATTCGGTTTCATTTGTATATCGCTAACAACGGACACCATCTCAGAGCAGCCCTACAGAAATCTATAAACACGGGGTAAAGATATTAGGAGTGTGAATTTATCCCACTGAGAGAGCCGGTGGTGTGTGTGGTGTGGAAAATGCCCTAAGATGATATGAGGAAGAAACCTGAGAGAAACAGACTTGAAGGAACCCGCCTCATCTGCGGACCAAATCGTCCAATCGTGTGGCGGCAGCAGAATGAATAAAAATCCTGCACGTGGGTGAAGAGTTTCTCCTGGGATTTTCACAACGCAGCAGATTTGAAAGTTTAGTGGCATCAACATATAACACATACACACACCTACCCTACCTCACATACACATACCCACCCACACACACACCATACAACACCACCCACAACACACAAAACACCCACACCACCACACTCAACCCCAACACCACACACACAACAACCTACCAATACATACCATCACCACCACTACCACAATACACTACTCACACACACACACACACACACATACCACACACCCCCCCCCCCATACACACTACACACACACATACCACATCACCCACTACACACCCCACATCTCACCTCACCCACCATACACACATACACACACACACCCCACACCCCCCCCCCACACAAACAACCACCACACCACACACAACTACCTACCCACAACACACAACCACACAAACACCACACACACACACACCACCACACAACACACACACACCACATACAAACACACCACTCACACCCACACACACACACACACACACACCTTCCACACCATGTAAAAGAAAACCTCCTTCATCATACCAGACCACCTCTTTAGTAACCTGCATGAACTTCTTCAGCAGTTTGTTCTACAGCAGTCTTCTGTGGGATCGAACCAGACGGACTAGCCTCTCTCCTCACGCATCAATGAGCCTCGGGAGTCTGATCCTGTCTCTGTTTCGCAGTGTCCTTTTCTTGGACCACTTTGGTGGTACTAACCACGCACACTTGGGGAACACCCCATAACACCTGTTGTTTTTGTGATGTTCTGACCCAGATGTCTACACATCACAATCACTAGTATTCTTAAACTTGCCCATTTTTCCTGCTTCAAACACCTTTCAACTTCGGGAACCGACTCTCACTTTCTGCCTAAAAATAACGACCCCAACCCCGGGAAACCCCCCCACCCCAACCCCCGAGCAGGTGCATTGGTAATGAGGTAATCAACGTTATTCTCATCACCTGTTATTGGTTTTATATTATGGTCTGATCAGTGTATATCATGATACACTTCAAAGATATATTATCATACACCTAGCACATAACTGGTGAAATATATATAAAAATAAAATATATGTATAGTGAATAGAATTACATTTGAATGGGCGTGTGTGTGCATGTGTGTGTGTGTAGGTAATAGTAGGTGTGTATAAGGTTTTACAGTGTGTGTGTGGTGTGTGTGTGTATGGTGTGTGTGTGTACAGTATGTGTGTCATGCATAGGTTTGTGTGCCAGGTGTATGTGTGCAGTGTGTACGGTGTGTGTACAGTATGTGTGTATGTATATTTAGTGTGTGTATGTACAGTGTGTGTGTGGTGTTACAGTGTGTACAGTATGTGTAATAGTGTGTACTGTGTGTGTGTGTGTGTGTGTACAGTGTGTGTGTGTACAGTGTGTGTGTGTGTGTGTAGATAAAAGGTGGGTATATACAGTGTGTGTGTGTGCATACAGTGTGTGTGTGTGTGTGTGTGTTTGTGTGTGTGTGTGTGTGTGTGTGTGTGTGTGTACAGTATATGTGTGTATTGCATACAGTGTGTGTGTGTAGTATTGTGTATATCATGTGTATGCATACAGTGTCTAGTGCATGTTACAGTGTGTGTGTGTGTGTGTGTGTACAGCGGGTGTGTATGCTCTATGCGTGTGTGTGTGTGTGCGTATGTACAGTATGCATGTATTGCCAGCGTGTGTGTGTGTGTGTGCAGCCAGTGCAGGCATTGCCCGGGCTGCGTACAGTATGTGTGTATGCGTAACAGTGTGTGTGTGTGTGTGTGTGTGTGTGTAGCATAATGTGTGTACATACAGTGTGTGTATTGCCGAGGGACAGTGTACAGTATGTGTATGGTTTGCGTATAGTGTGTGTGTGTGTGTGTAATATATGTGTGTATATGCGCATTGAGTGTGTGGGAGTGTGTGTGTGTGTGTGTACAAGACAGTGCATGTGTGTGTATGCATTGAAAGTGTGTGTGTTTGAAAGGCACAGCATGTGTGATGTAATTTTGTGTGTGTGTGCACAGCAGGTGCGTACGTGTCACAGGTTTGTGCGTGCGTGTGTGCGCGACAGTATGCGTATGCATACGTGTAACAGTGGTGTGTTGTGTGTGTGTGCACAGTATGTGGCATGTATACAGTGCGTGTGTGTGCGCAGCATGTGTATGCATACAATGTGTGTGTGGGCGCAGTGTGTGTGTGTGTGTGTGTACAGTGTGTGTATGTATAATAGTGTGTGTTGTCAGGTGCGCGGTGTGTGTGTGGTATTGAGTGTGTGTGTGTGTAGTGTGTGTGCATGTATTGCGTGTGTGCACAGCATGCTGCAGGATGTATTGTGTGGTGTGTGGTACAGTGTGTGTGTGTGTGTGTGTGTGTATGTGCGTGCGTGTATTACAGTGTGTGTTAGTGCATACAGGTGGTGTGTGTGCGGTGTGTGTGTACAGTATGTGTGTGTATTACTATGCGTAAGTGCGTAATATGCGTGCATGCGTATACAGTGTGCGGCAGGTGCAGGGTAGTATGTGTATTGCATACATGTGTGTGCATGCATACAGCAAAAGTGTGTGTGTGTGTGTGGCACAGTATGTGCGTATTGCATACAGTGTGTGTGCGTGTGTGTGGTGTGTACAGCATGCGGCTGCATAACAGTGTCTAGGCATGTACAGCGTGTGTGTGTACGCATACAGTGTGTGCGTGCGTGTGTGCACAGTATGTGTGAATGGTTTTATTGTGTGTGCATGTGTGTGTGTGTGTGTACAGTATCGTGCGTGTATTGTGTTACACAGTGTGCGTCACAGTGCTTCAGTATGTGTGTGTACTTTTCGCATACAGCATGTGTGCGTGCATTGCATACAGTGTGTGTAAGGCACATCATGTGCATGTACACAGTGTGCGTATGTGCGTGCGGCACAGTGCACAGCTGTGTATGCATACAGTGTGTGTGTGTGTACTAGGCATGTGTGTATGTATATGAGTGTGTGTGTGCATAAGGCATTAGCATGTGTGCGTATAACAGGCCCATGCATGTTACAGTGTGTGTGTGTGTGTGTAATAGGTGCGTACAGTATGTGTGTATGTCTTATTACAGTGCGTGTGTGTGTGCGTGATGTGTGTGTGTTCAGTAGGTGTGTATGCTTCATTGCGTGTGTGTGGGTTTGTGTGTGTGTGTACAGTGTGTGCAGCTGTGTGACAGTGTGTGTGTATGCATTGTGTGTGTGTGTATACGTTGCGTATTGCATACAGTGTTGTGTATGTATACAGGTGTGTGTGTGTGTGTGCGTACAGTGTGGCACAGTATGTGTGCTGTGTAATATGTGTGTAGTGGGTGTGTGCGCAATATAGTATGTGTGTATGTATTACAGTGTGTGTGTGTCGTGTGTGCGCTGCATAGCATGCGTGGTATGACAGTGGTGTGCCAGAAACAGTGTCGGTGTGGTGCGCTGTGTGTGTGTGCGTAATATGTGCAGCAGTATGTCTTGTATGTGTAGCGGCGTGTGTACTGTGTGTGTGTGCGCTGGGTAAAACAGTGTGTGTGTGGTATAGTGTGTGCATACAAGTGTGTGTGTGTGTATGTAACAGTGATGTGTATGCATACAGTGTGTGTGTGTGTACAGAGTGTGTGGTGTGCGTATTATGTGTGTGTACAGTGTGTGTGTGTGATTGTGTGTGTGTGTGTGTACAGCATGCGTATGTATTGGCAGTGTGTGTGTGCACATCATGTGTGTGTGTGCGTATACAGTGTATGTGTGGTGCGGCCCAGGGTGTATATATATGTGTGTGTAGTATGTGTACAGTGTGTGTGTGTGTGTGTGCACAGCGGTGTGCTGAAGTAGGGCGGTGTGTGTGTGTGCATACAGTGTGTATGTACGGTGCAGTATGTGTAACACAGTATGGTATTGCATTGGAAAAGTGTGTGTACAGTGTGTACAGTATTGCGTGTGCACATGCGTGACAATAGTGTGTACAGTGCGTAAAAGTATGTGTGTATGTATACAGTGCTATTGGTGTGTGTGCGACTACTATGTGTGTATTGCATACAGCAGCGTGTGTGTATGTGTGTGCGTGTGTGGCACAGTATGTGTGTGCATGCAGTACAGTGCGGTGTGTGTGTGTGCGCGACAGCATGTGTAAGTAATGCGTATAACAGTGTGTGCGTGTGTGCACAGCAGGTGTGCGCTGCATTAAAGTGTGTGTGCGGTTCTGTGTGCGTGCGGTACAGCATGCATGCATACAGTGCCGGGTGTGTGTGCCACAGTGTGTGTGATGTATAAGTATGTGTGTACATGATGCTGGCTTGCATACAGTATGTGTGTTGGTGTGTGTACAGCGTGTGTGTATGCATACAGTGTGTGTGTGTGTGTGTGCGACTGCTGTGTGTGGTGTATACAGTGTGTGTGTGTGTGTGCAGTAGGTGTGTGTGACAGTGTGTGGTGTGCCAGTGTGTGTACAGTGCGTGTGTGATACAGTGTGTAGTGTTGCATGGTGTGTGTGTGTGTGTATTAACAGTGTGTGTGTGCATACGGTGTGTGCAGGCACAGTGTGTGCATGTATTACATAATGCGTGTATGTGCATACAGTGTGTGTGTGTGTGTGTGTGTGTAAGTATAGTGTGTGTGATGTGTGTGTGTGTGTGTGTACAGGTGTGTACGCAGTGTGCGTGCAGGTGTGTGTGTTGCGTGCATTGCGTACAGTGTGTGTGCAGTGTTTAGGCGTATTAAAGTGTGTGTGTGTGTGTGTGTGGTACAGTGTGTGTGTGTGTGTGTGTGCGTGTACAGTGTGTTAGGTGTGTGTGTGTGTATTGTGCGTAATGTATTACAGTGTGTGTGTGTATACAGGCAGTGTGTGTGTGGTGTGTGTGTATGTATACAGTGTGTGTGCATGTACACAGTGTGTGTGTGTGGCGTGTGTGTGTGTGTGTGTGTGTGCGTGTATAGTGTGTGTGTGTGTGTGTGTGTGTGTACAGTGTGTGTGTGTCACAGGTGTGTGTGTGTGCGATGTGTGTGCGTGACAGCGTGTGTACAGTGTGTCGTGTGTGTGTACAGTGTGTGTGTGTGTGTGTGTTGACAGGTGTGTATGCATACTGAAAGTGCGTGTATTTACAGGTGTGTGTGTGTGCATGTATACAGTGTGTGTGTACAGTGTGCGTGTGTGTGTGCATGTTTTGCGTGTATGCATAAGTGCGCGTGTACAGTGTGTGTGCGTATGCATGGCGTGTGCATGTATAACAGTGTGTACAGTGTGTGTGTATCATTGTTGTGTGTACAGTGTGCGGTAATAGTGTGTATGTGTTATGTGTGTACAGTGCGTACAGTATAATAGTGTGTGCGTCGTACAGTGTGTGTGTGTGCGTACAGTGTGTATGCATACAGTGTGTGTGTGTATTACAGTGTGTGTGTGTGCATACAGTGTGTGTGTGTATAGTGTGTGTGTGTATCAGTGTGTGTGTGTGTGTGCAGGTATTATGTGTGTGTGCACACAGTGTGTGTGTGGATGCATACAGTGTGTACATGCGGTGCAGCATTGTGTGTGTGTGTATACAGTGTGTGTGTATTGCATAATGTGCGGTGTGTGTGTGTCCGTACAGTGTGTGTGTGTGTGTGTACAGTGTGTGTGTGTGTGTGTGCGGTATTGGTTGGTGTGTGGCTGCGTACAAGTGCGTGTATGTATGCGTGTGTGTGTGTGTGTACAGTGTGTGTGTGTGTGTGTGTGTGTGTAATATGTGTGTATGTATACAGTGTGTGTGTGTGTGTGTGTGTGTGTGTATTGGGGAGTGTGTGTACAGTGTGTGGTGTGTGTGTGTGTAATATGTGTGTGTTGTGTGTGTGTGTACAGTGTGTGTGTGTGTGTGTGTGTGTGTGTGTACAGTGTGTGTGTATGTATACAGGTGTGTGTGTGTGTGTGTGTGTGTGTGTGTATGGAGTGTGTTGCGGTGAATTAGCCTTTGCTGTCTGAAATGAGCTGTCATTTTAGGCTGTCAAAACCACTGACAAAAAAAAAATGCTGAGAATTTTGAGTTATAAGACCACAGGAGACCTCACAAGTGACCTTGTTCTCTGGTGTCTGTCTCCCTTCTGTCTCTGTATCTGTCTTTCCCGTCTGTCGCCTGTTACTTTTAATTTACACTTGCTTTGTTTTTGGTGTGTGGTTGGGGAGATTGTTCTGGTATCACACGGGCTAACTGTCTTCCCAAAACACACACACACATCACTTCATCATCATCATCACACATCATCATCACACACATCATCATCATCATCGGTCACACACACACACACAGGTGTCCTTCCCATGTCAATGCCAGTAGTGCATCACTTCATTATAAGCCTCATTACTTTAGGGCTGATCACATTATTTAGCCTTATTGAGTAAAAATACACGCCAACAACAACACACACACTAACACTCTCATTTCACACACACACACTCTCACACACACTACACGTCACTCACACGCACACGCACGCATACACGCGTTCACACGCACACACCCACAATAATAATATTAATAATAATAATACTTTATCTATTACCACGCACACTGACACCACACACTACACACACACGCACGTAATCACAAACACATCATCATCATCATCACTAATAATAATATCATCACACACCTCACTCACATCATTCACGCACGCGCACGTGCACGTTACATCACACATCACACTCACTCACATACATACATGTATGCATGCATGCTACACATACACATACACACACACATACACACACCACCACTCACACACCACACACACACACTAACACACATACCACACATACACACACAACACAACACACACACACCCACATACACACACACAACACTAACACACTCCCACAATACTAACACCACTACACCCCTCACCCACTGTGTCTTATGACCTGCTTCATCTCTAGCTAAACACTGGTGCATCTTTTTACAGACTTTTCAATTTTATATCACATCTAAAATACATTAATAATCCTCATTGTTGTTCTCTTCATGGTGTAGAAATACATCTTTATATTATTTTTTGATTTTCGTGTTGTTAAACCCGCTGGTGTAGGGGTTCTGTCTCATGACAGTGTTTAAACCCCGAGACTATTTCCAGGAAACTATCGGGCTGAAAAGAGAAAACCACGCACGGGCGAATGTTTTCTTCCGGTCTTGCGATGGAAGTCGCTGATGAGAGGCGATCAAGGCCGTACATAAACGCATGGGTCTATTGATCAGTGAACTTATCTCATCACACGCCGTCGAATAGCGTTGAGGGACCGTGACCCATATTAATCGGTCTTTGGAACGTAGGTTAAGAGGGTGCTGTTTTGCTGGTGGGTCTATAAAGGTAGTTGTTTAGGATCGGTTTTTTCTTTAGGAACTGCACTTCCTGGATGTGGCTTGTTGTTTTGGATAGTTGGGTGATTATGAGGGTAGCTTTCTGTGACCGTGTTTCGTGAGGTGGTTGCGGGTTATGGAGAAGTGTTGAGATAGCCTTGGTGAGGTTAAGGGGTAGGTGTTTGGGCTATTGATTGGGCGGTAGGTGCTGGAGATCGAGTATACGGCGGAGGTGCTGCTGCGTTTGGGTGCTGGCACCGACTGGGGTAGGTTGTGAGGGTAGGTTGGATGGACTATATGTTGTGAGGGTAGGTGTTATGTACCAGGGTATCAGAATGGTTGTATTGTTTGTTGTTTATGGGGCAGTTGTTGTTTGTATAGCTTTATCATAATCATAATTATAGCTGTTTAGGACTATGGGTGTAGAGTCGCCATGGTTGCTTTAAGTGGTTAAGGGGTAGTTATTTTGTGGGGTCATAATCGCTGAAGCAACTGGTTTAAAGCGTGATAGCTTATAACACATTATAGGTTTAATGGCCCCGCGGAGCCGCCTGGCTGTTTGGGGTGGTTGGTGGGGTAGCTATTTGAGGTCAACGTTGAATAACAACTGTTGGAAGAGAAGTGGTTTGGGTAGTTAAGGTCCGTTACTTGGTGGTAGTTTAATCATGGCACGTGAGGGGTAAGCATCAATATATATATACTTGTTTCTCATTCTATGCAAACACAAAAGTGCCCATGCGCGCTGCAAAAAGGCACTAATATTACACTTTGACACATACCACAACACTGAAGACACAATACACACACAACACTGCCGCCACACACTAACAGCAAAACACTTTGAGTCAACAGATCACGCAAAAACCAACCCAACAAAACCTTAACAATTACTAATTAGTTCGGTGCTTAGTTTACACAATATTGTCTTTAATACATATAATTCGCACGCACACACACACACACTTAAACCTAGTGAGGTGCCTGTTTCAAAACACTGTGTAACAGTGTGGGAGGGACTCTTGTTAACTTTTCATACACACACACACATCAACAGCCTGGACCCTGCTATACTTATTTCAAACACACATCACACACACCACTACAGGAGCACAACACTAGCTCTTCAACTCTATTCACACAGCAATGAGCGCATGAAGCTTTGCTGGTTTACACTTGAACAGTTACTTGAAGCACACACAACACAATAACCACACACAACACACACACACAAAGTTGTGCGTCGGTGCATGACTGTAAGCTTTATTACTGTCTAGGTAACTTGTGACTCACTGAGCCTTTGTGTCCTGATTAGGACAATTGTGTGTGTGTGTGTGTGTGTGTGTGTGTGTGTGTGTGTGTGTGTGTTTCTGTGCGCTTGGTGTCTATGTGTTTTGTGTGGTGTGTGTATAGTTTTTTTTGCATGGATTTTTAAAATCGTGTTTTTTGTGCCCGCACGCATGTGTGTGTGTGTGAGAGAGAGAGAGTGAGTGAAACGGTATGTGTTCCGACCATGAGCTGTCAATCGCCACTTGGTTCGGAGGTGGGAGTTTGAGTCGCATCTGGCATACTAAGATGGAATCACTAGACATGTGCCTGTGATGTGTGTATGTGTATAGCTGCCAGGTATGTATGTGTGTGTGTGTGTGTGTGTGTGTGTGTGTGTGTGTGTGTGTGTGTGCTGTAGTGTATGTACGCGGTGTGTGTGTGTGGACAGTGTGTGCGTGTGTGTGTGTGTGGCGCCTGTACGTGTGTGTGTGTGCAGGCATGTGTGTGTGTGTGTGTGTAGGAGGAGTGTGTGTGCATGGATGCGTGTGTGTGTGTGTGTGCATGTGTGCTGTGTGTGTGCAGGCATGTGTGTGTGTGTGTGTGTGTGTGTGTGTATGTGCGTGCATGTGCAGCAGGTATGCATGTGTGTGTGTGTGTGTGTGTGTGTGCGGTGTGTGTATGCTGTGTGAGTGTGTGTGTATGTGCTATGTGTGCGCTTTGGCGGTGTGTGGGAGTGTGTGTGTGTGTATGTGGTGTGTGTGTGTGTGTGTGTGTGTGTGCGGTGTAGGCATGTGCTGCAGTGTGTGTGTGTGTGTGTGTATGTGTGCGTGTGTGTGTGTGTGTGTGTGGCTGTGCGTAGGTGTGTGTGTGTGTGGATGTGTGTAGTGTGTGTGTGTGTGTGTATGTGTGTGTGTATGGGTGTGTGTGTGTGTGTGTGTGTGTGTGTATGTGCTGTTGTGTGTGTGTGTGTGTGTGTGTGTGTGTGTGTGTGTGTGTGTGTGTGTGTGTGTGTGTGTGTGTGTAAAGCAGTGTGTGTATGTGTGGGTGTGTATGTGTGTGTGTGTGTGTGTGTGTGTATGGTGGTAAAGGGCCCAAGATCTTGGACCACCTTTGTCTATATAGCACAGAAGACATATCTGAATTTGTGTCACTGCCTGAAATGTGTTGATGGACCTAGGTCTGATTTTAAAACCAGCTGAGCTCCTTGACAAGAACCTTAGCAAAGATGCGCTGTTGGATGGGAATCTCAAGGCACATTTCAGAGCTTCATTTCTCTATGCTGGCGTAATCGCAAAATTCACCAAAAAAGTATGCTTCTGATCCATGTATTTTGTATGTGCTTTGATCTTTAACATGTGTATGGATCTGTGGATCTTCTGAGTCCTCTGGTCTCAGACGTTACACTAAAGATAATGTCTATGTACAACCCAGATGTGGAATAACTGCCAATCTGGAGCAGCAACAAATTGCCACAATTACTAGGGGAATCAACCTGCTTGTGTGTAGTGCTTGCAAAATCAGAGTCTGTGAACCTATCGGTTCCTTGACATGGTGCGGGATGTACTACAAGTTCTAAGATTCTGGTCTAGCGCAGGAAAGTCAAAGCCAATGTGGCTACAAAAATCAAGAGCTGATGTTCAATTCTAACAGCATCAGAAGGTCTCAAACCCAGCTGTGACAATACGCTGGTCCAGTTCTAATGTGGTACGCTCGGTGCTACGCGGTGCTATCAGCCATTATCTGGAAATGATAATTAATGGCAAACTAAAGCTTCCAATCTGGTAGCATCCATCTAAAGATCATCACGGAGACCTATCTGGATCTTCTGCATCATATATTCAGAAAAGTCATTGTTGAGATAGATCTGCCAACCAAAAGTCAAACCTATTTTAGAGCGTATTTATTCAAAGAACGCCTAGAGAACCTTCTTCTTTTTAAGAGTGTGCGTATTAATCTGGATAAGAGTGTGGTACTAAACCCTATACTATTACTCATTATTCTCTCAATACCGGTCAAATGTTTAATATTTATCTCTTGGCGCACTATACAGGAAAAGATCAAACACCAGTTCTAACTGTTCTTAGCCTTTAAAGGGTTTTGTTGGAACCCTTTTACTGATAGGGGAATTTAATGTGGCTAGGTGAAGCCTTGTGTACTAGTCTTATCTATAATGAAGGGTCAGCGCACAGGCAGACAATCTTCCAACTTGGATCATCCATAATCCTTCCCGATGAAGACTAATGAAATCCACACCTGGGAACAGGGTTGGACTTAATAAAGACAACCAACTGTGACTTTCAATGAGAGAGAACAGCAGGGCATAGCCCAGCGCAAACGGTTGGTGACGGCATGGAACAGGTGAATACAATCAGGTGGCATGCCAATGATGTGAGACAGGAAGGTGGAGACTTGAAGAAACAATCAGCACTGGGCTGCTGGGAATTGGCGACAGCAGGGGTTCCGTATGGTGAATAGCATTGTGTTGTCCTCAGCTGACAGCTGAAAATATTCTACATGTGTACTTAAGTTTGTTTCTTCTATAGGGGTCATCAACGTAGCCACGCTCAGGGTCGGGTTACCACACTTGCGCTGTAAGCATCGCCTATCTCTGTGTATCTGTGGGTTAATCAACAGAGAAGTATATAAAATTTATAGAAAATTGGGCATTTAAGAATTACCATTATTAATTACTAAGTAAACAATTTTATCCATTAAAAATGACCGGGCGATGACACTTTGGAGCAAATAAATTTGCAGTGCTCGGATATTTGAATTGCACTAAAGCAACATCTCAACTGTGGGTCCTGATGCTGCTCTCTGAGATCTGGCCAGGCTTTTAGTGGTGGAATAGGCGCCATCCCAACTCACCCTTCATGGCTGTGCATCTAATCTGCCAAATGATATGGAAAGTGAGACAAATTGTGCAATTTCACTACAGAACTAACCGCCGTGTAGTTCTAAACGTGAAGGATGAACCGGTGAGCTGTGGAGGTATTCCTGGTGTGTGGTTGGCTTTAATGCAGATCTAACACTGACATCTGGTGGACAAATGCGCATAATTACCACTAAATCTGCGTACGGTTTGGAGATCTACCTGAATTAAGTAGCGGTGTATGTGGTGTGTCTGCGGTCACTTTGGATGTTAACTGAATGATCGGTGCAATTTCATAACAAAACAAGTAATGCATGCATCTTGCACCAGCACAATGTGCAACAACATTCAGAGACACTACATGAGACGGCTAATGCAGAAAATTGAAGCAGTTGTACAGACGCAGTCTCTTGGGGATGTTCCTGTAAGATGTTCCGTGATGATGGGGGCGCCAAAACCAAAAGCACTACGTCAAAACATCTATTGCACGTCTGTGGTTTTAAAAGAAAATGAAAAGCTAAATATAGCTGACTGGGGAATCGCCTTGTGCGGTGCAAATTCTCCGGTATCTGTCTCACACTGAAACTGGGGGAGATTTGAGTGAACGCGTGAAGACGCACAGGTTGCGGTGGTTGTGAGCTAGTAATACAGGGATTTCAAATAGATCAACACCCTTTAGGCTCTTCAGTGAAGCATCAGATCACTTTTTGGACCAACAATCTCGCTCTTTTGTTGTTATTATATATATTATTATTACACATACTTATACTCCTATGTCATACCCTGCCCTTGCATCTTTGTTTTCCTTCATTCAATCAATGTTTTGCTATAATTTCACATTTACTCTTTTACTGCTCTTGGTCTGGCGAGTCAGAGTGGAGACGAAACTTAGCAGAGACGCATGGAGGGATATCTTGTTCATTTATTTTTCAGCTCAGCTCTGCCCAATGGCGTTATAATGCAGGGAAGTGGTATGGCGAAAAAAATGTATGCAGCACACATTTTTCATTTTGCACGCGGGCTGGTTAGGGACTAAATTCACCTCCCGGATTCACCATACAGCAGCCCAAGGCTTAAAAGCCCTACAGGTAGAGTGAATCTTAAACAAGCTATCTTTTGTAAAAAAAAAATAAATAAATAAAATAACAACATAAATAACATACACACACACACACACACACACACACACAATAATAATAATAATAATAATAATAATAATAATAATAATAATAATAAATAAACTATTAAAACGTAAAGACACTATCTGCTTTGTGAACAAATGCATCTTTCTCAAAACTCAGATGATGTGGGATGGTACTATTTATATACATTTTATTTTATTATAAATGAACTTTTTTTTCCGTTCTGCTTGATGGCCTCACTTTTCACTAAAGAAGTGAAAGTGCGCCTCTACTGGTGGAGGGTGTGTGGTGCTGCAAAGCAGTGTCTCGAATGTTTAATGATGATCGTTGAGCTGTGTGAGCTGTCTGAAGTGTTAATTGGAATAATTGGAATGGAATTGCACCTCTTTTTCCACTTCTTCATCATACACACACACACACACACACACACACACACACACACACACACACACACACACACACTGGAAGTCAGCGAAGGGACTTATAGGCCTACACATCGCAAATGGTTTCATAAGAGTACTGGATATGTGCATGCACCACAGAGGAGTAGTTACTCTTTTAGCCTGCACTCTATTCTAACTACTCTGTCTACTTGAAGAGGCGGAACTTTCTTTATACATCAAGATTTGACTTTTAATCTTTATCTACTTAATCTAATAATATTTTGTGATGTTACACTGCTGCTAGTAGAGAGAATATGAGTACGGTGTGTGTGTGTGTGTGTGTGTGTGTGTGTGTGTGTGTTCAGATCACATAAACGCAGAATGTGAACATACTTACCGCTTTGCTTTAAGCAAAGAAAATCACCAAACACTGCTTAATCAAATACACTACTACAGTATGTTCTTGGCAGGATATGTATTGATTTTACATTTGACACAAAAAGGCAAGCTACACACACACACACACACACACACACACATACACACGCGCACACGCACACACACACACACACACACACACACACAAAATAAAAAACCCGAGAAAGCTTATTATCTGTAATAACATCCCTTAAACAAAACCACCCTCTGTAATACACACACACACACACACATATAACACACACTATAATAATAATAATATAACAACATATATATTATTTTAGAGATCTTTTGATCCAAATGTTTTATTTTATTGAAATCCAGAAACAGACTTCCTGAACGCTTATCGTGTAAAATGAGGACCAGCCGCGTAAGACTGGTGCGGAATTTGAGTTTGAGATGTACGCTTTTCAGGAGAGATTTCACAAGAAAAGATGAGCTTGAGTGTGATCGTGACTTTGTACGTAAAAACAGTGAACACATCCCTTTTTCTGTTTTATAGGAAATACCTCATGTTTCGGTGTAAAATTCAGACGTTAGATCAGATCCAGTCTGAGTGCTTGTGTAGAACAGATCTGA
>CM022764.1:28967291-28969791 GCA_012411365.1 Ameiurus melas | reverse complement strand
ACAAAAAAGGCTTGAAATATTTCAGGTTATGTGTAATGAGTCTAGAATATAGGGGGAAAAAACTAACTTTTCCACAATATCCATTTTTTTCAGATGCACCTGTGATTATTGTTGCTATATTTAAGTGTATTAATCACAGAAAAGTGGTGACTGTGGTGTCATTTGTGTTGCACTGACAGCATGAGCGGAGATAAAAATCTACACACCCCTGTTCAAATGGGAGACTCTTTTAGAATTTTTCCCTGAAAACTTCTACCTTGGTCTCATCAGACAATAACACATTTTACCACAAGATGTGTGGGGATTTAGGTAGACTTAGATGTTTGGATGGTGGACTTCTCTCGACCTACCCTACCCCATAGCCCAGATATGTGAATATGAGAGACTGTTGTACACAGAGAGTAATCAGATATTCTTGCAGCTATTTTAATGTCGCTGTAGGTCTGTTGGAAGTTTTGTTTTTTTTAGGCACATCCTGTTCTTGGTGATGTCACTGTGGTAGCCTATTTTCTCCACTTATTTATGAAGGCCTTCACCGCGTTCCATGGTACAACTATGGCACAATAAACGTTTTGGAAATTCTTCCTTTGGGATTAATCATAATTAAATCATTGATGATAGGTGTATCATAATTATTTTTGAACATGAGCGTGAATTTGATTGGTTCTTTCTGCTTAGAAGGCATCAGGCCTCAAGACAGCGATCACAGGGGCATTAGACTGACCATTAAATCAGATTAAAGTCACGCATTAAACTAAAGATAAGCCCAGAATCAAAACGCCCCAAGTACAGTCCCCTCTGAAAGTATTGGAACAGCAAGGATTAGTCTTCGGTTTATGCTTTACACATCTGAGTTTGAGATCAAAAGATGGTCCGAAGGTCAGCTTTCATTTCCTGATATTTATATCTAGTAATGACAGTCTGATCTATCATCTCATATTCATCTTTTGATCTTAAACTAAATTCCTTCAGTGTATAGCAAAAAACAACAGAACAAGCCTTGCTGTTCCAGTACTTTCAGAGAGTATCTTATCATCAGAAGATCTCAGTCAGTCTAACATCGGACTGGAGACCTCAATCAGACTAACATCAGACTAAATACCTTAATAATCGCACTGGCACCAAAATAAAGACCTTAATTGCGCTGAGCTGACATTGACTGAAGACGTCCAATTAAAGTATGAGGCTATATCCTTACAACCAGGCCGCTGTTAGAGTAAAATCCAGCTAAATACGACAGTTAGACTGGTTCAGCAGGAGGTTCACACCATCCCAGCGGAATCACACTCACTTCTCTGAACAGAGCTTTAAAAAAAAAACACCCAAATGAGCCCAAAATGAGGAGCCTAATTTTGAGCCTTTTTGACAAAGTGTCTTCTGAAAGCTGATGTGCACTCGATAATGAAGTGCACGAGGTTTCTTCCTTCTTCTTAATTAATGCGGGTGAAAGTTATCTGGGCTATAAAGATCAGCGAGCAAACTTCTCTGTACAACAGCGAAAACTCTGTATGAATATGGGTATGAAACTTTTATTTTATTTTATGTCTTAATAAACTAGACAAAGCAGAGGTTTGGCCAGTCTGTCAAAACCAAAACTTTTTACACCTTTCTTTTCATTTATATATATAAAAATCTTAGTAATGGAAAAATGCAAAAATTGAATCCAGATTAATATTGTGTTAGCGGTTAATTAATTCTCATTACACAAAAGGGATGATTACCCTCCTCTCCCTCCGTCCCTCCCTCCCTCTCCCTCCACCTCATTTTATCTTTCGCTCATTTTCTCTCTCTGCATATGGGGAAAGCTTACAGAAATATACGTGTTGCCGACACCTCAGAAGACGTGTGAGAGCCGTTGTTCCATTAATTAAACCCAAGGAATTTGAGTCAGGAAACTCTCCCCCTCTCTTTCTCAACCGCAATCAAATTTGTCTTCCACTCCCTCATTAACTTTCAGCCCGTTCTGAAAGGATGAGTCACGACTGTAATAGATAAATTAGTACAACAGAATTCAACCCAATGAGCTGTCCATCCAGTTGTTTGTTGTGGCTCTGGAGTATTTGTTGTTTGTGTTTGTTGTGATTGTGTGTAAATGCAAAGTGTTTGAATCATGGCGTATCCAATACTCAAAGCACAGATGTCTCTGTAGCCAGACGTCCAGGTAATACACTGACAGGAAGTAATGGAAGTTTCAATATGTTTACAAACGATGTACATACACAAATATCCAGGTACTAGACAATCAACTGCAAAGTGTATAGTGTTCGAATATAACACGCGAACAATGGCATTATCTGCTTCTGTCACTCATTATACGTCATAGACAAAGCTCAATTACACTAAAGGATCTGGACACGTCACCATCACACTTACTGTATATGAGCTTGTTGGACTTCCCATTTACCATTTACCATTTATCCCATTCCAAAACCGTGGGCATTAACATAGAGTTCACATTCCCCTTTGTGGCTTCAAGGTGTTGGAGTGTGTCTGTGGGAAT
>CM022764.1:28914791-28944791 GCA_012411365.1 Ameiurus melas | reverse complement strand
TTAAGTAATTATCATTATTAATTATTAAGTAAACAATTTTATTCATTAAAAATGATCCGTTTATTTACACTTTTAAGCAAATAAATTTGCAGTGCTTCTATTCTGAACATTGAACTACACACCAACTTAGGTCTTCAACCTCAGGGTTCCTGATGCGTTCCTCTCTGAGATCTGATCATGCTTTTAGTGGTGGAATGAGCGTCATCCTAACTCACCCTTCATACAGTATCTAATCTGCCAAATGATATGAAAGTGAGACAAATTGTGCAAATTTCACTACAGAACTAATCGTTCTGTAGGTTCTCCTAAACCCCCCCCCCTGGTGAAGGATGAACCGAGGTGAGCTGTGGAGTGTATTCCTGCGGTGGTTGGCTTGGCCGCAGATTCAGACTGATATCCACAGACAAAAAGGCATTAATTACTAAATCTATGTACGGTTTGAGATTCATCTGAAATAAGTAGTCGTGTGTATGGTGTGTCTGCGGTCACTTTTGGATGTTAACTGAATGATCATACAAATTCATAAATAAAACAAGTATCATATATTTAACCAGAAAAATCGGCACAACGAACCACATTCAGAGACACTACATGAGACCCGACACGCAGAAACTGAAGCAGTTGTACAGACGCAGTTCCCTTCGATGTTCCTGTAAGACGTTCCGTGATGATGGGGCGCTAAAACTAAAAGCACTACGTCAAAACATCCATTGTACGTCAGGGTTTTTGTGTAAAGAAAATGAAAGCTAAATATAAAGGACTGGGAATCGCCTTGTATGGAAAAATCCTCCAGTGTATCTGTCTTCACACTGAAACTGGGGGAGATTTGAGTCGAGATCGCGGTGAAGACCGTTGTGTTGCGTTGGTTATGAACCAGAATACAGGGATTTCAAATAGATCAAATAAACACTCTTTATGTTGTTGTTCAGTGTGAAGATCAGATCACTTTTTGGACCAACAACTCCCCGCTTATTATTATTATTATTATTATTATTATTTATTATTATTATTATTTCCTGTGACCCAAAGCCTTTGTATTTTGTTTTCTCCTTCATTCAATCAATGTTTTGGTATAATTTCACATTTCATTTCTTGACTGCTCTTGGTCCATGAGTCAGAGTTGAGGAACTAGCAGAGGACGATGGAGGGATAATCTTGTCCATTTTTTTTTCAGCTCAGCTCCGTCCAATGGCGTTATAATGCAGGAAGTGGGTATAGCGAAAAACACGTATGCATGCACACATTTTTCATTTGCACGTGGCTGGTTAGAATTAAACTAATTCACGGATTCACTATACAGTAGCAGCGAACAAAAGCCTCACAGGTAGAGTGAAGCTTAAACAAGCATTCTTTTGTAAAAAATAAATAAATAAATAAATAAATAATAATAATAATAATAATAATAATAAATAAACGATTAAAACGAAAGACCACATCTGCTTTGTGAACAAATGCATCTCTTCTAAACTCAGATGATGTGATGGTACTTTTTATTTATACATTTTATTTTATTATAAATGAACTTTTTTTTTTTTCCTCGTTTCTTTGTCTGATTCAAGGGCCTCACTTTTTCACTAAATGAAGTGAGAAAGTGCCCTCTACTGGTGAGGGTGTGGTGCTGCAGCGTGTGTCTCGAACGTTTAATGATGAACGTTGAGCTGTGTGAGCCGTCTGGACGTGTTAATTGGAATAATTGGAATGGAATTGCAATTCTCTTTTCCTCTTTCACACACACACACACACACACACACACACACACACACACACACACACACACACACACAGTCAGCGTAAGGACTATAGGCCTACATTCTAAATGGTTTATAATTGGACATGGCGTGCACTACAGAGGGAGAAGTCATTATTTTAGCCCCTGCACCTTATCTAACTACTCTGTCCACTAGAAGAGGCCGAATCCCTTTACACATCAGATCTGACTTTTAATTCATTCATTAATTCATTAATATTTTGTGATGTTACACTGCCACAGACAGAGAGAACATGAGTACTGTGTGTGTGTGTGTGTGTGTGTGTGTGTTCAGATCACATAAAACACAGAATGTGAACATTTCGCCGCTTTCTTAAGCAAAGAAAAATCACCAAACACCGTTTAATTAAACACACTAATACAGTATGTTCTTGGCAGTGATATGTTGATTGATTTTACATTTCTGACACAAAAAGGTGTTACACACACACACACACACACACACACACGCGCGCGCACACACACACACACACACACACACACACACACACAAAATAAAAACCCTTGAGAAAGCTTATTATTTGTAATAACATCCTTTAAGAACAAAACTAATTCCCGTAAATAATAATAATAATAATAATAATAATAATAATAATAATATAATAATAATAATAATATATAATAATAATAATAAACACATATATATTTGTACTTTTTTAGACAGATTCTCATTTTGATCCAAAATGTTTTATTTTTATTCAATGAAATATCCAGAAATAGACCCTGAACTTAATGTGTGTAAAATGAGGACCACGGCCCGTTTAAGACTGGTGCGGAACTAGAGCTTGAGATGAAACGTGTTTCTTCAGAGCAGATTTCTCACACAAGAAAAGATTTAGCCTGAGTGTGACGTGACTTTGTACGTCGAGCACTAGTGAACATGATCCTCTTTTCCTGTTTATTATGAAATACTCCACAAGTTTGTGTAAAACCAGACGTTAGATCAGATCCAGTCTGAGTGCTTCAGTAGAACAGATCTGATCTCATCTGCAAAAACATGATCAACATCACAAATCTGCTTCAGTTTCAATACTGCACAATCTTCTAGCTTGTACACTCAAGACACCGAAATATTTCATTTGTTTGTTTTTTTTTGTTGTTTTTTTTTTTTTTTAATTCTAAACCTTTCTGTATATTTCCAGCTTAAAATGAAAAAATAAAGAAATAAAAATCCAAGATTTTCAGTGAGGACACTGTTGGACTCCACGGTACGCACTAGTGATGTAAAGTCAGAGTTTTGGAGTTTCGGCTACATCAGGAGTTCTTTAGGTAGCCCAGTGTGAGGGAAAAAACCCCTCTGTCGTGAGGTTCTACAGAGAACTTTGAACAGTTCACCCAGACACGGCTTCCAGGACAAAACCAACCAACATGTAGTTAATGTCATTGTAAAAATGTTTACTGTTAAAATCGCTACACATTTGAACATTTTGATTTAAACCCCAGCTGAAAAAAAAAAAACCCCAATAGAAACCATTACAGAAATTCTAACCGTTTTAATGGTTATAATGCGAATTGTATTGGTTTTAATGGAAACTATAATGGTCCTTGTGGGTCTCTGCAGGTAATGTGTTGGGTTCTATTGCCGGTGTGTTTATGCTGAGTGCGAAACAATACAAACAATTCAATCCTATTACCTTGAAATATGGCATAAAACACACTACATTTGTTAATGGTTTTAATGGTATTCGTAGTGGAAACTATTCGAATTTCTGTAAGGGTTTCTCTTGTTGGTGTTGTTTTCAGCAGGGCCAGTTCAATCCTCAAATCCAAAAGAGGACTCTTTCCTGTATTTCCTTTATTTATTCTTTTAATTACTTATCTAAGATGAAAACCTTAAGAGTGCAAACTAAACTAGAGAAGCGGTGCATTCCGTCTGTACGCGGAGAAGTGTAGATGTACTACTGCAATAAACAGAAATAAACAAATAAATAAATAAACACAGGTTTTCATTTCACTCTCGCATATTCGTTTAATGTCTGTAATTTCCTCTCTATCTTTCATTTTGCCTTTACCTTTATGTGAAGCACTTTGAGCTGTGTCTGCGTTATAGAAATAAACTCACCTTTCCTATTAAACCCAACACCTGTTCCTTACTTCCTGTTTCACCTGTTTTCACTTGTCCTACACGCCCCAAAGCCACGTGCAATCATAAATCCTCTTTACATTTTATGTTCACATTGAGAAAAAAAAAAAAACCTCTTACACAGATAAAAGAACACCAGAACAGCAAATAAAAACGAAAACCATGGACCTGGCAACCGTCCCTATAAGACTTGAATGAAAATAACATCTTCAATAATACGCATTTATTCCGAGATCATTCGTCTTAGCCAAAAATGTTTTTCTTTAACATTAAAAATGTTTGGCTATTTTTTTTTAAATGATCATGACTTATGTATATAGCTTTATTATTTATTTATTTATTTATTTATTTATTTATTTATTTCACTTTGAGTAATAAAGAAGACAGGATCGACAGAACAGACATTCTTACAGAGGGTTACGGGTGTAGTGTTAGTGTTTTAATTAAATACACACTGTCGGTATATAATGCATATAAAAACAGTCTGTTATACCCCACACACACACACACACACACACACACACACACACGTTGGCACCCCCGTCCATTATCCTGTCCAGGAGCGAAACAATTAACGGTGCTCTCCAGATAACAAAGGCCCCTAAACATCTGCGTAGAGGGCCCATTGAGGCCCCACATGAGCATGCGCCCTTGCTCCTTGTTGAAATTAAACACAGCCCGTGTTTGAGAGTTGGACGCGGCGGCCATCTTGGCCCGTCCTGAGCACCAAATGTGGCAGCAGTTGTTGCGTCCTGGATCCGTTTAGCGCACATGTGACGCCTCCGCCGAGGGTCTGTGGGGAACAGGCTGCAGACGCACACACATACACACACACTGACACCAACACACACACCACACACACACACACACACAGAGAGACGTGTTTATACTGGTGCTGCTGCAGGTCGTACTGTAGGAGTGTTAGACAGCAGAGGATGACGGCCCACCTCAATCTGTCTCTCTTTCAGTCTCTCTGTTTTTGACACAGATGTCCTCGTCGTTTTGTCTTTCTGTCTCGTCGAGGTTATCTATTCTGTTCTTTTTCCTATCTATCTATCTATCTATCTATCTATCTATCTATCTATCTATCTATCTATCTATCTATCTATCTATCTATCTTTTTTAGCATTTGGTATTTAAAAGTGATTCTTGGACAAAGACAGAAAGAAAAGAGAAAAATAAAACTAAATGAATAAATAAATAAATAAATCTTCAGTTTATTGTTTAGAATCTTTTTTTTTCTGTCCTTTTCTCTCTGTCCTATATTTTTCTCGCTCTTTCCTATCCATTTTTTTTCCTCTTTTCTTTTCTCCTTCTTTGGGTCTCACTGTTCTCAATTTTAATTAAATTTTTTTTTTTAATCGACTTTAGGTCAGAGTTCCTTTGTAATCGGATTGAGTTTTTTCTCTAAGATTTAGTCAGATATCTTTGGGTGGTTTTTAAGCACAATGTTGCGCTCAAATAATTCAGGATTTAAATGATTTCTTTAAGAACTCTAGACTGCTAAACACAGGGTTTTTTTTGTTGTTGTTGTTTTTTTTCAAAATTTCAGTTTAAATAAAAGTTGTACATTAATCACGTCACGTCACGTCACAAAAAGTGCACGTTCTTACATCAGCTCCTGCTCAGCAGGTGTGTAACCCTCCTCGCTATCTGTTAGTGTAGTGTGAAGAAGTGGCAATGCCATCCATCCATCCATCCATCCATCTTCTACCGCTTACTCCTTCTTAAGGGTCGTGGGGAACCTGGAGCGTATCCAAGGGAGCATCGGGCACGAGGCGGGGTTACACCCTGGACAGGGTTCCAGTCCATCGCAGGAAGTGGCAATGCATCTGAGGAAAACCAGAAGGTACATATCAGGAGTGGAATTTTATGGAGGTATTTTCTTTATCTCACGCTCTGATTTTCTTCCATGTGTCTCATTTCTGAAATGTGTCATTGCTTTTTTTGTGGGTTTTTTTTTTTTTTGGGTTCTCCGTTTGCTTCTCTTTTAATTCATTCCCAGTTCAGCTTTCTTTGTCATTTTCTCTCTTTCTGTTGGTCTCACTCCCTCCGTACGGTGTTTGATCAATGTTTTCATTTTTAATAATGGTTCTGTCTCTCTCTATTCTCTATTGTCCTTGTTTTTAGATGTTATCCGCTCCATTTTAAAATGTTATTTCTTTTTCAGTTGTGCTATTTATTGCCAGTTTTTGTTTATTTTTCTTCACCAGTCTCTTTGGCTTCATTTTTTCTTTGTCTCTTTTTGGGACCAGTTGTCCTCGCCCTTTTAGTCTCTGTCCCTCTTTCTTTATCTCATACTCTTTTATCTTTTCCCTTTTCTCTTTCTTTTGGTACTTCTCTCTCTCTCTCTCTCTCTCTCTCTCTCTCTCTCACTCAATCTCTTCCTATAAGGAATTTATACACAACTCTCAGTGCTCAGCAGCATTATATTTGGTGTGTATCAGTCTTTTATCTATCTGTTTTTTTCTGTCTCCTTCTAACCAGTTTTTAAAGCCAGTCTTCATTAGGGTTATATTTTCCTTTTCCACTCTTCTAACTTCTTTTTTTCTATTGCTGTTGCTGTTTTAATTCTCTTCTCAGTCTGACTCTCAGACCAGTTTTAATAAGAAATGTCACCCCACCTGAGCCGTCTTATTTTCATGGTCAGCCAGGTCTATCTATATATCTATTTTCTAAACTTTTCATCCGATGTCCTCACATGTCTCTGCAGTCACTTGTTTCATGCAGGTGTGAACAGTAGGGGAATTTGTAGTTATTTTTTATTCACCCTTACTTACTTTTCTGTCATACTTTATTCCTTTCTGGCTCAGGTAAGACTTCCTGAGTGGTTAGCGGTTAGGTGGTGTGATGGTGTTAAGATGTAGGAGCTCCGTGCTGGGCCGAACCTCCAGATGCTTCATTCCTTCTGCTACCAAATCGTGTGAAGTCTTGCGTGCTTGTTTTAATTGGCTCTTGGAGAAGTATGTGTTTAAGGATGTGTTAAAGGAACGCTGCAGGAAAACCAGCTGGGACAACAAAACCTTATACTTTCAATTAATAGAGTCAGCAATTAGACCATTAATTTACTTAATCATGCTTATAGAACAAGGTTAGTTTGAGACCAGGATTACACCGACCAAATTCTCACTACAACACATCATTAAACACTCGCCACCTCACATTAAGACTCACAATCTCAAACCAACACTCACAACCTCAAACTAACACGCTCAATCAAACATCAACACTCGCCACCAAACACCAACACTCGCCACCAAACACCAACACTCTCCATCAGACACCAACACTCACCACCTCACACCAACACTCGCCACCTCACACCAACACTCTCCACCAAATACCAACACTCTCCACCTCACACCAACACTCGACACCTCACACCAACACGCTCAATCAAACACCAACACTCTCCACCTCACACCAACACTCGCCACCTCACACCAACACGCTCAATCAAACACCAACACTCACCACCTCACACCAACTCGCTCAAACACCAACACTCTCCACCAAACACCAACACTCTCCACCTCACACCAACACTCTCCATCAAACACCAACACTCTCCACCAAACACCAACACTCTCCATCAGACACCAACACTCTCCACCAGACACCAACACTCTCCACCTCACTCCAACACTCTCCACCAGACACCAACACTCTCCACCAGACACCAACACACTCCACCTCACACCAACACTCTCCACCAGACACCAACACTCTCCACCACACACCAACACTCTCCACCAGACACCAACACTCTCCACCAGACACCAACACTCTCCACCAGACACCAACACTCTCCACCAGACACCAACACTCTCCACCAGACACCAACACTCTCCAGCAAACACCAACACTCTCCACCAAACACCAACACTCTCCACCAAACACCAACACTCTTGAAAGTTCCACTTTCAGTTCAGCTTTAACGTTTGGATAGATGGCCTCACATTATCTTCAAGCACTCTTTGATATAATGCAAAATTTATTAAAAAAAGAAAAAATTAAAAAAAATAAAAATTAAAAAAAGAATACAAGCTGTCCAGTCCCTGAGGCAGTGAAGCAAATCCAAACAATAACATTTCCACCATCGTGCTTCCATGAGGTGCTCCTCCTGAAAAGCTGTCTTTGGTCTGCTCCATACATGTCTGCTGTTATTGTGGCCAAACAACTCTATCTTTGATTCGTCTGTCCAGAGCACATTATTCTATAAGGCCTGATCGTTGCCTTTTTCCAGGCACACCTCCCATGCAGGTAAAACTTGTGCAATCTCTTTCTAATTGTGGAAGCATGCACTTTGACACCAACAGTTATAAGACTTACTAGCAGATCCTGTGATGAAATTTTGGGGTTCTTCGTCGAACATGAGTACAGCTAAAAAGTTCTCATTTAGCAACAAACATCACACAAATTTTTGGCCACAACAATCCCCAAAAAAACATCACAAATTACTGTATGGACTGAACAAAGGAATAGAACATGAAAATCAAAACCCACTCAAAATGCAAATGCAACACAACATAACAGCAACAATACAAACAATACACACAGTGCTTCACAGCCAAGAAGGGAAAACCTCTGGGTAACACATGTAACCCTGTTCCCTGAGAATGGAACAAGACGTTGCGTTTAGCATAACACTATGGGAGCGCCTCTTGCACGCAACCTGCATCTGAAGCTTGTGTACAATCATGCCTATTTATAAGGCCTGCCATGATCAGGTGATGTGGCAGTTAAGCGCATCGCGTGATATAAATATGGCACCTGTGAACCACACCATCAGCCTCTATTATCTGAAGCAAAGACACAATTCACAGGCCTGCCCTGGTATGACAACACTACGAAATGTTTCGTTCCCTTCTCAGGGAACAGGGTTACATGCATAACCCAGACCTTCCCTTTCAAAGGGAATTTCAAAGTTGCATTTAGCACAACACTATTGGATCAAGAATACCCACTCCGTCATACTGAGAGTACGGCCTGTTCAAAAAGACCCAAGCCTGAGGGTCACTGCAAGACACTCGAGCCCGGGCTGGAATGAATACCCAGGCTGTAATAATGAATGAATATGTGTGGTGTAGACCATCCTGCAGCAGCACACACATCCTGTAAGGATACCACTTTGGACAAAGCGTTCGAGGAGGAGACCGCCCTAGTGGAAAGAGCCCTTATGCCCAGAGGCGTATCGAGACCGAACGCCTCATAAGCAATAGAGATTGCTTCCACTATCCAATTAGAGATGCGCTGCATTACCTCTAATGTTGCCACCAAAGCAGACCAGCAGCTGCTCCAACTTACGCCACTGGACGGAGCGGTGGACGTAAGTACAGAGAGCCCTTACTGGACACAGCAGGTGCATTCTCTTTTGTTCCGGTGTGAGGAGGGCAGAAAGCTTGCAAAACCACAGGGTGGGCAGCCAATGTAGGCACATTAGGAATATAATCCGGCATATGATACAGGAAGGCCTTGGCCAATCCAGGGAAAAATTCAAGGCAGGTAGGGGAAACAGAGAGAGCTTGTAGATCTCCTACTCGCTTTGGAGATGTCAGGGCCAGCAGAAGAGCTACCTTCAGAATCAGAAGCTTCTCAGAGGCTGACTCTAAGGGTTCAAATGGGGCACCGGACAGACCTTCCATGACCACAGAAAGGTCCCAGGAAGGTATGCTCGGCCTGCAGATGGGGCTCAGCTGCCTGACACTACACATGAACCTTGAAGTTAGAGGATGTTGCCCCACAGAGGCTCCATCAACATGGCTGGCTGAAATGACAGCCACTGCCACATGTGCACCATGGCGTCCAGCCCTAAATATGCGGGAGGAATGAGGGTGAACCACAGCAGGCCGTGTGTTGTCTCCTCAGAGGGGAACACATGCAGTCCCGCTTTGCCAAACCTCGCCATATGTGCACAGACATAATCCTCCCTGGTGGTCAATATATGAGACAATCTATACAATCTATATGCCGCTCCAGATGAGGGCCGCACCAGAGACCATGAACTGGACAGCTATCTAAGACCACACTCCAGCCCGTGAGGGAGGTATCTCTCATTACCATCTTGCCCTAAGGAAACACCCCTAGAGTGTGACCCAAGGCTAGAAATCAGGGACACTCAAATTCTCAGAACACGTAGGCAACGCCGCGTGACACTAATTATTCCCCCAACTTCTCAGACACCACTGAACGGTCTCCTGTGTGCCCATAAGTGCCAATAGTCTCCCAAGATACAGCTTTATCTTGCTCAGTGTTGATAGGATTGACCCTACACCTGTTGGGGATAGAAACGCCCTCATCATAGTAGAATCCTTATAACCACTAGAAAAGTTGTCCACTGCACTGGGGAAAGCATACTTTTCTGAGGTTCAACCTGAGCCCCAAGCTCTTCATGTGGGCGAGAACAATATCTAGATGTTGAACCACTAGTTCCCTGGATCATGCTATAATTAATCAGTCATCCAGGTAGCTTGGTACACAGATGCCCTGGAGTCACAATGGAGCCAGAGTGACATCCATGCACTTTGTGAAGGTGCGAGGGGATAAAGCTAGCAATATTTCTATGTAGAAATATGCGCCTTTTAGATCTATCATCACAAACCAGTCCTCAAACTAAATCTGTGGAACGATAAGTTTGGGCATCAGCAACTTGAACTTGAATGTCCGAAGAGTACAGTTCAGATGAAGCAGATCTAAAATTGGCCACATACTCCTATTATTATCATCCCTCAGGGAACAGGGTACATGTTCTATGGCCCCTTTGTCCAAGCAGAATCTTACTTCCTGCGCTAATGTCAGGCTCTGGTCTGTGCTGAGTACTGTGGTGAGCACACCTCTGAACCAGGGTTGAGCTCTAAACTGGACTGTAACCATCTTCTACGGTAGACAGAACCCATGAAGACACATTTGGCAGTAGTTTCCACGCTGCCAGTTGGTTTTTAGTGACGTTCACAATTCCACATTCTGTTGGAGGGAAAGCATAAAAATTTTGTTGTCCTGTGACAGCTCACTGGCCAGAGAACACTGAAAACTTGGGACCGCCTTAGCTAGGGGAGGCCCTACAGTAGCGCTTGGGGCTAATTACCCTAACAACCTCATATCCCCTGATACATCCCTCCACGGCCCCTCAGTACCGCTCTTCTCTGCCTGCTTGGCCTTTATGACCGTTCTCAAATCAGGCCTAGTAACAGGCTGTGACAGTGGCTGCCCGGTTCCTCTGACTGGTTGGTGGGCTGCCATACTCACCTTCTCTGTCTCCCTCACACTTGTGCTGGCCCAAGCTCCACACGTGGACGCCTGGGTGAGCTCGAGACAACAGGGAAGGAACTGGCTGAATGCCACCATATGTCAAGCTCACTCAGCAGGTCTGCTTGTCTTCAGTGACCCACAAGCAAGACTACTACTGCATAGGCCTTGACCACCAATGCCAAAGCCGGCCCCCCAATTACCTGCCATTGATGGAGAGAGGTAGCTTGCAAGCGCCTCCTCCACCTTCAGCATAGCTAAATAGCCATGCTGTTCATTCCCCACAATGGCTGAATAATCTGACATCGTGGGATTATAAATACGGCTTATGCATGGTTATCAGGCTTCTTTCCCCCAGAAGCCTGATATTTTGTCATGCACTTCTGGAAGACAGGGGAGTTTCTGCAGTGTGAGGGACTTACTTTCACTGGGGAGAAAAAAGGCTCATCCAGCCCTAGTAATAACTTCAAGCAGCTCTTTATATGCTGCTCACAGTTTTTAGTACACCCTCCTGGCTCCTCGGAGTGAGCAAGGAATTATTACTATTATTTTTGTGTGTTTTTTTTTTACCCCTTTTGGCTTTCCATAGCGGAAGGAGGAGTCGCGACGCGAGCTCCAAAATCCAGTGGAGAGCCCGAAACCCGAAAGACAGAGAAAGAGATGAAGCAGTGCTTGTATCTAGCTCCTCTTTCGGATTCAAAAGAGATCCCTCGGACCTGAGATGGCTAGCTGCCTCGGCAGAAGCCAACCCAAATCCGCGAGGCTCCGAAACCCAACTCATTCGGCTTCCGAGAAGAGCGTGATTTGCGAGCGGAGCTGATTAATGTTTGCATTACCATGTGCAGCCTCTCAAGGCCGTTGTATGCTACACTCCTAAACACTTCACCCAGAAAGTGTGCACTATTCCCCGTGATGAAACGGGAGCACGTCGTAACACACTTCCTGAATTCTCTCACTCATATTTTTCTCTCTCGCTCATTCCTTTTTTTTCTTCTCTTTTTTTAAAGGGATAGAACAGTTCCGAGATTTTGAGAAGAAGATAGCGAGGAAATGAAGCATCTTTTTGTTTCTTTACACAAACAACTGACATGCAGTCTTTCTCTGAAGATAATGAAGGCTGATCGCGCGGTTCAAAGGTGCCATATTTATATCACGTGACACACTTAATTGCCACGTCACCTGATCATGGCAGGCCTATAAATAGGAATGATTTTACACAAGCTTCAGATGCCGGTCGCGCGAGAGGCGCTCCCCATTGTGTTATATCCAAGTTCCCTTTGAAAGGGAACACAGAATATAAATAGGAATACTAATTAGGGGAATGTTCACCATCACGCCAACATTCTCCATCAAAATTCACCATCAAATACCAACATTCTCCATCACACAACCACAATCACCATTAAACACTACATTCTCCATCAAACATCAACATTCACCAACAAATACCTGAACAGTCTCCACAAAACACGAACATTCTCAATCATACACTAACATTCACCAACGAGTATGAACACCTCTCTCACCATGCGATCAGCAGATTCAGCTCACAGTCCCTGCAACTGCTGCCTAGTCCCATGACCTGCAACTGTATTACTTTTCATTGTAACCTGCTGATAAATTGTCTAACTGATAGTATTTTGAAATACTCCTCCATGCACAGGAGTCTCAGTTGTGGCTGAAAATAAGATTTGCTACGAACGAGCCGAGTGTGAAAGATGTGCAGCAAGAGCAGTGTGAGGAAAGCCCACAGTACAGTCTCAGACCAACAATACCACAGCCGGTTCGTTACTACTGTAGCATCCAGTATCACTGCAACACAAGTGCAAAACTGCTGTTATTTTATTATTTCCTGTGTTATTCTGCTGGTATCCACCTCACCAGCTACTAACAAGTATGATGAATATACAATACCTTTCCTCTCTGGCTAGACAGTCTTTAATGCTAGTCGATAATAATAATAATAATTAATAATAATAATAATTATTATTATTATTATTATTATTATTATTATTATTATTATTTTACTAGTAGTATGATATTAACCTTTTTTACAGCGTACTTTTCAGCTCCAATTCCTGTACAATCATGCAGTAATAAAATGTGCATGGTTAAAATAAAAGATGAGGTAAAAAAATAATAATAAAAGAACACAAACTGAGTGTAAAAAGATACAAAAAATGCAACAATCTAGAATAGAATGGAATATTTTTTTTTCAATAAAAAAATGTTTAAATAAATATAAAATAGCAAAACAAATCTAAAAACAGAGGAAGTGCTTTAAATTAAATTAAATGTCAAGTTAAATATATATATATATGGTTGTGTACTTTAAAAGTTTATTTCATAGAAACGTTCGTGCGGTTAATTATAGGGGAAAAAGTTATACAATTGAAGTTTAGGGTTATTTTGTAATAACCCTGAAAACATCACCAGTACATCATGTGTGTGCGAGTGATTTCTGGTGATAATGTACGTTCTGATTTACATGATGCAGATCTGCCCTCTTGTGGTGGTAAGTGTGAAAATGCTCTAAGACTTCAGCAAGATTGTTTGTTTTAGCAAAGGATATTTAGCAGCATACGAGTGCAGTGTTGAGTCAGACACCAGACTCATTTCGTTCATTCCAGCAGAATATAATGAACACCTTACATGTTAAATTCCCCAACACGTCTAGTACTTATGCAAACGTCGATCACATTTGGAATTAAAATGAACTGTAGGCGAATGCAGCCAAGGCCGAATTATGAGAAACGATTCATTAATAGCTTAGCTGGGTCTTCAGGCTATGCAGTCTGTTATTCACGACACATTTGTCACGTCTGTTCCCTGGAAACAGAAATGATTCATTCACGTCTCGAGTCTTCGGGTTCGAGTCGATCGTTCATCCTGTGACTGCCCCATAGGCTGAATGGAGTGGGACTGTGACGTGATGAATGAACAACTCGAACCCAGAGACTCGAGATGCTAATCATTTCTGTTTCCTGTACAGAACCTATGGGGATGTTACAGCGGCTGCGCAGTCAAAAATGACCCAATGACAACACTACTAACGACACTAGTCACAGTAAATATAAGCACGAGGTAAAAAGTACCTGTGGGAAAATTCCTGTAGTATAAAAGGAATACAACATACACAATGTTTTATTACTTACTTAATATTTTGTTGAATATTCCAAAGCTCCACCTCCCGGGAATAGTAAATTAACTCACCCAGTTATGTCCCTTATGGCCTTCCAATTCACTTATACCTGTTTCTTATTAAAGTTGGTTTGTAAATATTGGTTTGTATATCAGCTGAGGCATTTTCTTTCCTTCTTGGATTTGTAAAATTTGCTACTAGACTGATGATGTACCGTATATAAATATTTTTATTTAGCCCAGTTTCACGTTATCTTACTTGGGACCGACTTGTTAGCCGTTGTCATGGAAAAGCAGCTTTGGCTAGTCGCGAGCGCCAATGACATAATTTTGCACCAATAAAACGCGAGGGTCGCGCCGCGCGCGCTGATCTCTGAGGACTTTCCTGAGGTAAACGGTGGCTAACGTTCTGAGCTAACGGGAGAAAACAATTAGTAAACAGGTTTCTTAGCGAACAAAGGTCTAAGAAGTGTCTTCGGATATTCGCAAAGATTCAGAACATCCCATAAATGGGAATGGCTTAAAAGCGAGTCAGTTTAACAAGCTTACTGGGCGGCTGTGGCGCAGGTGGTAGAGTGGGTTGTCCACTAATCGTAGGGTTGGAGGTTCGATTCCTGGCCCGGGTGACTCCACATGCCGAAGTGTCCTTGGGCAAGACACTGAACCCGAAGTTGCTCCTGATGGCAAGCTAGCGCCTTGCATGGCAGCTCCGACACCATTGGTGTGTGTGTGTGTGTGTGTGTGTGTGTGTGAGTGTGTGTGTGAATGGGTGAATGAGACACAGTGTAAAGCGCTTTGGATAAAAGCGCTATATAAGTGCACATTTACCATTACGTCGCTCATTTTAAAAACTTGTATAACGTTCGCTAGCATGGTGATGTTTAGCTAGATAGCTCAGTGGATGTTTGCTTTTATAGTTAATATTAGGGAGCAGGAGGATCTCCAGATCTAGTGTGTGTGTGTGTGTGTGTGTGTGTGTGTGTGTGCGTGCGTGTGTGTGCGTGTGTGTGTGTGTGTGTGTGTGTGTGTGTGTGTGTGTGTGTGTGTGATGGTCATCAGCGTTTTTAAAATTAAGCACTTTGGATAATATTTAATATAGTTGTACATTCACCCAATTAGATGCGTGGCCTTCAGTGTGACTGCTGTTCATTCACCTTAATGTCATGTCTATAGACTTAAGAAACTGTTATGAGGAAGAACATCAGACAGGAGACACAACGTGATTTAACTGCTGAATCACCAGTTTGTGTCTCCCAGACGAGGAGACACCCTGATTTTGGGGAAATTGTAAATGTTTATGGGTTTTCTGGGATTTTTTGTCAGTTTCCGCCCCGCTGATCAGTTCCAACCACACACTGACCACGGGTTAGCTTTGGTGTATGCAGATCTGTTAGGTCTGAGTTCTGGAATAAAAAAAGTAATGTCATCTTGATCATGGTATGATTGTTGGTGCCAGGTGGGATTGTTTGATTATTTCTATAACTCCTGATTTCCAATCTCAGGAGTTTACACAGAATTGTGCAGAAAGGCTACAGTACCTCGGATAACCATTCTGTACAACTGTGGGGAGCAGAAAAGCATCTCAGAATGCACAACACATTGAAATTTGAGCGGGATCATGGTTTTGAGTGTCTCACACTAGCTCCAGATTCTCATGAAAGCCGCACTTTCTTTTAAATATGAAGAGAATATCTTCATTTACAGTTACGCTTGATATATCCATTCATCCATCCATCCATCCATCTTCTACCGCTTACTCCTCTTCAGGGTCGCGGGGAACCTGGAGTCTATCCCAGGGAGCATGGGGCACAAGGCAGGGTACACCCTGGACAGGGTGCTAGTCCATCACAGGGCATAATCACATACACACTCACACACCCATTCATACACTACGGACACTTTAGACACGCCCATCAGACTACCATGCATGTGTTTTGACTGGGGGAGGAAACCGGAGTACCCGGAGGAAACCCCCGCAGCACGGGGAGAACCTGCAAACTCCACACACACATGGTCCTCGCGGAAATCGAACCCCGGACCCTGTGAGGCGAACGTGGTAACCACTAAGCCACCGTGCGCCCTTGTTTGATGTCTTAATTTGATCATTTTTATCCGTACTTAGGGCCCCAATGACAGCAGGTTTTATTTTGTAGACTTCTAAAATGGCTGCTGAGAACAGCACATGGTCATGCATAACTCAAGAATGAAGCCTTTAGCCTTGGAAGCCTTTCCAATAAAAATGACAGTAGCCCGGTTTCTTCCTGGGGTTTTTGTTTCAAAAGATAAAAAAGAGCAGGTGGGCTTATAATGGTACATTGGACTAAATGGATCACTTCCCCACAAGAGCAGATATTGTGTCTATGATGTCCACTTCTATTGTGAGCTATGTTGAAAAGAGGATTTTTATTGATGATGTCCTTAAACAACAATGCGTGTTAACTAGAGTCTATGACCATGTGCGGTCACTTAATCTACAAATGGGGTCATGAGGGGGAGAAACTCACAATCTCCTCTTTTGTTTAATTCAGTTAGTATACAAATTAACATGAATATTGCTTTAACGATGAAGATGGATTTGGTGTGCTGCTATTTTTGAAAAGTTACCGGAAGTTGCATTGAAACAAGCACATTTGACCTTCTCCTCGACAGGAATTGAAAAAAAAAATACATGCTTTTGGTAAACATGGTGTATTCCAAGAGCTAATACACTAGCATACTAATATATTAGCATGTTATCATGGGAAAAGCAGCAATGGCTGTGGTCAACAGCAAGCCAGAGCTGAAAGATTCCCCTTGATCCTCAGGTTTGGTTTACATTGAGCACTTCAGCCTCCTGGTAAGTTATGATGCTAGCGCTGATGGAGTGATTACACTGATGCTAATACCACAAAAACGTCCGTGTATCTGTGCCGAGTCGGTCAGTAGTGAAACTAGATGAAAACACAAAGCAACACAAACTGCTGCAATTAAGGCAGCCTTTCCTCTCTGGTTCAAGGGACCCTTGAAGCAATTACAAATAAATGTTATGAATCACATGAAAATGAATCACATGTAAATGAATCACATGAAATCGAATCACATGTAAATGAATCACATGAAAATGATTCACATGAAAATGATTCACGTGTAAATGAATCATGTGTAAATGAATCACGTGTAAATGAATCACGTGTATATGAATCACATTTAAATGAATCACATGAAAATGAATCACATGTAAATGAATTACATGAAATGAATCACATGAAAATTAATTACATTTAAATGAATCACATGAAAATTGATCACATGTAAATTAATTACATGAAAATGAATCACATGTATATGAATCACATGAAAATGAATCACATGTATATGAATCACATGAAAATGAATCACATGTAAATGAATCACATGAAAGTGAATCACATGTAAATGAATCACATGAAAATGAATCACATGTAATTGAATCAATACATTTCTGTTCCTATATGCAGCTACACCTTTAATCCAGGCAGCTTCTCTATTGATGTTGATTTTATATTCTTTTAAAGCTGTGTTGTATAAAACAGAACTTTGCCATACCACTATAATCAGTGCTTCCTCTATTTAGGATTTTCTGCAGAGGTCACGCCGTGACGTGTCGATCTTCTATCAATCACACGTCTTCTCGTCATACGAATTTGCAGGTCAGTTCACCACAGTGCAGTGATTCGGAAGTTCATAACTGCTGATGAGGGACTCTACATGGTTGTGAAGAATGCATGATTTAAAAAAAAATAAAGAAATAAATCTTTCATAGCCGTTGCTCAATCTTCTCAGCTGAGCAGCTGTTGGCTGAACTGCGATGCAGGCTTGAGCTCTAGTGCTTTCATGAGTTTCTTCCACTCCGATGGACTGGATCAGATATCAATATATTTGTTTTTCATTGTTTGTGATGCATGTGAATCGGGTGAAATTGATATCCACATACTCGTGGATTATTTCGGGGGACAGGTGCATTCATATGAAAGACAGATATTGGTCAGTTATTGTTAAAAATATGAACCAGATCCTGTTGCTGTAGTAAATAAAATCTGTTGTATAAATTCACAGAAGTGAAGTAAGCACACATGTAACTGTACAGCAGTTAATTCAGACAACAATACATGAAATTGTGTGTGTGTGTGTGTATGCTGGTGTCTTGTTTCAGACAGCTGGGTGCTTGCGTATGGATTTCTAGGAAATGGGGAACATGTGTCTGGTGTGATCCAGACAGCCTGGAGACGCAGGGCTGATGCATTGGCTGGATTAGTGTCGAATACGTGTTGTAAAATAAACTCTTATCTGCAGTTCCCTCAATTTTGGACCCTAAAAACACAAGTTACTGTCTAGACAGACAATTTGAGGGGACTTTTTCCCCTCAGGTTGTGACTGAGTGTTTAGTGTTTAATGTAAGAGTTCTGTACCACGTCTAACAGGAAGGAAAAATGTCATGTTCTCAGCTTCTCTAATGAGTATAAATACCCAATTTAAAAACCTCGCACTGGATAAAACCCAAACTAGCATTACAGTAATCATGCTAACGCTAGAACTAGCATTAGAGTAAACAGTAGGGATGTAACAGAATGCGAATACCCTGTTAAGAATGAGTGTACAGTATAAAGTGTTCTAATTGGATAAATATAGCAGAAATGAATATATTTATGGGCGGGCTTGTGTAAACATATCCGGATGATATGATGACAAATTAGCCAAAGCTTTTAATACATTAAGATATATTTTGTATATACTCCCCCAGATCCGTGTGACTTGTGTGTATATTTGAAATGTATTTGTATGTCTCAATTCCATGATTCCATGTTTTCTGCAGCGGAGACACCGTAGAGCCTTGAGAGAAACATGACTCAATTGAAAACAAGTCTTTCTGCTGATACTGACATTGTGTCTGAGGCTTTAACCAGGATTGGAATGTTAGTGAAGTCCAACCAAGAAAATCTTCCCATATTTCTGTGGTTTGGTCTTTCTGTAACACATAACGTGTGCAGACATCCACGATTTTCATTTCATTTGCATCCAACAATGATGTGTACGCTTGAAGATATTGTTGCTGTGTACAAATACACAAGTATTTTGTGGTGCTCTGATATTGTTCTAGCTAGATTCACACACACTCTCTCTCTCTCTGTCTTGTTAGAACATGAAAAACTCAAGCTATTGCTCACTCGGATGTTGAAGAGCAGTTGCAGTATCACTCTACATATTTTCCTTCATCTGGTTGTGGTAAAGTCATATCAAATAATGATTTGTGCTATTGCCAGACTTTGACAAGTCTCTTCTGGAGATCCTGAGTGGACGCCGAATAGCTGGAAGACATCAGCATATTTGATATTCTTCTGTTGCTGATATTTGATGTTCTTTTGCACCTGCCTCCTCTCCCACAAGATTCCTCTTGGCCTCTCGTGGCCTGTTTCTCGTTGCAGTAATGCTACTGGTTGTAGAGGTGCTCACACTGTGCAATTCATCACAGATAACAGCCCTCGGACGGAGAAAAGTGCGTCACTGAATGGTGTGCACTACACGAGTACAATTTGTCTGATTGGGAAATCAAGCCTAAAATCCCCCGCTGCAAAGCATTGTTGTAGCTTGTTACTGGGTAAATCTATCTTGATGTTAGCTGGAATATCTTATTAAGATAATGTTAGATATATTTTATTAAATGAAGGTTCCTTTTGTAATGAGAAACATGCTCGACAAGAAAGTGACTCATTGCCCAGAAACAAGGCTTTCTTGAAATTGCTCTTTTGCCGTGTAGTCCATGTGTGTTCAATGTTGTCCTTCTGCCAGAGTGACTAACTTTCAGGTGAAACAGTGTTCCTCTGGCAAGTTCCATTGTTTTCTGGCACTGAAAGTAGTGTTAGTCAACCTTTCCAAATTCAGAACTGTGGGAGGCTGTAAAACTCCCGTTGCCTGTTTTCTCCAGATTCCCTCAACAATGCTGTGGTCAGAATTTTCCCAGTTTGCAAAGGATGGTGACCTGTATGTCTCAGACGTTTTGGAATCGAAAGATGCCATGGGGATATTAACCACTTTGTCTGGGTGAACCAAACACCCTAATCCTGTTGCTAAGGATGAAAAATGCATTCTCCGAAACACTCCGTGCCCTCAGACAGGTGGTAGTTTAGGATCTTCTGATCATGGTATGTCTGCCTGTATAGAGAGGCCTTCAAGAGATCTCATCTTCTACAAACCTGTATAAGGCATCACAAAAGTGGAGTTGGTCAGTGGTTCAAGAGGATTAATTGGAGGTTCTGGTCCTTTTGCATAAGTCAGAGTGTGCAGGCAATCCAGCAGCTGGGATTCCCCACCGGACCTGGATACATGGTGATGGAAATGAACTTGGTATAATGTCAAGAGAGTCTGCGTTTATGATTATAATAAAAGTTGCCGTTTTTTAGCTTTGGTTTGGATATGTGGTATATTTATGTGCTTCCGCTGCCTCCCGTTACTCTAACATTTTATTTTTGATATGTTTTTGCTGTATCTTTCAGCTTGCATGTAAATTAATGAAAACAGATGCAAAGTTGCAGAACAAAAAAAAAACCCACAGAGAACTGTGTAATGACTGGAGCTTAGGTTCAGTAAGTCATGAACTGGTGCGAAGCAGCCCATGTCTCCATAATGATGTTGGAAACTTGGTCCTTTACAGAATGCAGAGGGATTTAAAGGTTTCACCTTAATGAGGAAAAGAAACAATAAACACACCGGTGAGACAGTGACATTATTCTGATATGAAGCCAGCTCTACAAACGTTCAATAGGTTTCAATGTGCTAGTGGGCTTCCTTTAACCACACACTCACAAGCTGAGTTAATTAACATCACGCTGTGGGTTAATAACTCGCTGAGCCAGGCGGTGGGCCTCTACCTCTGAATTATACGCCAGCTGGAGAATTGGCCCTGAACAAAAATCAGGGTCGATCGTTGGTGAAGGGCGTCGCTGGGGGTACGTCTTCTGACACAAAGACTCCAGTGTATTCAGTTCATTGACTGCAGGCAATTTTGAGCATAATACAGATTCTCCAAACTGGTGGGGACTAAATGAATCTTAATGAGTGAACACTTTAACATCTAGTGTGTAATTCTTTTTAAGATATTACCTGGCAATGTAAGGGTTCTAAACAAAAGTACCCTAGAGCTGAATATACAAGTGCGAACAGGATCTCACAGAGGTTTTTTTTGTGACTGCAGAAATGCTTTATTTTGCTGCAGAGTTTTTTGTGCTTTTTCCACAACGACTCAAATTGCAATTGCGCCAAATAGTTTTGCAAGGTCTTTCAGTGTCTGTTGGTAAACGAGCATTTTAGCTGTGCTCAAGTTCAACACACTTGAATTGAACTGGCTGATATCACATGACTCAATCTGGCCCGAACCTGTGGGAAATCTGCTCCTCAGGGTATTGCGGTTTTTCCTTGATTTTAGTTTCATTTCTGAGATCGCAAAATTGCTCAATCCTGGAGGGACTGAGAGACCGTACAAATTCCTGCAAGTCAAGAAAATTAAACTAGCAATTGAACCGGTGGGAAACAAAAATGTGCAATGATTCAGGTGAGTTATCAGGTAAGTGTGGATCCCAATGCAGAGGATTTATTAAGAAACAAACAGAAAAAAACTAAATACAGAACAAAGTAGATTCCAGAGATTTGGGCCAAGCCAGGAAACACGGCAGTAGTAACACCTCAGATAAGCACACCATTAGTGACTTGCACAACCAAAAGACACAAGAGGGTATACACTGCCCGACATTAATATTGGCACCCTTGGTAAATATGAACAAAGGAGTTTTTATGTTGTCTTTATTGTTTAACCTTTTGATCTTTTGTTCAAAACATTCACAAAAATACTCTGCTCTCCTGGATATGAAAGAAAATGCAAACAACACAGTTTCATCAAAAAAAGATATTTATCTTTGTTAAATATAGGTGTGCAACAAGTGTTGGCACCCTTTTAGTCAATACTTGGTCAAGATAACAGCTCTGAGTCTGTCCGGACAGAACCTCTCCAGATCCTTCACATTTCGAGGTCCACGCCGGTGGACTCTCTTCTTCAGTTCACCCCACAGGTGTTCTATGGGGTTCAGGTCAGGGGACTGGGATGGTCAGGGCAGGAGTTAGTCTGCTAACCCTGAAATCCTGCATGGTACACCCCTCTGGTCTACTTGCGAAGATGCTTTCTTTTAGTTATTCTGTCACGTCTTTGTGTCCTACTTTCTTATGAGCAAGGAAACTAATTCATCTGCTCTCATGCAATTCTGAACGCAGTTTATCGTCCAACTGTTTGTGAGCTACGTACAAACTTATGCAGTGTGAGAAGTGCAATGATTCAGAAAGTTTGAAAGTTAAACAATTAAGTCTCATGCTGGCATTGTTCATAGGTTTGTTTGTTTTGTTTGTTTGTTTTTGGTTGTTTTTAAATACTTTCACATGTTCTGCCTTGCTCTGCAGACGGCTGAAATGTCACGCCTGAATTTCTGGGAAATTGTACATTACACTGAAGATGGGCAGATATTGTGGTTTTTAGTTCGGGGGAAGGGGGAAGGGGGGGGGGACCAGACTGTACACTCTGACCCAATAGAATATATGAAAATGTCCCTACTGAACATTCACTACTTTCCCTGAGTGGTTTAATAAAAGTCAGACACGCTCTGAGAGCACGGACAAATTAAAGCCGTTTGTTTTGGTATGTTAACACTTCCTCAGTGTTGGAGAACGACCTCGGCAGAAAACAAGAATTGAGAGACAAATAACATCAACGTACTTCATGAAGCTCAATTTCACCACGCAGGCTTTTCCTTAATGAACAAATATATATATGTGGTAAAATAAGCTGGCACATGTTACAACTTTATATACACAGTTCACGCATGGGAGTGAACGAGTATCTATAACTCTGTTTGGACTGGATTCGTTTTACAGGAGGAGTAATAAACGTTTTAATGGAGTATCTCAAGGACGTACAGTGTCCATGCTGACCCCCTATTCACCATCAAAAACTCCGACAATGGGCACATGAACATCAGAACTGGACCATGGAGCAATGGAAGAAGGTGGTCTGATCTAATGAACCCCTTTATTTCTTTTTCTTTTTCTTTTTTTTTTACATCATGTGGAGGCCGGATGTGTGTGTGTGTGTGTGTTGCTTACAGGGTAACAGACGGCACCAGGATGCCCTATGGGAAGAAGGCGAGTCGGTGCAGGCAGCGTGATGCTCTTTGTAATGTTCTGCTGGGAAACCTTGGCTCCTGCGTTCATGTTGATGTTACTTTGACACGTACCACCTACCTAAACACTGCTCCAGACCCAGTTCCCTCTTTCAGCAGGATAATGCACCCTCACATACTGCAAACATTGTTCAGGAACAGTTTGAGGAACATGACAAAGAGTTCAAGGTGTTGACTTAACCTCTAAATTCTCCAGATCTCAATCCGATTGAGCGTCCGTGGGGTGTGATGGACATGGAGGCCCCATCTAATATCTTACAGGACTTTAAAGGATCTGGTGCTAACATCTTGGTCCCAGACACCACAGCACACCTTCAGAGGTCTTGTGGAGTCCGTGGCTTGGTGGGTCCGAGCTGTTTTGAAGGCACACGATGATGAGAACCGACATAATATTAGGCAGACAGTTTTAATGTTATGGCTGATGGAAAGTTTTTTTTTTAAATGTCCATAGGGACGCACAAGGGTTGATCTTTATAAACAAAATGTTCTCTAACTTCAGACCCCCATTTACCAGAAAAACTAAAGAGCATGTATGAAATGCAGACAGTCTGACACACTCCCTGGCTTCACACTCCCTGGCTTCCAAAGAAGTTACACAAAATGAGTGTGTCGTCGCTGGAGACACATGACGTGAGACAGAGACCTAAAAAACATTTTTAGGCGTGTGTGTGTGTGTGTGTGTGTGTGTGTGCGTGCGTCTGTCTGTGTGTGTGTGTGCTGTTGCACTTCGGCACCAACAATAGATGGTCATGTTTTACCTGTTAATTGTCATTAAAATGTCTCTGAACAAAGTCAGTGTTAGCTAATGAGCTAGCCTGATGTGGATTGGTGTATTCCTAACATTTAGCTTAGCACAGTTACACGTGCAGGTTGAAGTCATGAATAAAGGTGAGAAATGACCACTGACCCGTTGTTGAAAATGTTACACATTCTGAAATATGAAGTATTTTAGTGCTGATTTAAAAAATGGTGCACAGTACTTGAATGAACAGTTTTTAAAATGTAAGTCCTGTAAAATAAAAGACACGAGCTTCATCTATTTCTTCATTGATTCATTTATTTCAGTCTGGACGGAAACTGAGACGTTGTTTAAGAACATGTGTAGATATGAATGAGTGTTTTGCTGTACAGGTGAACAACTGCATTGGTGTATGAGTACACAGTTGTATGGGTGTACATGTGTACTGGTGTATTGGTGTATTGGTGTAGCTGTATATGAGTGTATTGGTGTATGAGTACACAGCTGTATGGGTGTATTGGTGTAGCTGTATATGAGTGTATTGGTGTATGAGTGTCCAGTTGTATGGGTGTACATGTGTATTGGTGTATTGGTGTAGCTGTATATGAGTGTATTGGTGTATGAGTGTCCAGTTGTATGGGTGTACATGTGTACTGGTGTAGCTGTATATGAGTGTACAGGTATACAAGTGTATTGGTGTATGAGTACACTGCTGTATGGGTGTACATGTGTATTGGCGTAGCTGTATATGAGTGTATTGGTGTATGAGTGTCCAGTTGTATGGGTGTACATGTGTATTGGTGTATTGGTGTAGCTGTATATGAGTGTATTGGTGTATGAGTGTCCAGTTGTATGGGTGTACATGTGTATTGGTGTATTGGTGTAGCTGTATATGAGTGTATTGGTGTATGAGTGTCCAGTTGTATGGGTGTACATGTGTATTGGTGTATTGGTGTAGCTGTATATGAGTGTATTGGTGTATGAGTACACAGCTGTATGGGTGTATTGGTGTAGCTGTATATGAGTGTATTGGTGTATGAGTGTCCAGTTGTATGGGTGTACATGTGCATTGGTGTATTGGTGTAGCTGTATATGAGTGTATTGGTGTATGAGTGTCCAGTTGTATGGGTGTACATGTGTATTGGTGTATTGGTGTAGCTGTATATGAGTGTATTGGTGTATGAGTACACTGCTGTATGGGTGTACATGTGTATTGGTGTAGCTGTATATGAGTGTATTGGTGTATGAGTGTCCAGTTGTATGGGTGTACATGTGTATTGGTGTATTGGTGTAGCTGTATATGAGTGTATTGGTGTATGAGTACACTGCTGTATGGGTGTACATGTGTATTGGTGTAGCTGTATATGAGTGTATTGGTGTATGAGTGTCCAGTTGTATGGGTGTACATGTGTATTGGTGTATTGGTGTAGCTGTATATGAGTGTATTGGTGTATGAGTGTCCAGTTGTATGGGTGTACATGTGTACTGGTGTAGCTGTATATGAGTGTACAGGTATACAAGTGTATTGGTGTATGAGTGTCCAGTTGTATGGGTGTACATGTGTACTGGTGTAGCTGTATATGAGTGTACAGGTATACAAGTGTATTGGTGTATGAGTACACAGCTGTATGGGTGTATTGGTGTAGCTGTATATGAGTGTATTGGTGTATGAGTGTCCAGTTGTATGGGTGTACATGTGTATTGGTGTATTGGTGTAGCTGTATATGAGTGTATTGGTGTATGAGTACACAGCTGTATGGGTGTATTGGTGTAGCTGTATATGAGTGTATTGGTGTATGAGTGTCCAGTTGTATGGGTGTACATGTGTATTGGTGTATTGGTGTAGCTGTATATGAGTGTATTGGTGTATGAGTACACAGCTGTATGGGTGTATTGGTGTAGCTGTATATGAGTGTATTGGTGTATGAGTGTCCAGTTGTATGGGTGTACATGTGTATTGGTGTATTGGTGTAGCTGTATATGAGTGTATTGGTGTATGAGTACACTGCTGTATGGGTGTACATGTGTATTGGTGTAGCTGTATATGAGTGTATTGGTGTATGAGTGTCCAGTTGTATGGGTGTACATGTGTATTGGTGTATTGGTGTAGCTGTATATGAGTGTATTGGTGTATGAGTGTCCAGTTGTATGGGTGTACATGTGTACTGGTGTAGCTGTATATGAGTGTACAGGTATACAAGTGTATTGGTGTATGAGTGTCCAGTTGTATGGGTGTACATGTGTACTGGTGTAGCTGTATATGAGTGTACAGGTATACAAGTGTATTGGTGTATGAGTGTCCAGTTGTATGGGTGTACATGTGTACTGGTGTAGCTGTATATGAGTGTACAGGTATACAAGTGTATTGGTGTATGAGTACACAGCTGTATGGGTGTATTGGTGTAGCTGTATATGAGTGTATTGGTGTATGAGTGTCCAGTTGTATGGGTGTACATGTGTATTGGTGTATTGGTGTAGCTGTATATGAGTGTATTGGTGTATGAGTACACAGCTGTATGGGTGTATTGGTGTAGCTGTATATGAGTGTATTGGTGTATGAGTGTCCAGTTGTATGGGTGTACATGTGTATTGGTGTATTGGTGTAGCTGTATATGAGTGTATTGGTGTATGAGTACACAGTTGTATGGGTGTACATGTGTACTGGTGTATTGGTGTAGCTGTATATGAGTGTATTGGTGTATGAGTACACAGCTATATGGGTGTACATGTGTATGGGTGTATTGGTGTAGCTGTATATGAGTGTATTGGTGTATGAGTGTCCAGTTGTATGGGTGTACATGTGTATTGGTGTATTGGTGTAGCTGTATATGAGTGTATTGGTGTATGAGTGTCCATTTGTATGGGTGTACATGTGTACTGGTGTATTGGTGTAGCTGTATATGAGTGTATTGGTGTATGAGTACACAGTTGTATGGGTGTACATGTGTATTGGTGTAGCTGTATATGAGTGTACAGGTATACAAGTGTATTGGTGTATGAGTACACCGCTGTATGGGTGTAGCTGTATATGAGTGTATTAGTGTACATGGGTGTGTCAGTTTATATGGGGTGTAATCTTATGCGTGTGTACCGGTGTACTATTGTATTGTACGAGTGAGTGTAGTGGTATGGGAGTGTCCAGGTGTTCGTGTATATTAGGGCTGGAATGATTAGTCCAAATAATACATAATGTGGAAGATGAAAAATGATCAGTGTGTGTATTTAGATTCAACTACAGGAACATGTTATAATGGATGAGTGTGTATTCCTGGGTAGAATGTAATACCATAATGAAGCGACTGGGGGCAGCATTGCGCACATGGCCCTGTGTGTACAGTACTGTGTGGCAGAACTGTTTTAGGCCCATCGGTTTTTAGTTTTAACGGTGTGTGTGTGTGTGTGTGTGTGTGTGTGTGTGCTGCAGAGGGACCTTTAGAGTTTAGACTCGTCTCTGTTGCGCAGTGTGTGATACAGATCAGAAAATGAGCGGTTGCACAACCAGCACTTACCATAAACAGAGAGAGAGAGAGAGAGAGACAGACAGAAAAAGAGAGACGTTTTTTTTTCAGATTTCCTGTCTACTGTCAGACTCTGACTCATAGCGTCAAACTTCTTCCTCCTTCCTCTGTTAGTGTGTGTTGTGTGTAGCAGAGGGGGAGGAGATGGATGAAGAACCTGATCAGTAGTGGCTATATAAGCGTGTTTAGATGGAGGCTCTGATGATGGCTGATGGTTCGAGCTGTGTAATAATCAGTTTAGACGAGCAGTAATGGAGCGGCTCGGTGTCTCTGTGTTGCGCTGCGTGCTGCTGCTTTTCTCCACTTCCCTTTTCACAGGCCTTCATGGTGAGTAACACACACTTCCTGATGTTCACTATAATGTTATACAACATGTGGCTTTCAAATCTTTCAGCAAATTATTACATATTACATACAATAATGTTTAATAATGTGGAATAGGATCATGTTAAACACCTTTTGGAATTCCAATGTTAATGTAAAAGTATTGCTTTCTGATTGGCCAGTAGGTGTGTTGTTGTTTGTTTGCTTTTACACACACACACACCACACACACACACACACACACACACACACACACACACACACACACACACACACACACATATATATATATAGAGAGAGAGAGAGAGATGTAGGTCCAAACTTTTCATCACGATTCTAAACAATGCTTTTGATAATCATCAGGAAAGTTTAAAGTTGCTTATTTATACACAAACCATTTCGAAGGGATGACTTTAAAAATATTTTTTATTGAAGAATGACATCATAATTTTAATCTGTTTATAATTACATTTATTGTCAGTTCCATTTTTATCCATTTGTGGTTACGTTTTTAAATTATGGGACATCTGTGAAACAAATTAGTTACTGTTCTTACTTACAGTTTAGCAGCTTTAAATAGTCACAAACCATTACAAATCGCTGACACTGGAGACTCCTTCCATAAATGTTTCATAAACATCTCGGTACTTTGAGGTTTTTTTTTTAATCTGTTTATGTTTTCAAAACCTCCTGACCAATCACAATCCGTAACTCAGCAGCAGAGTAGTGTAAATATTAGTTATATATATATATTAATATAGTATCTCACAAAAGTAAGTACACCCCTCACATGTGTGTAAATATGTGATGATATCTTTTCATGTGACAACACTGAAGAAGTGACACTGTGCTACAATGTAAAGTAGTGAGTGTACAGCTTGTGTAACAGTGTACATTTACTGTCCCCTCAAAATAACTCAACACACAGACATTAATGTCTAAACCACCGGCAACAAAAGTAAGTACACCCCTAAGTGAAAGTGTCCACATTGGGCCCAAAGTGTCAATATTTTGTGTGGGGACCATTATTTTCCAGCACTGCCTTAACCCTCTTGGGCATGGAGTTCACCAGAGCTTCACAGGTTTCCACTGGAGTCCTCTTCCACTCCTCCATGACGACATCACGGAGCTGGTGGATGTTAGAGACCTTGTGCTCCTCCCCCTTCCGTTTAAGGATGCCCCACAGATGCTCAATAGGGTTTAGGTCTGGAGACATGCTTGGCCAGTCCATCACCTTCACCCTCCGCTTCTTTAGCAAGGCAGTGGTCGTCTTGGAGGTGTGTTTGGGGTCGTTATCGTGCTGTAATACTGCATACTGATCATGCTCTGCTTCAGTATGTCACAGTACATGTTGGCAAAGTTTATGTTGGTCCACAGGACATGGTTCCAGTAATCCATGTCTTTAGTCTGCTTGTCTTCAGCAAACTGTTTGTGGACTTTCTTGTGCATCATCTTTAGAAGAGGCTTCTTTCTGGGACGACAGCCGTGCAGACCAATCTGATGCAGTGTGCGGTATATGGTCTGAGCACTGACAGGCTGACCCCCACCCCTTCAACCTCTACAGAAACACTGGCAGCACTCATATGTTTATTTCCCAAAGACAACCTCTGGATATGACTCTGAGTATGCCTCCCCCCGCTGCAGCTCAGTGCCAGGATCTTTGCAATCTTCTTATAGCCTAGGCCATACACCAGCTCCGTGATGTCGTCATGGAGGAGTGGAAGAGGACTCCAGTGGCAACCTGTGAAGCTCTGGTGAACTCCACGCCCAAGAGGGTTTTATATATATATATATATATATATATATATATATATATATATATATATATATATATAATATTACTGATCTTTTCATCCAAATATCATCACATGATAATTTCCCTCTCACTCTGTCTGTGTCTCTCAGCGAGCCCCATCTCTCAGACTCCATTCGTTCTGCGTAAACTA
>CM022764.1:28882291-28909791 GCA_012411365.1 Ameiurus melas | reverse complement strand
TACTGCAGATTTACATTAACGCTATCAGTACTGCAGATTTACACTTAACGCTGTCAGTGCTGCAGATTTACACTTAACGCTATCAGTACTGCAGATTTACACTTAACGCTGTCAGTGCTGCAGATTTACACTGTTAACTGTTGACTTATTTTTGTATGAACACGATACAACGTTTTCTTTTTTTCCTCATTTATTGTATGGAAATAGAAAACAGAGCGGCGATTCAAAAGGAAGTTCAGCGAAACAGTCACAGCTCTCTGATCTTTTTATCCATTTTTATCTCTATGCTGATTTATGTAGAGCGCTAATCTAATCTCACATGCTAATCACCATGTAACACACTAGCTAACACGTACCATGCTAGCTAGCTGGTTTTGTTTGGGTAAAGCTGTTTAGTTAGCTGTAACTGATGTTTGCTTATGACAACCTAATCTGATTATGCTAACCGTGTGTGTATATGTGTGTGTGTGTGTGTGTGTGTGTGTGTGTGTGTGTAGAGCTGAGAGAGTATGAGCCACCATTCGGAAAGTTGAATCAGCCATGTATTGAGAGCATGAAGGACACCGTGATCAGAGACCGAGAGCGACCCGAGATCTTGCATGGCTGGAGGACACACCCGGTAATAATGCTACCATTGCTAAGCTAAGCTTGCACTGATGTTATCCAAATTCAGGTACCTGTGTGATGACATACAGTATCTCACAAAAGTAAGTACACCCCTCACATTCGTGTGTAAATATGTGATGATATCTATTCATGTGACAACACTGAAGAAATGACACTTTGCTACAATGTAAAGTAGTGAGTGCACAGCTTGTGTAACAGTGTCTTCAGTGGCAACCTGTGAAGCTCTGGTGAACTCCAAGCCCAAGAGGGTTAAGGCAGTGCTGGAAAATAATGGTCCCCACACAAAATATTGACACTTTGGGCCCAATTTGGACACTTTCAATTGGACTCACTTTTACTGTACTCACTTTTGTTGCCAGCGGTTTAGACATTAATGTCTGTGTGTTGAGTTAGTTTGAGGGGACAGTAAATAAAGAGAGTTCTTTGCCATGAGGTGCCATGTTGAACTTCCAGTGACCAGTATGAGGGAGTGTGAGACCGATACACCAAATTTAACACACCTGATCCCCATTTACACCTGGGACCTTTAAACACTAACAGGTCACATGACACCGGGGAGGGAAAATGGCTAATTGGGCTCAATTCTGACATTTTCACTTAGAGGTGTACTCACTTTTGTTGCCAGTGGTTTAGACATTAATGTCTGTGTGTTGAGTTATTTTGAGGGACAGTAAATGTACACTGTTACACAAGCTGTACACTCACTACTTTACATTGTAGCAAAGTGTCATTTCTTCAGTGTTGTCACATGAAAAGATATCATCAAATATTTACAATAATGTGAGGGGTGTACTTACTTTTGTGAGATAATGTGTATCTACTACTAGAGAGGTAACATTAATGTTAGATAAGCTTATCTCTCAAAGTCACAACTGGCAAAAATGTGCTATTATATATGGAACTAATTGTCTATCATTGTGTGTGTGTGTGTGTGTGTGTGTGTGTGTGTGTGTGCGTGTTTCAGGGTGTGAATGTGCTATGTGAGATGATCGAGGAATGTTGGGATGAGGATCCAGAAGCTCGTCTGACAGCTTCGTGTGTATCCGAGAGATTTAACAACTTCAGCGGTCCGTCGTTCCTCTACACCGACTCGATCGACGAGGATAAAACAAGCAACCTCCCGGAGACAGAGGTGGAGCTATTACATTTAAGCTCATGAAACGTGTAGCGGACTTTCATTTCGCATTTGTGCTTCAGAAGAAAATCTGTATAAAATCAAGAAAGCCATAAGTATTTCCTGTGTATGTTAAACGTTCTGTACCGTGAATAAATAATGAGACGATGTAAAAGTGACCTAAACTGACTTTTATAATCAATCACATAAAGCTAATTCTCGAATCAGGTCTTAAGAAAGATTATCTTATCTAACGCCAACTTGCTGGTGCTGTTTGTGGAACGTTATTTAATATCGGCCACTTTTAGCAAAAGCTACATAACAGGTTAACTAGCTACTTCTGTGGATTTTCTGTATTGTTAGCTAACTGATTTGTTTTCTCCCCCATGTTTACCACGAATGTTAGATTTGAATGAGTTTCTTTTAGCGTTTGGAAACTTCAAAAAATATTCTGTGATATTCAGTAGAATATTTAGTAAACTTTAGTATACAAAATGTTTCCTCCTCGTCTGAGGCGTGAACGTTTGGTACGGACCATGACAAAAATCAAAAATTACATTAAAAAAAAAAAAGCAGTAATGATTTGTTTCCATAAAGCTAATATTGCTAAGCTAATTCCTCTAATCCTGTAACCACGGCTTGTACGCTAGTTAGGTGTATAGATAAATTCATCAACTATAATTTTATCCAAAAGTAGCTAACTAGGGCTGATTAAAAATGTTAAATAAAATTCCCGATGTTAATTAGCTAGTTTTGGGGGGGGGGGAGTTTCCCATTAGCCAGCTAGCTTTTCAGAGGTAACGGTAGCTATAGATTGCTTTGTTTCAGTGTTTGGAAATTTTCTTTAATGTTAGCTAGTTTTGTTCACCAATATATCACCAGTACGGCGAATTATCCAGCTAGTTTGTAGTTTTTCACACACTTATAGATCATAATATTATGTTTCCTTTCCTCTGAGGTGTAAGAGTGTCAGTGTGGAAAATGACCCGTTTTGTTCTGGAAAATTTCACTTTGGGGATTTTTTGGAACGTTCTGATTAGATTCGTTGTGTGAGCTAGCTGGGGTTTTTTTTAGGGTTAATGTTAGATATAGCTAGCTTTACTTCATGTTTTATTTGTGCAACATTCTGAAGGTCATTTTGTTTGTGTAAGATGTTTCTCTAAATGTCGCTAGCTAATTATGTTCATCAACATCCTCTAAGATTAGACTGGAGATTTACACACACTTAAAGATCATAAATATTGCTTCCTCTTGTCTGAGGTGTAAACGTTTCAGTGTGGAAGATGGAGGTATGTGCGGACAAGGCAAACTGCATGTTAAAGACAATATACGAAAAAAAATAAATATTGAAGAAGAAAGAAAAATGATAGCAACAGCAGCTGATATTGATCTGTACATCTCAGCGATGGGAATTCCGGTTCTGGTTCAGATCATTTGACTCGTCTCAGCATAAGAGTCGACTCTTTCAGCTCCAAAATGGCTCCTTTCCATTCCTTTTCCGAACTGAACGTAGCTTGCGATCTTTTCATCTGCGAGTATGCTTCTTATGTCTGAAACGGTTTCACAAAATCTTACTCTAGTTGTCCATCTTCACCGCGCAGCAGATCCGCTACGTCACACCGGTTCACTCCCTAAACCGAGTCGAACACACGACTCGCCCTCCGAAGACATTTCCCCTGAAGACGTTTTATTATATTGCACTGCGAGAGAAACTTTAAGAAATTTTAAAAACCCACTGAATGAACATCAATTACAATTAAACATCATACAACACAGTTCCAGTTTAAGAATCACACCTTCTTTATTATTTATGTTCAAATATACATTAATCTAAATATATATATATATATATATATATATATAAATAAATGTTCTCGCCACATTTAATTCAGAATTGATTCAACTGATGGAATGAGAGAAGAGCAGTGTCGGTGTAAAGTGTGCTCGTTAGTGGAGAATCGAAGTAGAAAATATTGTAAAAAAATAGTAAGTATAGTGTAAAGAAGTGACTCGGATGACGCCTACGTGTAGAAATGTAAACGCTAGCCTCTGGATAATTAGCATGTAGCGGCAGTGGCGGTGTTTGAACAATAATACACATTATAAACCCAACTCGTGTAAAAAAAAATAATAATAATAAGTGTCTCGCTTCGTCTTTGTCACTGTTGTCACCTGTTTCGGGGAGTGTTTAGACGGGCATTAATACACCAGGGTTAATCATTGTGCAAATTAGCATGTTATATGTAAATTAAATGAAACTATAAATGATATTTCTTCATCGGTTACGGACGCCCGTGCGCACGCTTCACTTCCGCTTCCGAATTAGCAGCAAATCGAAGGCTGCAATTGCTTTAATGGCGGGTTAATTATCGTTCTTCATGGAAAAGACAATAAACAGTACAATGACAAACTCGCTTATATTCAACCAAACCCTCCGCCGTCTTCCCGTCGGTCCGCGCGCCTCGCTCTCGTTACGTGATAAATGAACTCGGACTCATTCGGCTCGTGCCGAATTGAGCACACGCCGTCAGTTTTTAATTGTAATGTCCGTTTTCACGTTCAAAAAAAAAAAAAAACAACGTTGCAAGCTGCGCCTGCGTGAAACCGGTAACCGCTTCATCCCTACTTCTACTCGTCATCGGAAAACGTAGCAAAACGCACTCGGTATCGTAAAAAAATAACACTATATAATCATGATCAGCGGTAATATTGGTGAGCTAGAAAGAGCTGATGGGCTAATGTTGACGGACCGTGGTAGCAGATTTATTCACCGATTTGTGAATTAAATTACTTATTTGATGCTTTTTATAAATTTCAAATATCACACATGATTATCAAGAGTATGGAGCGTGTTATCACAGATCAGATTTAGGTACTGACGAATCGTGACGCCCGATCTTACGACACGGAGAAGTTCAGAGTCGGGGGTTCACACGGATTAACTCTGCAGAGGGGTGCTGATTTTAATCCGAGCCCAATACACTGCCCAGCACGCACAGCCCACAGTCAACAGCAACAGAAACGTCCAGAGGGCGTAGATGGCGTTGTAATCCCTCGCCTCGCCCACTGTGGCAGCCTGTGGGAGAACGAGACCTTAGAACACATTTTAACACGCACACACACACACACACACTTAGATCAGTTCGATGTGGCGACTTCCTTACGATCAGTCCTCCAGCGACGATGGCAAAGAAGATGGACGTCAGGGAGAAGTACACACAGCGCTTCATGGGGTACGCTGTTCCAATAAAGCTCCTGACAAGAACAAACAGAATCTTTTATATAGAGGGCTGCGCTGAAATTCTGTTAATATGCACGGTAAATATAGTATCTCACAAAAGTAAGTACACCCCTCACATGTGTGTAAATATTAGATGATATCTTTTCATGTGACAACACTGAAGAAATGACACGTTTGCACAATGTAAAGTAGTGAGTGTACAGCTTGTGTAACAGTGTACATTTACTGTTCCCTCAAAATAACAACCGCTGGCAACAAAAGTAAGTACACCCCTAAGTGAAAATGTCCACATTGGGCCCAATTAGCCAGTTTCCCTCCACGGTGTCATGTGACTTGTTAGTGTTACAAGGTCTCAGGTGTGAATGGGTAGCAGGTGTGTTAAATTTGGTGTCATCGCTCTCACACTCCCTCATACTGGTCACTGGAAGTTCAACATGGCTCCTCATGGCAAAGAACTCTCTGAGGATCTGAAAAAAAGAATTGTTGCTCTACATAAAGATGGTCTAGGCTATAAGAAGATCGCCAAGACTCTGACACTGAGCTGCAGCACGGTGGTCAAGACCATACAGCGGTTTAACAGTACAGGCTCCACTCAGAACAGGCCTCGCCATGGTCCACTAAAGAAATTGAGTGCACGTGTTCAGCGTCATATCCAGAGGTTGTCTTTGTGAAATAGACGTATGAGTGCTGCCAGCATTGCTGCAGAGGTTGAAGGGGTGGGGGGTCAGTCTGTCAGTGCTCAGACCATACGACACACACTGCATCAGATTGGTCTGCACGGCTGTCGTCCCAGAAGGAAGCCTCTTTTAAAGATGATGCACAAGAAAGTCCACAAACAGTTTGCTGAAGACAAGCAGACTAAGGACATGGATTACTGGAACCATGTCCTGTGGTCTGATGAGACCAATATAAACTTATTTGGTTCAGATGATGTCAAGAGTGTGTGGCAGCAACCAGGTGAGGAGTACAAAGACAAGTGTGTTGCCTACAGTCAAGCATGGTGGTGGGAGTGTCATGGTCTGGAGCTGCATGAGTGCTGCCAGCACTGGGGAGATACAGTTCATTGAGGGAACCGTGAATGCCAACATGTACTGTGACATACTGAAGCAGAGCATGATCAGTATGCAGTATTCCAGCATGATAATGACGCCAAACACACCTCCAAGATGATCACTGCCTTGCTAAAGAAGCTGAGGGTGAAGGTGATGGACTGGCCAAGCATGTCTCCAGACCTAAACCCTATTGAGTATCTGTGGGTCATCCTCAGATGGAAGGTGGAGGAGCACAAGGTCTCGAACACCCACCAGCTCCGTGATGTCGTCATGGAGGAGTGGAAGAGGACTCCAGTGGGAACCTGTGAAGCTCTGGTGAACTCCATGTCCAAGAGGGTTAAGGCAGTGCTGGAAAATAATGGTCCCCACACAAAATATTGACACTTTGGGCCCAATTTGGACATTTTCACTTAGGGGTGTACTCACTTTTGTTGCCAGCGGTTTAGACATTAATGTCTGTGTGTTGAGTTATTTTGAGGGACAGTAAATGTACACTGTTACACAAGCTGTACACTCACTACTTTACATTGCAGCAAACATTAGAAAGATCAGAGATTCAGGCTCAGTCACAGAGAGACAGACAGGTCTTACACTTTACGGCAGTGAGGACATCGAACACTCATCCTCTCTCCTGACTGAGGGCCCTGGAACACAGGGAGAATCTTCAGACTGGCATTATAACGCTCCTTTCAATACTTTATTAATAACATGATGATGATTAATACACTGTCTCTCCGATACAACTCTCCAATGTTGGGCTTCGACACACGTATTGAAACTGCGTATCTTTTCGATAAAATGTTTACTGTAAACCTGTCTTTCACGAACTCAACATCAAATCTGTACAACTTTACCGTAAAGATTTAAACTTGACTGTAAATCAGCACTGAACAGTAAATCCTCTTCTAACTCCACCGTCAGTCATGTAAAAAGCGATTAGAAGATAAAGATGATGCTCACCAGGAACGTTTGGCTGCAGTGTCCACAGCTCGCTCGCGTCCCACAATACTGCACCACTGCGCTGCTCGGACCCTGACCAGTCAGCTCGATCACTCTCTTACTGAGGAAACAGAGACAGAATGGTCACCCCATCTGATTCACACGCCAACCACCACAGGAGAAAATAACTAGGTTAGCCTTCTTTTTCCCTTACCACTGAGGACGGGGACACGCCACTCTCTGTGAGGAGGTCTTACAGATCAGGAGGCAGTGGCATAAACAGCGCACATACCTCTTTCCTGCAGGGGGACTCCTTATAGGCTGCACACATAGACAGACACACACACACACAGCGCAACTCATTTATAAAAACTGGTAAAGCCCATATGTGTGAGCTTAAACTGCAGCTTGTAGCATAAATGCTAACGGAGTTGTAGTGTGGTCACTTGTTTCCTGCTCATTTCAAAGAAAATAAAAAATGGCAGTTGGACCAATCCCATTAACCGCACACACTCAGTGGACGATGCTGTGCAACAGCACCCCCTCGTGGTCGTCCAGCTAACTGCTATTACTGGGGATTGTTTTTCTATCATATTTTGATTGTCCTTACATTTAATAAACCATTAAACAAGTTCGTTACTGTTGTCACTTATGTTATAGAGGGCTGGTGAGGGAATGACCGTTTATAGCTGCTCTCTATTCTCTCTCGAAGTTAATAAGGCAAAAAAGAAATGCAGCTTGTTCTATCAAGTCACCAATAAACCGCAAATAAGTGCAAACTCCTCTGTCCTGAAGATGTGGGAGAACTTACAATTACAGCTGTACCTCAGACTGTTACAAAGCTCTGACACTGGAGACTCCTTCCGTGCATCTTACAGAAACAGCTCCTTACAGAAAACATCACCACATCGACGATTACAGTTTATAACCCGTGTATGTGGGGCGCCCTGTGAACGAGCTGTTGCTATAGAAACGATAACGCATCAGAACGAGCGCATTCATATAAACCTGCGCTACTGTCAGAGCCGCTGTTACAGAAGATTAATCAACACCTCCTGACCAATCAGAATCCAGACCTCCGCAGCAGTGTGGGATAAGAGGAGTTTACTGCCGGTGTGGAAAACTTACCGTGGCCTCCTGACACACCCCACATTTCACAATCTGCTGCCTGCTGTTAGCGTTCATTGCGAGCTGAGCTCCACACACACCACAGAACAGGGAGGTGGAGCCAACAGCTGGCACCGCCCAGTATGGAGGAGGAGCCTCTTCTTGATAGAGTGGAGGGGGCGGGACATCTGAAAAAACACATTGACGACGTTTACATGGACAGCAGTAATCTAATTATTGACCTTAATCTAAGTAACCTATTAATGTGATTAAGGAGTTTACATGTCTGTAATACAAGTCCATAATACGATTAAAACAGGAGTACTCCACACGTCTTAATTAGATTATTGCTTACTTAGATTATGACCTTAATTAGATTAAGGTTGGTGTTTACATGTTAGTTTCTTAATCAGAGTATGGTCTTAATTAGATTAAGAGTGGATTATTGTTGTCCATGCAAACGTACTGAATGAAAGTTATTACAATAACACTAAGTAACTGTACAATAAAATAATGATGTAGCTTTCTCGTTCAGTGTGCAGCTGTAAATATGTTCTACATGTGTTGATGTAAAAAGAATGTTTAAGAATGTTATTATTGAATAACAGGAGTCGTTGCAGAATCAATAAGTAATGAAATCATTGAAGAATAAAATGCATCATTGTAAATGTTTGCTCAGTTACTTATTGATGTTGACTGTTTCATGTTTATAATAGTTACAATGTTTTATTCCCTTTAATTGTTTTGCGTTTTAAAGAAATACAACTAGCATTATTCTCTAAATGTGTAAATGACTCAGTGAATCAGTCTAAGTGATTCAGCCTAAGTGACTCAATTCAGCCAAACTGAATCAATGATTCTGTCTGAGTTATCAGTGCATCGATCTAACTGACTCGATTATTACATCTAGGTGACTCTGTGATTCAGTCCCAAGTGATTCAGTGGTTCAGTCCCAACTGACTCAGTGGTTCAGTCCCAACTGACTCAGTGGTTCAGTCCCAACTGACTCAGTGGTTCAGTCCCAACTGACTCAGTGGTTCAGTCCCAACTGACTCAGTGGTTCAGTCCCAACTGACTCAGTGGTTCAGTCCCAACTGACTCAGTGGTTCAGTCCCAACTGACTCAGTGGTTCAGTCCCAACTGACTCAGTGGTTCAGTCCCAACTGACTCAGTGGTTCAGTCCCAACTGACTCAGTGGTTCAGTCCCAACTGACTCAGTGGTTCAGTCCCAACTGACTCAGTGGTTCAGTCCCAACTGACTCAGTGGTTCAGTTCCAACTGACTCAGTGGTTCAGTTCCAACTGACTCAGTGGTTCAGTTCCAACTGACTCAGTGATTCAAACCCGGAAATGACGCATTGTTACAAACACTGATCGGTTGTATAGCAGAGACAAGTGAACTAAACAACTTTGGTGGATATATTGGTCACTAATTTAGAATAGCGACAACGATGTTTATTTTTTTATTTAATAAATAAGTGTCTGATATCCATCGTTAAGGAACTGCGCTGAAACCTACTCCGAACCGAGTCCGACTCTTCAGTAAACATCACCTGAAAATGACTCATCAAGCGGTGTGTCAACCTGTAACCGAGTCAACTCCGAACAATAAGAGTGTGTGTGTGTGACCGCTTTACAGCATGAAACCGTGGCTAGGAGTCAATACACAGTGTTTTATACACACACACACACACACACACACACACACAGTCATCATAAAGAGAGTATTCTAATCCGGAAGTGTATTCTACTACACTTCAGTAATAAAAGCATGTAAATAAGCCGGATTAAACTCACGGTTCGGCATGGAGGAGTGCTGAGGATCCGCTTCACTCGCCTCCGCACACAGAAGGGGAGAGTTTTCTGCCTCATCCGCCATTTTCACCGACTTAAAGAGATTAAACTACTGAAAACAGAAAACTGTCAAGTCCATCATAAAGGAGCAGAGGGTAGGGGGCGTGGCTAGTCGCGTCACCTCCGATCACATGACGACATTAATTAAATAAATAAAACATCTGAATTTACAACTGAAATCAACATCATAATAATAATAATAATAATAATAATAATAATAATAATAATAATAATAATAATGCGAAATAATTTTAGTTATAAAACACTGTTTAAAAAAATAATAAAATAAAGTAAACCAGCGTTTATGGAAAATCTAAATACACCTGCATGAGTGTAAGGAGCTGAAAAACACTCAAATTTAGAATCAAATCCTATCCAGATGAAAACTACGATATCATTACGATTTATACAATTATACGATTTCATTACGATTGCCTTTAATTAATTGGCCTTTCATTAAAATGTCTGTGCTCATAGCACAGCAGAGTGAAATAAACACGAAACACGTCCACGGTTTTCTCACATCAGTAAATTATTTTGAAGAACAGAATATAAATGTTTTTGTATAGTCTATCTGAAACGCGTACAGTACACAGTCCCCTTCGAAACTATCGGAACAGCAAGGCCGGTTCATTGGTTAGTGCTGTACATCACAGACATTTGGGTTTGAGATCAAAAGATGGATAGAGTTTTGGGATTTCAGCTTTGATTTCCTGGTATTTACATCTACATGTTGTGACGGCTGGCCTGCAGCAGCTGGAGCTGGAGGAGTGGCACCACTTCAGCGCCATGCATGTTGTAAACACACAGAGCCCACATGGCTACAACCTCTCCCCACACTCGCACCACACACCTTAGCACCTTGACTAAAAATAAAAGACCACACTGCTGGTTTCTTCTTCTGTGGAGCTTCTCCAGGTTTTTCCTGCAGCTTCTTTCAGTAGTTGTTTGTTTCGGGGGTTTCTCCCTTCAGTCTCCTCTTCAGAAGGTGAGATGCTGATCAGTTGGGTGAAGGTCTGGTGATGGACTTGTCCAGTCTAAATCCTTCCACTTTTCCCCCTGATGAAGTCCTGTGTTGAGGTGGACGTGTGTTTTGGATCGTTGTCTTGCTGCATGATGAAGTTCCTCCTGATTCATTCGGATGCATTTCTCTGTAAATCTGCAGACAGAATGTTCCTGTAAACTTCTGAAATCGTTCTGCTGCTACCATCATGAGTCCATCATCAATAAAGATTAGTGAGAATGTTCCAGAAGCAGCCATGCGAGCCCAAGCCATGACACTACCTCCACCATGTTTCACAGATGAGCTTGTATGTTCTGGATCATAAGCAGATCCTTTCTTTCTGCACACTTTGGCCTTTCCATCACATTGGCTGAGGTTCATCTCGGTTCCAGAACTTTTGTGGATCATTTCTGTATTTTTTTATGAATTCCAATCTGGCATTCTGATTCTTACTGCTCGATATTTCTGTTCTCGAAGTCTTCTTCAAATGGTGGATGGTGAGACCTTCACGCTGCCCTGTGGAGGCTCTTTGTGATGGCTCTAACTGTTGTTTTTGGGGTTTTTCTTCACAACTATCGCAATGATTATTTCATCAGCTGCTGTTGTTTTCCTTGTCCAACCCGTTCCGTGTCTGTTATTCAGTACACCAACGGTTTCTTTCTTTTTCAGCACATTCCAAATTGTTGTATAAGCTATACCCAATGCTTGTGCAATGCCTCTGAATGATTTTCCCTCTTTTCTGAGCTTCAAACTGCTTTTTCCCCATAGACAGCTCTCTGCTCTTCATGTTGGTTTATCCTTTTTTAATAACAAATGCAGTCTTCACAGGTGCAACCAAGTGTAGACATTCAGAGCTATTTATTGTCACACATTCAATCTAACAGGACACGCCTGGGTAACAAGAAACACCTGTCAGTCACGTGTTCCAATATTTTTTGCTTAACTACAAATTCGGTGGTCTATGTTCTATGTTGTTTAATGCATCTACATATAAATACCAGGAAATAAAAGCTGAAATTCTTAACAGTCTTCTCATATTCGTATTTTGTTCTCAAGCCCAGATGTCTTCAGTATACAGCAAAAACAAATGAATTGGCCTTGATGTTCCAATAGTTTCGGATGGGACAGTATTTAAAACACAAGTCCAAATGAATGGCTTGCACCATAAAGACATTAACACAGAGAATTCAGGCTTCGTGGATTTTTAAACCACATATTTAAGCTGGTTTAGCTGATGATGTAACTTTGCTCATAACAGATTTTCACTTTACCAATTTTTTCTCTGCGGTGGGACAAAATCCGCTGATTCTGGAGGTTAAAGTAGTGGCTCAGTGAACAGCTAACCTTAGCCAGATGGCTAGTGTGTGCGTTGTGACTGATAAGAGACATTATGTTGACTAAGGAACGCAGTCTTGTGGTCTGTGCACTAGTGGATTAGTGGTTCGCACGTTTGCCTCGCACCTCCAGGGTTCGAATCCCACCTGCTTTTAGTTTACATGTTCTCCCCGTGCTTCGGGGGTTTCCTCCACCAAAACAAAAGTGTGTGAATGTGTGTGAGATTGTGCTCTGAGATGGGTCGGTACCCCATCCAGGGTGTCCCCTGCCATGTGCCCCAAGTTCCCTGGGATAGCCTCCAGGCTCCCTGTGACCCTGTGTAGGATAAGCGCTACAGGAAATGGATGGATACATCAGCGTCAGACGCAGGGTTGAAGACGATATTGGCATGGAGAAAATATACATACAGTGCATTACTGACAGCTTCAGGGGAAATCGAATTTTAAAAATGTCAAAATTGTGATTATATAAGACCAAAATCAAGTCCAGTATAAAGTTCTTGAAAAGTATGGTCAAAGGTAACTCTGAAGGAGCTGGAGAGATCTACAAGTCAGATGGGAGAAGCTGCTCACAGCCTGGACACTCCATGCAGCTGGGTTTTATGGGCCGTATGAAGTCTCATTTGGAGACGCAGCTAATACGTATGTGAAAAATGCTCTCTTGTCTTGTCTCTTTAACTCTTTCATGTGTAGCGTCCGCTATACACGTCCCTGTGAATGATCTGTTACTATAGAAACGATAACTTATCAGAACGAGCGCATTAATATAAACCTGTGATGTGCAGACGCACTACTGTCACAGCTGCTGTTATAGAACATTTATCATCACCTTATGACCAATCACAATCCAGAATCAACACGGCTGTGGTGTAAATACTATTATTTGGTTTGATTCATATTTGCTTTGGTGTTTAGGTTCTTCAGCTGTGTGAGGAATGACAGCTTCTTGTCTTACACAGTAAAATACAGCGGGGGAAATAAGTATCGGACGCGTCAACATTTTTTTCAGTAAATAATTGTCCAATGAGGTTATTCACATGAAATTTTCACCAGACATCAGTATTAACTCAAGAAATCTGTAAATATAAATTCAATTCAATTCAGTTTTATTTGTATAGCGCTTTTTACAACAGACATTGTCTCAAAGCAGCTTTACAGAAATATCAACACGGTGTACAGATATTAAAGGTGTGAATTTATCCCAACTGAGCAAGACACTGAGTGGCGACGGTGGTGAGGAAAAACTCCCTAAGATGTTTAAAGAGGAAGAAACCTTGAGAGGAACCCGACTCAGAAGGGAACCCATCCTCATCTGGGTAACAACAGACAGTGTGGAATAGTACAGTATGGATGTACATGAAGTCTGTATGGTCTTCGGAGCAGCTGCAGTCCCAGTAAAAAAAAGAATTCACAACATTAAAAACCATAAATAAAGTTATGTGTAATAAAAGGAATGATACAGGAGGGAAAAAGCATTGAACACGCTAAGTAAAAGCAGTTCTCCAAGGCAGGGTAAGGCACGGAACCAGCTGAAATCCATAAGTAATTATACCCCCTATCTGTGTAAATTAATATCAGCTGGGTTAGTAAATTGATGGTCTATAAAAAGGCTTTTCGTTACCATTTCATTCAATACTTTTTTCCTGTGTTGTTCCTCTTTATTACACATAACTTCCTTTATGTACATTAATGTTTGGATTTCTTTACATGTGTGGATTTCTTGAGTTAATACTGATGTCTGGTGAGAATTTCATGTGATTAACCTCATGTTGACTTGTTCAATACTTATTTCCCCCACTGCAATTCCCCCACTGGTTGATATTTTAACACCACTGTCTGTAAGGAATAATGAACTGAAACCAACAGTAAGCAAAAAAAGAAACTAAGGTCAAAAGTTCCTAGTAAGAGGTTGAGCAATAGTTGTTAGGCTGAGTTCAAACCCTAGCACAGCTGGACTAGCAATACTGGGCCATTAACCCTCTGTGCTGCAGGGGCAGCAAAGCACAGCACTAAGGGTATTAATGTATTAATGCACGCATTCTACTACATTACTGTTTCTATAGTAACAGCTCATTCACAGAGACTTGTACATTAGAAGTGGACTCTCCACATAAACAGATTAAATACATTTTTTCGTCATTGATACGGTAAAGTTTTCTGTAAGGATAAGTTTATGGAAGGAGTCTCCAGTGAGAGAAGTGTCTTGGTGTCACGAATCGTAGGGAAGGGGCACGGAAGCAGGAGCAAGCGGCGGACGAAGCGTAGAGTCGTGGATAAGCTAGATACGTAAACGAGTAACAGGCGGGGGTCAGGCGATCGGACTAACAGGGTAACGAGGGCAAGACAAAGAGCGTGGTCGAAGGCGTAATCAAAGGTCGAGGTAACGAGGTAATCAAAGACAGTAGTAAAGCTTGGTAACACAGAGAACGAGTTAACTGAGCGTATACTTCGCAGTGCAACTCTGTGACTGGCAAACCTAAGTAGCGGTGCCTGAGTGTGTGAGTCTGTGATTAGCGGCAGGTGTCTTGGATCAGAACTCAGGGGATGGAGAGCGCATGCTCTCACACTGTCGGCCTGCGGGACATGCTTTGGGGATTCGAGACGAGGGGATGTTTTCCAGTTCTTTGTCCAGCTCCCATTTGAGGGTGCTGACGACACACGAGGGGTGAACAATGTATTCTTCCTGGTCCTTGTCAACTTATGGGTGATCCAGACGGGATAGGGCATCAGCCTTTGTGTTCTTTGACCCAGGTCGGTAAGACAACGTGAACTGAAATCTGGTAAAGAACAGTGCCCAACGGGCCTGTCGAGGTGTTTGCCTCTTTGCTGTGCGTAAGTACTCCAAGTTCTTATGATCGGTATAGACGACAAAGGGGTGTGCCGCTCCCTCTAGCCAGTGACGGCATTCCTCGAGAGCTAACTTTACTGCCAGGAGTTCTCTGTTACCCACGTCATAATTTCTTTCCGACGCTGAGAGTCTTCTTGAAAAGAACGCTACTGGGTGGAGCTTAGGCTTATCTCCGAACCTTTGCGAGAGCACCGCTCCTACCCCAGCTTCTGAAGCGTCCACCTCCACGATGAAAGGTCTGGATGGATCGGGATGCTTGAGGATAGGCGCTGTAGTGAAGGCGTTTCTGAGCTGCTCCAGAGCATTCTGGGCTGCTGGGCCCCATGACAGGTGCTTGGGTTTCCCTTTTAACAGAGAAGTCAAGGGATGAGCAATCCTACTGAAATTGCGAATGAACCGCCGGTAAAAATTGGCGAATCCGAGGAACCTCTGTAATTCTTTCACTGTCTTGAGTGGAGGCCAATTCGTGACTGCTTGAACCTTTTCCTGGTCCATGGTGACCCCTTTAGGGCTAATGATGTATCCCAGGAAGGAAATAGTGTCTCTATAAAACTCACACTTCTCCGCTTTGATGTACAGTTGATTCCGTAGCAACCTCCTCAACACCTGGCGGACATGGTGAATATGTTCCTCCTTTCACTTGGAATAAATTAAAATGTCGTCGATGTAAGCTATTACGTTGCGTCCCAGCATGTCACGCAACACGTCGTTGATGAGACACTGGAAAACCGAGGGCACGTTGGATAGCCCATACGGCATGACTAGGTATTCGTAATGACTGACGTGGTACTAAACCCGGTTTTCCACTCGTCCCCTTCACGAATCCGGATGAGGTTATAGGCACTGCGTAGATCCAACTTGGTGAAAATGGTGGCTGAGCGTAATTGTTCCCGGGCAACAGGGACCATGGGTAACGGGTAGCGGTATTTTACGCAGCACTGGTTGAGGCCCCGATAATCGATGCAGGGTCTTAGACCTCCCCCTTTCTTCTCCAAGAAGAAAAACCCTGCTGATGCTGGGGATGTGGATGGACGTATGTAGCCCTGGTGCAAAGCCTCTTGAATATACTCCTCCATGGCTCTCTGTTCGGTTAGGGACAGCGGATAAACTCTCCCTCGCGGGGGTGTTGTGCCGGGTAATAGGTCGATAGCGCAGTCGTAGGGCCTGTGAGGAGGAAGTCCACTCGCCTCACTTTGCTGAAGGCTTCACGAAGGTCATGGTACCGGGGGAATTTGGAGGAGCTTCTTCTCTTCCGGGCTTTCTATGGAAGTGGTTGCTACCGTGACGACAGGAGTTCGCAGACAATGGTGCATCAATAGCTTGGATGCGGCGCCGGGATGAGGAGAGGACGGATGGGGATGTTGTGCTCTTGAACGGTGGTCTGATCGATGAAGTTTCCTGCCTCTCCCGAGTCAATCAGTGCTTCTAGGACACAAGACACCCCTGAGTACTCAAGTCGGATTTGCATGACGAAAGCAGATTGAACGGAACGGCACGTTCCGATTTTACTCACCCCTGGCTGAGGATCTTTGTGGACCGGTCTGATCCCCTTGGACAGCTGGACGGCTTGGGGGCATCGCTGAACGAAGTGTCCCTCTCCTCCGATAGAAGCAGCGAGTTCGCGGCGTCTTCGCTCCCTCTCCTGTGTATTTATCTTGGCACAACCCAGCTGCATGGGCTCTGCGGGAGGTTCAGGTACTGAAACCGCCACCTGAGGCGCACTGAGCGGCCGGAGCAGCCAGTCGAGGCAGTGCGGGGTCGATCAGGGAATCCAGTGTGAGCTGGTCGTCGCGACATGCCAGCTCCATCCCCGAAACAGTCTGCATTCCGCTGGTGCAATATCAGTCTTAAGTGCGGTGTTCACGGGTTAAAACCCGCGAGGCGCTCGGGGGAACGGCGGGACGCCGGGTTAACACTGGGGTTTTGGGGGGGCTAGTTCCTCGTAAGTGTGAATAACGGTGGCTTCCTGCTCCCACTCGGCTGTTGCCCAGAGTAAAGCTCTCCCGGTCAGAAGTTCCATGAAATGGATGATCTTACGGCGCTCCGGCATCTCCGGGTATGTGGAAAAGAACAGTGAGCATTGCAAGAGAAAGCCTCGGCAGCGCGCCGGATCTCCATCGTACTTCTCCGGTGCCGGTCTGGGAGGTAAACGTGTTGAAGCCGCCGGCGTGGCTTGGTTTAGCCGAGCTACTTGCTCGGTGAGGGCGTTCAGGCATTGGTCGTGATTGTTGATCATCCGGCCGTGTCCTTCAATAGCTTGAGGCCAACTTGTGCCGCCCGCTGCCTCCATAATAAGGCGGCGAAGTATTCTGTCACGAATCGTAGGGAAGGGGCACGGAAGCAGGAGCAAGCGGCGGACGAAGCGTAGAGCCGAGGATAAGCTAGATACGTAAACGAGTAACAGGCGGAGGTCAGGCGATCGGACTAACAGGGTAACAAGGGCAAGACAAAGAGCGTGGTCGAAGGCGTAATCAAAGGTCGAGGTAACGAGGTAATCAAAGACAGTAGAAAGGCTTGGTAACGCAGAGAACGAGTTAACTGAGCGTATACTTCGCAGTGCAACTCTGTGACTGGCAAACCTAAGTAGCGGTGCCTGAGTGTGTGAGTCTGTGATTAGCAGCAGGTGTCTTGGATCAGAACTCAGGGGATGGAGAGCGCATGCGTGCATGAGAAGCAGGTGTTGCATCTTGGGACTTGGAGTTCTGATCTGGCTGAGCTGTGACACTTGGCTGGTTTGTTTGTACTCACAATAAATAATGAATATAAAAATAAAATAAAATAATTATATAAAAAATTCAAAAAATCACAAAAATACTCTGCTGTCATTGGATATCAAATAATTACAAACACAACACAGGTTTATCTCAAAAATATCTTTGTTAAATATAGCTGTGCAACAATTATTATCACCCTTTTAGTCAGTACTTTGTGCTACCTCGGTTTGCCAAGATAACAGCTCTGAGTCTTCTCCTGTAATACCTGATGAGGTTGGAGAATACACGGTGAGGGATCTGAGAGCGTTCCTCCATACAGAATCTCTCCAGATCCTTCACATTTTGAGGTCCACGCTGGTGGACTCTCCTCTTCAGTTCACCCCACAGGTGTTCTATGTGGTTCAGGTCAGGGGACTGGGATGGTCAGGGCAGGACCTTGATTTTGTGGTCAGTAAACCATTTTTGTGTTGATGTTGATGTATGTTTTGGATCATTGTCCTGCTGGAAGATCCAACCACGGCCCATTTGAAGCTTTCTGGCAGAGGCAGTCATGATGTCCATGATGCCATGTATCCTAACACAATGTCCAGGTCTTCTGGCAGAAAAACAGTCCCAAAACATTAAAGATCCACCTCCATATTTAACCGTGGACATGAGGGACTTTTCCATATCTCTACCTCTCTGTGGGCTCCAAAACCACCTCTGGTGTTTATTACCAAAAAGCTCTATTCTGGTTTCTTCTGACCATAGAACCCGATCCCATGTGAAGTTCCAGTCGTGTCTAGCACACTGAAGATGCTCGAGTTTGTTTTTGGATGAGAGTAGAGGCTTTTTTTCTTGAAACCCTTCCAAACATCTTGTGGTGATGTAGCTGACTTCAGATTGTAGTTTTGGAGACTTTCTGACCCCAAGACACAAATAACTTCTGTAGTTCTCCAGCTGTGATTCTTGGAGATGTTTTGTCCACTCGAACCGTCCTCTTCACAGTGCGTTGAGACGATATAGACACGCGTCCAATTCCAGGTCGATTCATAACATGTCCAGTTGACTGGAACTTCTTCATTATTGCCCTGATGGTGGAAATGGTATTTTCAATGCTTCTGCTATTTTCTTATAGTCACTTCCCACTTTGTGAAGCTCAACAACCTTTTGCTGCACATCACAGCTATATTCCTCGCTCTTACCCATTGTTATGAACGACTAAGGGAATTTGCCCTATATGTTACCTCATATTTATATTCCCGTGAAACAGGAAGTCATGGTTGTACAAATTTCCTGTTCCATCACCCAGGTGTACTAAAAAATGTGAAATATAATTTTAAAAATATTTCAAATGTATTTTCCTCATATGAATTTTCAACCTATATTCATCAAAGTTTGGTTTTTTTTGGGGGGGTAAACCTGTGTTGTGTTTGAAATTGTTTGATATTCATGAGAGTAGAGTATTTCTGTGAATTTGAACAAAAAATCAAGAGGTTAAACAATAAAGAGAAAATTTTAACAGCCTTTTCTTTGCTCATATTTACCAAGGGTGCCAATATTAGTGGAGGGCTCTGTAGATCCCAAAGAAGCCACACTCACTTGGCTTGGTGGCTAACTGGCTAGCTAGCTTACCCTGATTTGTACAGTCACATTAAAGGTGCTTCCGCTAAAATTGGCATCTCTTCTTGTTTTTCAGCTTTAGTTGCCGAGCTTACATTTTTTAAGTCAAAAGTTATATTCCTGAAAATTGTACTTTGTCATGTCCACTGAGGACATCGCTAACTCTAGCGTAGTAACCGTTTCGAACTAGGAAGTGGCATTTTATGTGGCGGACACAGGCGAGCGGAGTGGTACACACAGTGAAACATCCCAGAGTTATAGTAAATATGAGCAGTCTTGGAACGCCGCTCGACCAATCAGATTAGTGGACAGGAACTAACAGTCTGTATGAAATAGGAACGACACACTTGGGAATGATCTTTTATAGGAAAATAATCACAAAACCCTGAAGGAGATTATTTTCCTGTAAAAGAACATTCTGAAGTGTGTTATTCCTAACACAACAGGACCCCAAATATCTTAGACGGCCACGCGTCCTCAGATAGAGGGGATCAACACCACATCTAGCTGGAGGTTGAAGATATTCTACAGACTGTGCTTTTACACAGTAATACAGAGACGGCCACGACAGGTCACAAGCAGAAGAGGAACTAAGGTCAAAATTGAGCAATGTATAAGACAATAAAAATGTCTACTCACACTTCCCTTTCTGTCCCAAATTTAATTTGGCCCACAGTCCAGAAACACTGGAGTACAGTGAAAAGCCATTATAATACTGATGATGGTGTAAGACGTGTTTGGCTTCATTAAAGACAAATGTAAGCTAGTGTTAATATATTCTAGATTTAAAGCAAAACGTGTCCATGGTGCTTGATTAAGCGCTTTACACACATAGCAGTGCTGGTAAAATAATAATAATCATAATAATAATAATCATAATAATCATAATAAATGAATTGATTAATAATGTATACCTATTTCAATAAGTCTATAGTATCCATAGTGTTAAATTACTAAATGTATTTTTTCCTGTTCCGACTTTTAAGTAACTTGGTATGTTGGATTTCATTCATTTATTTGTGTGTTTATTAGAATTTTGTATAATCGTGACTTTAGGCCTTCTGGAATCTTCTTCAGCAAAAAATAAAAACTTCTGAGTCTCGAGGTTTTTGTTGGCAAAAAGAAATGAGACTTTTATTACAAAAAAGTAACAAGAGCCAGACTCCATCTTGACGGAAAGTGTTTTATACACTTTCAAAACATGGACACTCTACAGCTCATCAATCTGGGATTTGATAAGAGCATAAAGGAAGTCTTTTAGCAAACTAACACACACACACACACACACACACACACACACACACACACACACACATGTCCTTGAACATTGGTGCATCTTTTCTAACACAGGTTAGTGGATACACACTAAGGAATAACATAAGGATTATCATATGATGATCAGAGAATTTTAAATATTCTCTTTTTCTCTCTTTTTCTATTTTATCGTTAATCCAGAAGGAACAACAAAAAACATTTACTGCGATTGTTATGGAAATGATTATTTTACCTTTGAATTTTCCGTACACAAGGGTATCTGAAAGCAGTACCGCCACACCGAAATATCAGCGCATTAAAAGACTTCTCAACCTAATCCAACTAGTTAATTATAACAATACTAACTGATAATATACTGATTACAATCAATAAAATCATCAGACTTGTGTATATACTGATTGAAACAACAGGCAGTGAATCAGGACACCATTTCACGCTCCTGGTTCTGGACAGTCCATGCCCTTTTATTTATATTCGTACATGGTAAGATGTAAGAGCTGAAGAGTAGGACCACCATCAGAACCCAGCTCACGCTTCCACTCCTCCGCTTCCTCCACGCTGACAGGAAGTGATGCCAATGCAGCGATTTTGCTTTGCTTTTCTTCTTTGAACTGGGCGAGGGACTCAAATGTTGACACAATACGGATCATGCTGCGGTTTATGGTTAGAATCTGGGCATCTTTGATTGGTTGTTTGCTCTGGTTGAGTTGGTTGATGTCATCTGCTAGTCGCTGCATGTTCCCCAGAGCCTGAAACACACAAAACAAAACTACAAAAATAAACACACTGGGATGTACTCAGAGTATGTTCATAGAACCACAGTTGTGTGTTTATATACCATACTGTTTCACCCCTCCTAAACACCAGTGGTGGTATTTAAACACTTGGATAAGCCACACTAAAATGTCAATTCAACCCACCAATAGGACTTACTGGGAGTGGTTTTTGGATATGACCGCTAACTTCACACCACTGCGAAGGATGATGTTGACTTTTCCCACACAGCTACAACATAATTACATCATTCTTAGCACAGTATGCCTCTTCAGTAGTGCCATGAAACTGAAGCACTCCTTGATGAATGGCACGTCACAGTAGGACTGCACAAGCCCGTTCACAGCCATGATGATAACCCGTCACCCAGTGAAATACGGATAACTGCTCCAATGAATGAATAGCTATCGTGTGATCTACTTAAAACCATCCTGGTGCATCCTGGCAATTAGGGAAGATTCTGCAAGGTCATTTGCCTGGTTCACAAATTTGGAGTATACAACCTTAAGCAGGAACCCTGTGTTCGGCCGCATGTTCATTCTGGAGCCATGCATGCACACCAAAATGGTGAGGTGGTATACACAATATGCCACATACACTCCTAGCATAGACAGGGACTTGCCACAATCCAGCATCCTCTGAAAAAAAAGGCTAGCACTTTAGGCATCAAGTGGACCACATCATTTTTGTAACAATTTTCAGCTGAGGACATACAGTACAAGGCACTCGTGCACGCATTCTAGCATTCAGAATCATTTCCTGGCCTGCTATGACAGAGTTGTCAAGCATCCCACTGTTCTTAGCGGCCTAACCCATGGGTACAGGCTGGGGTGCCACACTTCTCTGGTCATCTGCAATTACATTTACCTCGTTTGGCTATAAAATTTACTTCTGCTTGGAGCCTCCTTCACCTGAAAATCACTTGCTGCTGCTGCTGAGGATGGCCCACATGGATAGCCTGAAGATTGCCATGTGATTACCATGGATAATACAACATGGACACCCTAAAGATGGCTGTGGATGTTCTACTTTGGATAGCCACAAGACTGCACTTCCCAACAAATGTCCTCTAGTCTCAATCGTTAAACAGTCGATGGAGTAACTTCACTTTGATACTCTAGACATAAAGTTAAAACTCTAACGAAATTAGAAATGACTCAAAACACTTAGCATTGCTTGACTATATAGTATACAATTATAGAAGAGAAATGATTTATTATTGCACTAGCCCGTGTCGCCCAGATAAGTCTGGTTCCTCTCAAAGTTTCTTCCTCATGTCATTTCACTGAGTTTTTTCCATGCCAACATTGCCTTTGGTTTATTCATTAAAGATAAAAAATTATTTTTAAATTTATATCCAGATTTCTGTAAACTTGATTTTTGACGATGTCTATTGTTAAAAGCAAAACCGAATTGAGTTGAATCGAACTGAATTAAATTGTAACTTCAACTAAGCAGTTATAAAGTGTCTAACCTTATGTTTGATTTCAAGATATTTGAATGTAAATATTTCAAAATTGAAATGATGGTTTACCGTTGAGAGTTGTTGAAGGAACTTGGCCAGGATTCCTGACTCCAAGGGGACATCAATTCCCTCGAGTTCAACGGAGTCATTCTTGTGGTCCTCCAGCCAGTTCATGATTTCATTCATCTTCCGGTTGAGTGTTTCCAAAATGTTCACAGCTCTCTCCAGCTTCTTGTATTTTTCAGCAACTGAAGGATCACTCAACATTAGTTTTAAAACATCTATTGCAGCTTTGAAAATGGCATCGATTTCACATGTTTCTTTTATAAGTTTGCTAAGTTTGGCTACATAGGTTAAAATCTTTGCTGCAATTTGTGCCGCGGTGCTGGATGCGATCTCAGCTGCTGTCTCACTCGCTGCCTCGGCTGCACCTTCGGCCGCTGCCTCTGCGGCAGTTTCTGCTGCTGCCTCTGCTGCGGCGGCAGCTTCTCCAGCCTCCACAATAGACTCCACTCCAACCTCTACAAGTGCGGCGGCAGCTTCTGTAGCAGCAGCTTCAACTACAGCAGCTACTCCTGCCACAACCACTTCAACAACTATGGCTAGGACAGCTCCCATGTTAGCAGTTTGACCTAAAAGAAAGGGAAAAGGGCATTTTTGAGAGACCTACAACAAAATTCATAACTGTTGCATTCCACTTCCATTATTTTCAACTTCAATGACCAATTGTGCTTGAGAAATAAAAAAAATAGATACAGGTGAATCTAATTACAAATGACTATCCCTGTGTTAGCATGGCTAATATGGGAGAGCAGGCTGGTGGGTGGGTCAGAATTGGCAGATGACAAAGAAATGTCATGGAGAAAATGAATGAGACTTGAGATATAGTGCAAAATGTTATGACTTCAAAACCCAACAGCACCAAACTGCCAAGATGAAATTCTTGATCAAGACCTTAATCTCAGCTGCTCATCTATATCCTCAAACATAAACACTTTAGATAAAAGAATCAGCCACATAAGTTTAATGGAAAAAAGAGTCTTGAAAATAAATAAATCATGTGAAAAAAATTTCATGGGAACAGCAATTTTACCTGTGAAAATATACCCTGGTATAACGATCAAACACGAACCTTAAAACAGAAATCTCGACAATTAGAACATAAATGGTGTCAAACCAAACTGGTGATATTTCAGACAGCATGGAGGGAGAGTCTACTGAAATACAGAAAATCTCTTAGTGAAGCTAGAAAAATCTATTTCTCCACCTTAATAGGAGATAACAAAAACAATTCTAGATTCCTTTTCAACACGGTAGCAAAATTAACTAGGAATAAAACCACTACAGAGAGAAACACTCAATCATTACATAGCAGTGACGATTTCATGAAATTTTTCATTAATAAGGTTGAAAATATTAGACATGAAATACAGGCCATTAAATTAAAACCGGACAGTACTGTAACAAACACATTAGATGACAATGTAGCAATATCAGATCAATATTTAGAGTGTTTTGCTCCTCTTATAGAGACCGAACTAGCTACACTAATCTCATCAGCCAATTCATCAACCTGCATACTAGATCCCGTACCTACATGTTTGTTTAAACAGATTTTTCCAGGAGTAATTGAACCACTTTTAAATAATCAATTCTTCCCTAAGCACTGGCTATGTACCTAAATCACTTAAATTAGCAGTTATTAAACCCTTGATTAAAAAACCTGACCTTGACCCGTCTCAATTGTCCAGCTATAGACCAATATCAAATCTCCCCTTCATCTCTAAGATTTTAGAAAAGGTTGTACACAGCAGCTACGTTCGTACTTACACAGGAACAACATTCATGAAATGTATCAGTCAGGATTTAGACCTCATCACAGCACAGAGACAGCGTTAGTTAAAGTAGTAAATGACCTTCTTCTGACCTCTGATCAGGGTTGTGTCTCGCTGCTTGTGTTACTCGACCTTAGTGCAGCTTTTGATACCATAGATCACACTATTCTCCTTGATAGATTAGAAAATGTTGTTGGCATTAAGGGAACAGTCCTCTCCTGGCTCAGGTCTTATCTGACCGATCGTTATCAGGTCGTAGATGTAAATGGTGATTTCTCCATGCGTACTGAGGTTACTTTTGGAGTTCCCCAGGGTTCTGTTTTAGGCCCACTGCTTTTTGCTTTATATATGTTACCCCTAGGACAAATTATTCGTAAACATGGAATTAGCTTCCACTGTTATGCTGATGATACACAGCTGTATGTTTCAGCGAAGCCAGAGGACAGACAGAAGCTTAGTAAAGTCGAGGATTGTGTAAAGGACATTAGACGTTGGATGTTAACTAACTTCCTCCTACTTAACTCTGATAAAACAGAAATACTTTTATTAGGCCCACGTGTAGCTAGAAGTAATCTTCCTGACTACACAGTAACTCTGGATGGTCTTTCTGTTTCATCATGTACAGCAGTTAAAGACCTCGGAGTGATTATTGACTCCAGTCTATCATTTGATGCTCATGTAGATAATATTACTAGGATAGCTTTAATATATCTTTAATATAATATATAATAATATAGCTTTAATATATTAATATAAGAAACATATTGTCACTACATGATGCAGAAAAATGAGTTTCGTCACCTCTAGATTAGATTACTGTAATGCCTTACTGTCTGGATGTTCCAGTAGGAATATAAATAAACTCCAGTTAGTCCAGAATGCAGCTGCTAGAGTCCTAACTAGAACTAGAAGATACGACCACATCACCCCGATCTTATCCACACTGCATTGGCTCCCAGTGAAATCTCACATTAACTATAAAATACTTTTATTAACCTATAAAGCACTACACGGTCTCGCACCACAATATCTAAGCGACCTTCTGGTTTTATATGATCCTCCACGCCTACTCAGATCAAAAGATGCAGGCTATTTGATATTACCTAGAATAGTGAAGGCTACAGCAGGTGGAAGAGCCTTCGCTTATAGAGCCCCACAGTTATGGAACAGTCTTCCTATTAGTGTTCGGGACTCAGACACAGTCTCAGTGTTTAAGTCTATTCTTAAAACATATTTGTTTACTCAAGCTTACCCTGACTAGATTATATCTCACTACTTCACAGTCCTAATAATCTTTTTTCTCTCTCTCTCTCTTTTGCTGAGCCCCACACGATTTTATGGAGATACTGGAGATCCAGATAATTTCTGCCTCTGGATGGAGCTCAAATCTTCTCCAATTCCAGACTGCTGGGACTGCGGCTGCTCCTAAGACTTTACAGACTTCATATAAATCCATACTGTACTATTAAACACTATCTGTTGTGACCCAGATGAGGATGGGTTCCCTTCTGAGTCGGGTTCCTCTCAAGGTTTCTTCCTCTTTAAACATCTTAGGGAGTTTTTCCTTGCCACCGTCGCCACTCAGTGGCTTGCTCAGTTGGGATAAATTCACACCTTAAATATCTGTACACCGTGTTGATATTTCTGTAAAGCTGCTTTGAGACAATGTCTGTTGTAAAAAGCGCTATACAAATAAAACTGAATTGAATTTAATTGAACTTGTTGCTCCAATGAACACCTTTATATCCTGCTTGAAAGGACTGAGAGCTCAGAGAGCAGTAAGATGCTGGAGATTTGTTCAGACTGAATCAGTGCCTATTTACTGGTATTTGGTTGGGTTTCATTTTCCAGTGCATGTAAATGAACCTAAAAGAAATCAATACTAATAATAATTATTGAGAAAATACAAGCAAAATAATAATAATAATAATAATAATAATAATAATAATAATAATAATAATAATAATAATAATAATAATAATAATAATAATAATAATAATAATAATAATAATAATTTGTCTAAGGGGTGTGTTTAGCTGAAATATTCCCAATAAAAGTTTTTCATTCATTTGTCAGAAATAAAGTAACAGAAAAAGTGTTAATAGCTTATTTAACTTGTTTTACAGACATTCCACAGTATTAAACAGATTTAATAAAAGTTGTTATAGTTGGTAAATTGTGGGGAACAAGAGTCAGAATAAATGGACACTGTAAATCTGAGCAGTAGACAGTGACATGCCAAAGACTCGACAGTGGTAAAAGTTATCAGTGAATACCCGTCACCCAACACCTTACTCCAGGACTTCAGTATAAAGACTCAGAGGTTTCTGAAATAAATTTAATACTTACTTATCGGTTCTAGTAATGAGTCGAGCCCTCACAGCTCTCAGGAATCACAGGTTCTGGGTCTGTGTACAGAGAGAACTTGTGAAAACATTCAATGCCACTTCCTTAAAATCCATTGCTCAAGAATTCTAAGTTCCCACAAAGAAATCATTGTCTTCTTCAGTTACGCAAGGACTAGTAGATGACCAGCAGTTACACCTCGGGCGTGCATATTTCCTATTAATTCACAATTCATTTTCTGCATTCCACACCTTAAGACATTGTTCAGATGTTTTATTTTCAGACATTTGTCAGGTGTTTGTCCTTAAAGTGCTCTTGTGTGTGGAACTAATTTATTACACATCACAAGTCAATGATTAATTCCAAACCGC
>CM022764.1:28869791-28874791 GCA_012411365.1 Ameiurus melas | reverse complement strand
TTTTTAACCTCAGTTCAGTATTATGAGCTATTTTGTGTAGATACGTATTGCTGCTCTGCTATAATGTCGTGTTTTTTTTTTGCTAAACAGTTTTGTAATTGTATTTTCAGGCAACCGAAAAAGCCGAAACCATCGCTGAATCCCTCCAAGAAAAGATTGATGGGAAAATTCAGTTTAAATGTCCAACCGCAGATGACATGAGACAATTCATGGATGTGACCGATGTGTTCGTCAAGGCCTTCACCGATCTCATCGCGTTCATTATGAAACATGAAGACCAGGTTGTAGCGCTGCAGAGCTTCCCGGTAAAAGAGGCAGATGTTATTGACCTAGCAGCAAAGCTCAATGTTGCCAAGAACTTACCTCTGTGGTAAAAGAGATTGTGATTTGATAACATCAATCAGAAATGGCAGGACAAGTTGTGTGTGTGTGTGTGTGTGTGGCTAGTTTGGATAAGTTTGGCTAATTCAACACTTTTATCTACTGAATTTATTTTAATGGCAATGCGATCTTGTTTTACTTTTCATTCATTCAGCTTATTTTCTTTAAACGTATTAACGTTCTTGCATTTTTATAACAATTCTATTAAAAAATCTGTCATTTCTGATTAAGATTCATGTATTTCCTATAAGTTACTCATTTGAAAATATGTTTTATGCCAGTGATGTTTTAATCAGTAAACTCTTTGATTTTGGATGAGTTTCATTACCAGACTTTCTAAAGCAGTCTCGTTCTGAATCAGTGAACGTCGGTCCATGTACACTTCCTGTTTCAAAATATTCTTATCAGAAGACCTGCAACCCGCATCTCCACCCCCCCCACTTGTATCTGCATTCGTTCTCTTCATTAAAAGCAAGTTCATCAACCATTTTGTCTTCATTGGATGAAATCTTTTAAAGTTCTACATTCGTGATATTAGGGATTTCAAAACACCGAATATACGAAGGAATTTTAATGAACGATTGTGACAATAATACGCAATGTTACACAAGGGTTAGAACTGCAAAAGAACCGGGAGAGCGAGAAACAAGGAACCAAAAATGAGAACGACGGACACCTTCAGGAAGACGGAACGCAAATCAGTTAAATCAGATAATAAACCAAATCAACAATAATAACAGTGCCCTACGATGGACTGGCACCCTGTCCAGGGTGTACCCTGCCTTGTGCTCGACGCCTCCCGATAGAACCTGAAGTATAAGCTTTATAGAAATATTTTGGATTGTATTTGTATGTATTTGATTGTAAAAAAAAAAAAAAAAAAAAAAAAAAAAAAAAAAAAAAAAAAAAAAAAAAAAATTTACTTAAAAAAAAAAAAATAATAAAAAAAAAAAAAAAAAAAAAAAAAAATAAAAAAAAAAAAAAAAAAAAAAAAAAAAAAAAAAAAAAAAAAAAAAAAATTAATAAAAAAAAAAAAAAAAAAAAAAAAAAAAAAAAAAAAAAATATGGATGGAAAAATAATAATAATCAAAACAAACCCACTCATGCGAAGCAGCTCTCGCCATGTTGGAAGACCACAGCACACACTGAGAGGTCATTTGTGATGAACATTTCTGAATCTTTGAAGAGACTAAGCTAGCTTAGAGTTAGTTTTCCTCTTCATTCAGGGAGAGGTGTGTATATCTCAGCTTTCTCCATTGGTCGGTTTGTCCCTCAGCATTGTCTCCTTTGAATAGCTCACATTCCTCACCGTCTAGTCATCTATCAATACTGCAGCCACAGTCCATTAGCACGGATGAGCGATTTTTGTTTGCTTAACGGACCCCTCTAGCCACGACTGGCCTCAGATACTGTGCACATTTCCTGCTCGAACACTGATTCTTCCCGCGTTGCAAATACTTCAGCCAGGTCATCTTTACACATGATTGAATCCAGGATATGAGAGTGAGCCTGGCAAACATTCACTACCACGTCCTATAGTTCAAATTAGACTGCATGGGAGCCATCAAATCCTCAGACCAGCCGTTTATCTGCCACAGAGGAAAGACACAAGGGCCTCACAAGGGGTGGAAGACATTATCACCAAGCTCCCATCGTTACATACCAGAACATGAGGAGTATCTTCGTCCAGGGTCTCATCTCAACATCTCAGGCATTGAATTGTGTGCTGTTACCGTTACCCCTCCCATCTATCTTCACATTATTGTTATCGATTACCCACCTGGCTCTCTAGGAAACCTCAGTGAAGAGCTGGTCATTCTCTGTAGCGCCCTCTTCTGTTAATCTTCTCCTCAACACTTCGTCTTTCTGAAGTTGTTTGGAAGTTTGGCGACAGTGTTGTGTGGGATGCGCTCGCAATGTTTCCTGCGAAAGTCCATCGCATCCTTGCGACAGTTTCCCGATTCCAGCCACGGGAACGATTTCAATTTGTTCTTCTTATGTCCAAGGTTCTTTCTTAAAGACTAACTGAAAAAAAAAACCCAACATAATATAAACGACATATGAAAACTTTTAGAAGAAAATTTGCTGAAAAGTTTTAATTTCTCCTACATAAGGAGACTTTTGGGACACGCTGAATAACCCATTAACGTTAGCATCGACTTGCAGAGGCATTCCGGAAAAAGTGTAAATGTTGTCTAGAGATGGAATTTTCTTAAAGATAAAACCCCATGTGACAGGAAAGACATGTGCAGGTGAATCAGCATGAACATGTATTCTTCGTAAGGCCTTAAATCAGACTTTTTAACCCGTATGTCTTTGTAGGACACTGTATCTAAAGATTGCCTTTTGAAATGCAAATTATTTGACGATCAGTGATCAATTAATTTGACTCCTTGAGGTCATACAATTTTGTACATAAGATCGTCCTATTGGTAAAACAAAATGGCTTCCTTTACAAAAGTACTTACTATGCAAAACATTTTTATAAACTAATAATCAGAAGATAATTTTCTTCTTGTGAAATTAGGTTTAAAGACTTTTTCAAAATGTCGTTGAAAATTGTATGAAATATTATTTTTTATATATATATGTTCTCACATCTTTGGCAGAATAAAGTCAAGTAGTGTTGACTAAGCCAAGGTTTTGCCAACAGGAGATCAGTGTGCAATTGAAGTGTCATGTGATGTCAATATAGACATATAGGCATATCATTTTTCAGCAAACCCAATCCAACACAAACCCAAATCACATTTGTGAATTGTGGTGGTAGCATCATGGTAAATGTGCACTTATATAGCACTTTTATCCAAAGCACTTTACACTGTGTCTCGTTCACCCATTCACACACACACTCACACTAATAGCAGAGCTGCCATGCAAGGCGCTAGCTTGCCAACTTGGAGCAACTTGGGGTTCAGTGTTTTGCCCAAGGACACTTCGGCATGTGGAGTCACCCGGGCCGGGAATCAACCCGCAAACCCTACGATTAGTGGACAACCCGCTCTACCACCTGATCCACAGCCGCCATCATGGTGAGGGGGAGGCTGGGGGCGGAGCTTCACCTTCCAGCAGGACAACAAGCCTAAGCAACTCTGGAGTGGTTCAGAACCCGGAACCTGAAGAACCAGAACAGCCCAGTCAAAGCCCAGACCTCAGGCTGATGGAGACTCAATCAGACACCATGTATTTGACAGAGCTGGAGTCATTTTAGCAAAAGGCTTGGCCAAAAACATCTCTATTCAGGTGTGCAGAGCTGAAAGAGACATACCCCAGAAGCTGGAATTACAGCCATATTTTGCACCCAGGGAGGTGAATACTTATGCAACAGGAATACTTTGTGCATTGGGCTACTGATTGGAAACCCAATGGAATGATGAGTTTAAATCCCAGCTGTTGGGCCCATGTGCGGATGACACTTAACCCTCAGATGCTCAGTTGAATATCGTCTCAGTTGGAAGTCGCTTTGGATAAAGACATCAGACGAATAAGAGAAATGTAAATAAAGGGGAAAATGTCTGTAATAAAACACTATATATATATATATAAATATATATACACATATTATATATATATATATATATATATATATATATTTATATATATATATATATATAGTAAATAAAATGGGGAAAGATCCCAATTCGGTCCATTTCTTTCACAGGTTGTTACACTACAAAAGATGGAAACGCTCACGAGAGTGAACGCAAGGCACTGTAGTGTAAATAATACTCTAATGTAACTCACCTTAACATGCCACGTACGCCAAAGAGAAGGCTACAGCAGCCAGTCAAGTTCACGTGTGGTACAAAACGGCACTGGTCGCACTCCACTCGTGGTTTTTATTGAGCTTCTGTGTTCGTTTTAATTATGTGCAGTGTGAAAACAAATAGCAAAAGAAACAAAAGAATCAGTTGAGGCTTTGATTCAGACTCCACAGACGGTCTAACAGCTGTGAAAACGCCCTACAGGACATCAGACAAGAGGAAATGCCTTCGACGTGGTTGGTGGTGTTGGTGAAGGAGCTCGATCAGGCACCGTGTGGCATGCTTTGGTTACTCCAGCATAGGAAGAAAAGTGCACTAGTTTAATTCTCATACACACACACACACACACACACACACACACGCACACACACACGTCTCACACACACGTCTCACACACACTCTTCACAACTGCCGGGAGAGATTTAGCCCTTTCACACAAGTAAAAAACAGAAAGGTAAGACAGATGGATTCAGTTCAGCACGTGTTGGTTTGGTCTTCGCTGAGCATCGGCCCCTGGCAGCCCGCAGTCTTTACATCGTCCACATCACATTCCTCAGAGGGCGGGACCTGTGGCTGGGCGGGGTCTGACAGGCTGTGGGCGTGTCTGTGTTGCTGTAGCATACTGAGGCACTGGGCAAGGCAGCGCAGTGTGGCGGCCGACGTAGCCTTCAGCAGCAGCAGGTCCTGATCCAGACAGGACACACCCCCTCGCCGAGGGAGGAGCTCGATGGAGTGAACGAGGGATTTCTGCTGACACTCTACCTGATGGATCACCTACAGTGAGAGAGAGAGAGAGAGAGAGAGAGAGAGAGAGAGAAAAAGAAAAAGAGCTAGTTAGCTAGCTAATGTTCAATA
>CM022764.1:28784791-28862291 GCA_012411365.1 Ameiurus melas | reverse complement strand
GATATTTTTCTGCTGAACGCCGCTGCTCGCTCCGTACAGGAGCTCCTGCAGGTGTAGCTTTGTGATTGTTGCTTGAGGTTTTTTTTTGCTGTGGAGTTTTTTGTGGTTTTTCTGCAGAAAACCAAAACGCAGTCGCATTAAACAGCTTTGCGCGGTCTTTCTCGGTGATAATAATAAACCTGCTGTGTGTCATTAATGTTCATCACTCAACTAAACACACAGAGAACATCACTCGCTCGTCAGACTGAATAACTTCAGTACGTTTAATAAAAATCTCTATCACTGCGTTTACATGGACAACGATGATCCACTCTTAACCCGATTAAGACCATACTCTGATTAAGAAACTACCATGTAAACAGCTATTTTTACTTACCTTAATCTGATTAAGGTCATACTCGAAGTAAGCTCTAATGGAATTAAGACGTGAGGAGTACTCCTGTTTTAGTCGTATTATGGTCTGTTAACATACACACACGTGTACACTTTAATCACATTAGAACGTCGTTGAGAGTTTTCACCGTGGGAGCGAAAGACACCCATCACACGGCAGTTTTCCGGCGTAACAAGAGAGTTCGCCATGTCCCAAACCCGCGCATACTATAGAATCCTGTAGGGGGGGGGAAAAACATGTATCTCAGCTACTATATAGACGGTAAGTACGCGGTTTGGGACGCAGCCCACGGCTTCAAGCAGTCGTCTATTAGCACGTACAGCATGACTAATAATTAACTGCACTTGAAGCGTTTGTAAAAAAAAATTCAACAAAAACACCCAGAACTGTATACAGTCCCATAACAAAGACCAACTGTATGTTGATACGTGAAATTCTGGAGGGACGTCGGACGGCGTGGCGCGGTGACATAATGACGCGGGCTCTTAATCTAATTATGATCTATAACACGTAACACGGGAACATGACCGGAGTATTCTAAACGCGACTCGTGTAAACACCTTAATCACATTATTATCTTAATCAGATTAAGGTCAATAATCAGATTACTGCTGTCCATGTAGATGTAGTCAGAGTAAGGTCAATAATCAGATTACTGCTGTCCATGTAGACGTAGTCAGAGTAAGGTCAATAATCAGATTACTGCGGTCCATGTAGACGTAGTCAGAGTAAGGTCAATAATCAGATTACTGCTGTCCATGTAGACGTAGTCAGAGTAAGGTCAATAATCAGATTACTGCTGTCCATGTGGACGTAGTCAGAGTAAGGTCAATAATCAGATTACTGCGGTCCATGTAGACGTAGTCAGAGTAAGGAAATCAGATTACTGCTGTCCATGTAGACGTAGAGAGAGTACAATTAATACGATGTCAGCAGAGTAAGGTCAATAACAGATTACTGCTGTCCATGTAGACGTAGTCAGAGTAAGGTCAATAATCAGATTACTGCTGTCCATGTAGACGTAGTCAGAGTAAGGTCAATAATCAGATTACTGCTGTCCATGTGGACGTAGTCAGAGTAAGGTCAATAATCAGATTACTGCGGTCCATGTAGACGTAGTCAGAGTAAGGTCAATAATCAGATTACTGCGGTCCATGTAGACGTAGTCAGTGTGTCACACAGTGATGTCTGTTTTATTTTACATTTAATCGCTTTATTCAGTTTTCGTATGAATGTAAACGTTATTAGAACAGATCTGTGAACAGAAATGAGTGTGTTGTGATTGATAGACAGATTAAAAGGAGAAATAAAGCATGAAGCTTGTAGTTATGAGCTGCTGCTGAATGTAAGTCTAGACTGTACTCTCTGTCTCTCTCAGACTATATAACTGCGTGGGAGAGGCATCACGTCACTCACATCCGCTCGACCTGGAGGACACAGTAGAGTGGGATACAATAACAAAACCGCTTCGTTTCTATTTTCAGACACGTGTAATATGATCAAAGTTCTACACGTACCTCCATATCACTGTTTTTATTGGAAACCAGTTGTGACGGGAAACTAGTCGCGGTTCTGATGACATGAGATGATAATGTTAAACAGCAATGGCGAGACGTGATCGAGGGATTTTTTTTTTGTTCTATTTATGTTGATGTTAGTTTGTGAAAGTTCAAATATTAATTGAAGCTCAGTGTTGAGATTATACTCGCAAGTTCAAATCTTTTTTCAATTTAAAGACTTTTTTCAATTCCGGACTCGACTCGGACTCGGCCATTAAGGACTCGGACTTAAGTCGGACTCGACCCCTTTTGTACTCGGACCCGGTCGGTTACGGGCTTGGTCTCGACTCGGACTCAACACGAGGATTCATGATGGTAGTCTTTTTTTCGTAAACACACAAACCCTTGCTGAAACTGAAAGGAAGGTTCTGTTAGGAAACCTTTGTTGTAGAGTCTATCTGCGCGTCCGTGTGTGTGTGTGTGTGTGTGTGTAAAGAGGGACGTCGTGTGTGCTTAGCCTTCAATAAGTCACAGTAGTGTGTGCGCCGCTGCTTATCCAGGGAAGGAAGTTGTGGTCAGACCTGCCGTGTTCTCCTGCGAGAGATGGACAGAGTGAGGAGGGTGCTGAGGGAGACAGAGACAGCCGGGTAACGTCTTCACGGCAGGAGAAGAGTGTGTGAGAGTCCAGAGGGACGGCGTGGCGTGTTCCAGCTGGACACGAAGAGGATGAAAAGCGCAGGAGTGAGATACGTGATCGGGAAAAAGAACTGAACAAGTAGACGGTAATAGACGGAAAGTGTAACAGCTGTAGATCCGACCAATCGGATCGCAGAGTGCTGCCAGGAAAAGACGCTTTAAAAATGATGTTCCGCCTGATCTGGTTAATCCCGTCCTCCGAGACACTTGAATCCAGCCGAGCGGATTTATCTTTCCAACTGCTGCTCATGCTGCATCACAGGACGGCGAAACACTGGGATTACAGACGCTCTGATTGGCTAGTGTCACTGTGATTGACAGGAGGGGGAGAGTATGCCCCTCCCACCCGGACAGCACAGCCATTTTTACTCTAGCTGGAGTTTCATCAGGATTCCAGGTCACGCTCGCTCGATAGCATGTCCAAGCATTTAATAGAGCACATTACTGACACAACCTCCAGCACAGGACAACCCCGACCCGCGTCATGTGACCTGCTCAGGAGGCGTCAAGCTCCGCCCAGTCCTCAGTCCTCATCTCACACTGTACCAAGATTATCTTCTGCTTCTAAAACTCGCGACCTCTGTGTGTCCTTTCAGATTTTACATCAGAGACACGTTTTTGTGTGTGTGTGTGTGATGGAGCGAGATAGTGATGTGAGTGTGTGTGCGTGTGTGTGTGAGATGGAGTGCTTCCTGCCAAAATCAGTTTATCTTCATGACTGAAACACAGAGTCAGCAAAGAACTCAGAGTAACTGTGGTGCAGCACATCCTCCTCAAGTCTCCTCACGTCCTCCTCACGTCTCCTCGCGTCCTCCTCAAGTCTCCTCACGTCCTCCTCACGTCTCCTCGCGTCTCTTCACATCCTCCTCACGTCTCCTCACGTCTCCTCACATCCTCCTCACGTCTCCTCACGTCTCCTCGCGTCTCTTCACATCCTCCTCACGTCTCCTCACGTCTCCTCACATCCTCCTCACGTCTCCTCACGTCTCCTCGCGTCTCTTCACATCCTCCTCACGTCTCCTCGCGTCTCTTCACATCCTCCTCACGTCCATCAAACAGATGAGAAGCAGACTGTGCACTGAAATCTGTCTGTGTACCTATCTCTGTAGTGGTCTGTCTGTCTGAATATCTGACTGTCTGTCTAGAACTTTGTCTATCTCTCCATCACTGTCTTTTAGTCTCTCCATCACTGTCGATCTCTTTAATGCTCTGTCTATCACTCTGTCCTTCTGACTGTCTTTCTATTACTCTGTACTTTACTCTGTGGATAGCTGTCTGTCTCTTTCTGTCTGTCTGTCTGTCTGTCTGTCTATCTATCTGGCCAGCACTCTCACCTTCTCTCATTCACTTTCACACTCCCCCCCATCTGCCTCCCTCTCTCCCTCCCCCCCTGTAGTAGACCCGTGTTTACTCTGACCCATCCCGGCGCCTGCGCGGGTTAAGTCGGGAGCGGTGCTGGGTTAACCCGTACCTGTTCTGCCAGCCCTGGATCAGGTTGGTGTATTTGCTCAGTACTCCTTCCAGCTGAGGCCTCTGTCCTCCCTCCTCCTCCTCCTCCTCCTCCTCCTCTCCCTCCTCCTCCTCTCCCGGTGCTCCTCCGTGTCCGGTCCGCGTGGTTGTGGTTCGGGCTCGAGCTTCCTGTGGCCGCTGAGGCGCGCGCTCTGTTGGTCGGTGGTGGTGTTTTCTCCATCGTGTGTGTGTGTGTGTGTGTGTAGCGGAAGTGCAGACCAGACTTGTTTCCTGGTTCTCCTAAACCCTCTGCTGTAATAAACCGGAGTTCATCATTCCCCTGCTCCGGGCGTGTGTTACGGTGCGCACTGCGAAGTCTCGCGCTCTCTCTGTTCCCCGTGAGTGTGTGTGTGTGTGTGTGTGTGTGTGTGTGTGTGTGTGTGTGTGGCGGCACCGCAGACCCGCCCACCAGCGCGCTCCAGCTAGAACATGAGAACGCGCACGGCAGTGTGTTTTGGGAGTTATTACACAAACCGGACATGCATCACGTGGTATCTGCATGCACCCCCTCTGTTGTTTTCTCTCTCTCTCTCTCTCTTTCTTTTCTCTCTCTCTCTCTCTCTCTCTCTCTGCTTCTCTCTCTCTCTCTCTCTCTCTCTCTCTCTTTTTTTATCTCTCTCTCTCTCTTTTCTCTCTTCTCTCTCTCTGTCTCTCTCTCTGCTCTCTCTCTCTCTTTCTCTCTCTCTCTCTTTCTCTCTCTGCTTCTCTTTTTCTCTCTCTTTTTTCTCTCTTTTTTTTTTTTTTTTTTTTTTTTTTCTCCCTCTCTCTCTCTGCTTCTCTCTGTTTCTCTCTCTCTCTCTCTCTGCTTCTCTCTCTCTTTCTCTCTCTCTCTCTCTCTCTGTCTCTCTCTCACTCTGTGTGTCTCTCTCACTGTCTCTCTCTATTTCTGCTTCTCTCTCTCTCTGTCTCAAAAATGTCAATTTACCTGAGCAGGAGGAACAAAGTGGCCCAGAACACAGACTGCGATGCCGGACAAGTCCTATCCTCTGTCTCTCTCTCTCCGTCTGCAACACTGCATTTTATCTTTAAAACTGTCTGTCTCTCCACTCGTCTTTACACGTTTACACTCGTCTTTACACGTTTACGTTTACTCACCGCATCGGTCAGCTGATTAGACAGATATTAAAGGTGTGAATTTATCCCAACTGAGCGAGCCACTGAGTGGCGACGGTGGTGAGGAAAAACTCCCTAAGATGTTTTAAGAGGAAGAAACCTTGAGAGGAACCCGACTCAGAAGGGAACCCATCCTCATCTGGGGAACAACAGACAGTGTGAATAGTACAGTATGGATGTACATGAAGTCTGTAAGGTCTTCGGAGCAGCCGTAGTCCCAGTAATCTGGAATTGGAGAAGATTCAAGATTTGAGCTCCATCCAGAGGCAGAGAGGATCTGGATTTCTAGTATCTCCAGAAATTCGTGTGGGGCTCGGCAAAAGGAGAGAGGGAGAGAAAAGATTATTAGGACTGAAGTAGTAAAAATAGAGTCTAGTCAGGGTAGGCTTGAGTAAATAAATATGTTTTAAGCCTAGACTTAAACACTGAGACTGCAAGTCATCTTGTCCTGCAATCCTTCCACCTGCCCATTGTCACACTGGCCCAGCGCTGTCATCAGTGGCCCCGTAACATCTCACCTCCTGACAAAACCCAGTCTGGATCCCACAGACTAAACCAGACCTTCACCCACCTACAGTATCTTAAATCACTTATCACACCCCACACTGCACCAGTCTGGTCCCTGGTCCCACCGTCTCTCAGGACACAAGGAAGACCTGCATTCAGACCCTTCTCTGTTCTGCACCTCAGTGGAGGAATGAACTCCAATAGATGTCCAAACAGCTGAGACACTGACGGTCTTCAAACTACATCTAAAGACCTACCTCTTCCTGAAGTACTTAAACTAGCACTTTAATTTTAAAAATGGTGTTGTCTGATTGTTTTACTCATTATATGATCTCCTAACAGAGTTTTAGGCTGAAGTTTTATTATTAGTCTGTGACCTAGTGACCCGGTATCTGGATAGATTTACTGATAGAGACGTCAGAGTTCTTCTAAAAGTCACTCTAGATAAAGGCGTCTGCTAAATCCCATAAATGTAAATAATAATAATAATAATAATAATAATAATAATAATAATAATAATAATAATAATAAAGGTCATTCGTAAGTAAAAGGAATGTCAAATGTATGGAGTTGTAGAGGTACATTCACGTGGCTCGTCCTCTCCAATGGCTCTGCTTACCTCATCTACTTCTACCAATTTCTCTGTCTTTACAGACAACCCTGTGGTTAGCTCAACTCGAAAAATCTGCTACCAGTTCAGGAAGAATTTTAAATTCGTCTCCGCGTCTGCCTCAGCGCCATTACTGAAAAATCACTCATTTCAACCTGCATCATCTGACCCCACATTTACTATCTGGCATGATAAAGGTCTCAAACCCTTCAAAGGTCTCTATAAGGACGGGGCTTTCCGTAGCTTTGCAGATCTGTCGAGAGAATTTCAGCTTCCACTGTCCCATCTTTTTCGCTATTTCCAAGTTAGACACTGCGCAAAATCACTGTTTCCTACTTTTCCCTCCTCACCCCCAAAGCAACTATGGGATGATTTTCTCTCATCTGACCCTCTTCAGAAATCTCGTATTTCAAGCATCTATAATAAACTTTTATCCTACGACAGACCACCTATCACTAAAGTCAAGGTTGCTTGGGAGGGCGAATTGGGGTTGACCCTACAGGAAGACTGGTGGGACGGAGCCTTTAGCAGGATCCACACAAGCGCATCTTGTGCTCGTCTCTTTGATACAGTTTAAGGTGTTACACAGGATTCATTTCTCCAAAACACGTTAATCACAGATTTATCCCACCGTCATTGACCGCTGTGATAAATGTCACGCCTCTCCCTGCAATCTCACTCACATGTTCTACTCCTGCCCCTTGGTACTCTCCTTCTGGCAGAATTATTTCGATAGCACCTCAGAGATACTGTCCGTTACTGTTAAACCCTCTCCCCATATTGCCATATTTGGGTATCTGGAGGATTATAACAGGTACGACTCGAACAAATTAGATCTCCTGGCGTTCACTTCCTTGTTAGCAAGACGGCGCCTTCTTTTCCATTGGAAATCCACAGAGCCTCCCTCCAGTACTCAGTGGCTTAGGGATGTTATGTCTCTTCTAAAATTAGAAAAGATTAGGTTCTCTCTGGGAGCCAATTCTGACAAGTTTCACAGGAAGTGGCAGCATTTCTTAACCTTCCTCAAATCTCTGCCATCTTTGCCTTCTGATTGAGGGGAACTCCCCCCAACAGCCCCCCACCACTACCACCACCATTTTTTATTATTATTTGATTTAGTTTATTCATTCATTTATTTATTTAGTTAGTTAGTTAGTTTATTCATTTATTTATTTAGTTAGTTAGTTTAATCATTTATTTATTTAGTTAGTTAGTTTAATCATTTATTTTTATTACATTTTTTTTTTCCTTAGTGGTTATCACGCTTGCCTCACACCTCCAGGGTCCAGGGTTCGATTCCCGCCGGGGCCCTGTGTGTGTGTGTGGAGTTCACATGTGCTGCGGGGGTTTCCTCAGGGTACTCCGGTTTCCTCCCCCAGTCCAAACACATGCATGGTAGTCTGATGGGCGTGTCTAAAGTGTCCGTAGTGTATGAATGGGTGTGTGTGTGTGTATGTGATTATGCCCTGTGATGGACTGGCACCCTGTCCAGGGTGTACCCCGCCTTGTACCCCATACTCCCTGGGATAGACTTCAGGATCCCCGTGACTCTGAAAAGGATAAGTGGTAGGAGATGGATGGACTATTTTTTTCTTTTTCTTTTACTTTGGTATGTATGTATGTGTGTTCTAATCTGTATATAAAAAAAAAAACTCAAAAAAATAAAAAGTTTGGCTCCCGATTTGTCGATGCACTGAGATTTTTTTTTCAGTGTACTGAAGTTTGTTTGTTTTGTTTTCCAATGAGCCATGTCCTTTAATCAAAATATAAAATAAAAAAAGATAAATGTATGGAGTTGTGCCTGAGGGATTTCTGAAAACGTACATCTGAGTGAAGGAGGGTGAGGCATCCAACAAAGGGGCGATGGTGATAAATGACTCCAGAACTCATGTTTGACGTCCTTATTTGTTCAGGTTTATGTTGGACCTGGAGAACTGTTTGTCACACAGGTTCCTGCTCCAGCGTCAGTCAGGTGAGTTTCGGATAAAGATAAGTCGTAAAGAAGCGCTATACCGTTCCTCACGTCTGTTATTCGTCATCATTTAAAGTAAACACACAGGACTGATCAGGAGCTCTCGTGGACATATCTGTTTTTACCAGCCTGTGCTAATATCAATAATAAAGGGAATAAATCCGTATTAATGTCTGAATTCTGATGAACGTCCTAGTGAGCAGCTTCACGTACAAACACAACTCTGACTAGCGAACACGTTCTTACATCTCATCAGTTCACACAGATTCCTCTGAGCTTAGCGTAGTTTTACCTTCGTTTTTTCTTGGTTCAGCACGAAAAATGACATTAAAACACAAACGAAAGAACTGTAAAATAAATAGAAAACATCTAGAAACTTCATGTCACGCATTGACGAAACAAAGAACGTGTGTGTGGTGGGTGTGTGTTTTTTTTCTCTTTTCATTTGTTCACTTTTCTTCTTCCCGGATGTCACGTTAGCCCCATGCTAGCTAACGCCAGTGGAGTTTACTGGGAGTTTTAAATACACTGTAGCGTTTGTGTTTAAAGATTTATTTGATACAATTCATAACGTTACCCTCGTGTTTCGAGATCATTTAAAACAGTTTACAGAGGAAGAATACACTTCTTTTTTTTTTTTTTTTTTAAAAGGACGACCTTTCCAGGACTGTTCTAGATAATATCCGTTTAGCTTTTCGTTGTGTTTTCAAAGACTTTGTTTAGTTTGTTGCTAATTTATTCAAATAAATAAATAAATAATCAAATGTAACCGCAGTCATTGTTTGTAGATTGCCGTACTCATCCGTAGCCCTGATCTTTGTTTAGTTTTGTTGCACATTTTTAAACGTCTGTGTCGTGAAAAGCCGAGAGCATTAAATGCGTATCAATCTTTTTTTATTTAGAACCTTTGAATGTTTAACATCCAAAAACGTTTCCCCCCCAAAACATGTCCAGTTCCGGGATGAACGAGTTAACCCCAGTACCAGGCACTGAGATTATGAACCACTCTGTACCCTTTGTACCTTTTTACGTGATCACAAATGCGACAAGCGTGTTCTAGACCGAAATATGAACCTTCAGCGGTAAAGTATTGTCTCCAGGTGAAGTACCGTTCATAAGCTTCCTGGTTCTGGTCCAGAAATGTGAGATGTTCTGCCAGTTCTTGAGGGGATTTGAAATCGTCCACATGAATGAATGAATCTCCTGGAATGAATTCCTCATAGTTCTTCCTGGATGGACCGAGAACCACAGGAACTGTGCCGTATCTCAGAGGGTTAAACAGTTTTTCTGTGAAGTAGTCTTTGTGGATGGAGTTCTCGAAGGATAAGTAGAATTTACAGCTCGACAGGGTTCTGTAATACTCTTCCAGACTCAGCTGCCTTTCAAACGCCCCGCCGTACGTGTGTATCGGAACATGTTTATCTAATTCATAAAAATATCGGACTCTCTTTAAGCGCGTGTCCCAGTTGTTGACGATCCAGCACACTAATTTGTCCTTCGGCGGGATTTGGAAGGCTTGGTCCTCCTCAGACGCTTCTACGATTCTCCCGTAAGGAACCCAAACATCCGAATCTCTGCGATAACTCGCCGTCAGGTTGAACAACCCGTCGAGCTGAGCTCGTCTCTGGGAATTCCCGGGAGACTCCATGTTCATCCAGACCCACTTCTGCAGCGGGGGTCTCCTCATCCTCAGCAGCTCGTCGAGGTTATCCTGGACGTCTCGGTGATGGAACATGACTGCGTGGACGTTCTCGTACTCGCTTCGGTCGTGCGTGAGGCGACAGCCTGCGACGTTGAACAGCTGGCTGCAGGACTCCGGCTTGAACTGATGTCCGAACGGCCACGCCCAGATCAGAACCACAGTGTCGCGGTCCAGGGTTCTCCTCCAGTTCGCAGGAACATCGTCTCCTGCTTCTTCTTCTTCTTCTTTCACACCGTTGTGGTTCAATCTTTCTTCTTTACAAGCCGGCGAACCCACAGACGACATGCACAGAAGATAGAATAATCCTTCAAAACACAGCAGGCTGACGAGGACCAGGAGAACCAGCCCGCGTCCCAGTGGATGTTCCGACTTCATTATTTATTTCTGAGAGGAATTTAATCAAACAAACGATTTCACCGATCAGGAAAAAATCTACGATCCAGATTCATTTAAATAACATTTTCTCTTCAATATAACCATCATTTCAGAATCGCACGTTTTATCGACCGTCACTTTTATGTAAATCATTTGTTCGGAATTGCTACGTTTCAAATATATATAAGAAAAAAAAGAGGACATTGTGTTACGCAATCATTTCATTTAAACATTTAAATATGATTCGATACGGAGAGTCGAGTCGTCCGTTTACTTCACACACGTGATGAATAAAAGGATTACGAGTTGAGAGAGTAGAGTAAGCGTTTACTTCACCGTTTATATGGAACATAATAATATTAGTAATTTCATTGGAATAGTTTATTTATGTATAATTATATGTGACGTGTGTACAGGTTTTAGTGAAACGATTATTGATTATTAAAATGTTAACCAAACACTTCCTGTCTAGGACTAAACGTCGTAGAAACCAAAATGAACTTACAGCACGTCTTTAAACGTCGGTAATAAACTTGACTCGGGTCAGCGTGTATAAATATCGGCGCCCGTCCGTCAGCCTTACTGCTAAATTTTGGGAAAAAACTTTGTTATAGATGTTTATGTTGTGCCTTCTACATTATGGAATCGGTACAAAAACGCTTTAGATGTCCAAACGTATATCGTTTTGAAGCGCTCAATAAGATCCTACAGAGAAATAAGCTGTAAATGTCAGTAAAGAAAGCAGACGAGAAAACCGTAATGGGTTGCGCAGGGTTTCACCGCGGGGATAAGACGCGAGTGAGACGGTCAGAGTCTCCAGGAGAACCGGGTCTGGTTCCGTAAGACGCTCAGTAACACTTACAGCTCGTTTCCTTATAAAACTGCACACACTCCACCGGAGACGACGACTAACGACCGGCCGTTACACTAAATACTGACTTTCTTTCCTTTATTACTGTTTACTGCTCTTTATAGTTTTTCTATTTTAAAGAAAATCCGTTTCATTTCATTATCTTTGAAGGCATGTTTGCTCTACAGCATTTCTGTACAAGACCTTTGGACACTACTTATATATCTAAAGTATATTTCATTATAACTCCTGAACTTAGCACCAGGTAAAGAACTCACCTGGTGTTCTCCTTCTGGTTGATCTCAGCACACTGTGACTGAGTATCTGCACTTACTGAACTCCTTCTGACTTTAGATCAGTTTCTGGTGTTCACACCCTGGTTTACACACCACACACTCCATGAGTGAAAAGTTAGCTGTGTGTGTGTGAGGGTGTGTACCTAATGGGTGTGTTGTGTGCAGTAACACTTCACTCGGGAACAGAAAAGGCACAGATTTAACTTTTTTTTTTTTAACTTTATCTGCATATGTATATAATCTTTCTAGGATTGCTTATTAATCTACGAATAAGAAACATAATCTGACTGTGTGATAACGATAAATTTGGAGTTCCACAGGGTTCTGTTTTAGGCCCCCTGCTTTTTACTTTAAATACTGTATGCTACCTCTAGGTCAAATTAAACATGGAATTAACTTCCACTGTTCTGCTGATGATACACAGCTGTATGTTTCAGCGATGCCAGAGGACAGACAGAAGCTTAGTAACGTTGAGGATTGTGTAAAGGACATTAGACGATGGATGTTAACCAACTTATTAGGCCCACGTGTAGCTGGAAGTAATCTTTCTGATCACATGGTCACTCTGGATGGTCTTTCTGTTTCATCATGTACAGCAGTTAAAGACCTCGGAGTGATTATTGACTCCAGTCTATCATTTGATGCTCATGTAGATAATATTACTAGGATAGTCTTCTTTCATCTCATTTCTAAGATAAGAAACATACTGTCACTACATGATTGTCACATCCCGAGACGTAAGGGAGTTGAGAACGGAAGCAGGTGCAGGAAAAGACATATTTATCAATGGAGAGAAAGGCGGACAAATCCAAATCGTAATCCAAAACGTAGTCAAGACCGGCAAAGGGCCGGGCGATCGGCAAACCGACATAAACGGGACAAAACAGGAATCAAAGTCGCGGTCACAGAAAACAGGGTCAAGACACCAAACGAGAAACATGAACTATGACTCTGAACTCAGAGCGGAAAAACCGGCGTGGACTAAATGAATGAATCTAACGTGAAACTAACGATTTAACTATATCATATCTATCAAGGAACAGAACATAACTAATGTAATGTAATACTCTGCGAGGTGTACAGGGAAGCGAGCAGTATGTATCCCAAACACAATCAGCGCTAAGCGCTGGCAGCTGAAAGCAATAAAGACCCCCCCACCCCCGCCCCCAACAATGACCAATAACAGAACAAGAAGGAGACAGAACAGAACCAAAACAAACAAACGTGTCCGTTGTAAACAATGTCACAGTTGTCAACAATCGAAGAGTAGGGGCTCGCCCACCTTGCTCGTGCAGGCGCGTCCCGACCCCCGCCAGCGAGGGGAGACCGTGACAATGGTGCAGAAATATTAGTTCATGCTTTCATCAACTTTAGATTAGATTACTGTAAGGTCTTACTGTCTGTATGTTCCAGTAGGAATATAAACAATCTCCAGTTAGTCCAGAATGCAGCTGCTCCAGTTCTCCAATGACCAGTTCTGATGCCGGATCCTTTGGTCAGCTGAAACCAAGATGAACTTTTATGAGAACGATGGGGAAGAGCAGAACTTGGACAAGGAAAGGATGGATTCATGATCCAAAGCATCCCACATCATCTCTCAAACATGGTGGAGGAAGTGTTATGGCGTGGACGTGTACGGCTGCCAGTGGAACTTGGTCACTGATGTTTATTTCTGATGTGACTGCTGATAGAAGGAGCAGGATCAATTCTGAAGTTTCTTTCTGCTCAGATGCACTCAAACGCTGCAAAACTGACAGGACTGCGCTTCATGGTACAGATGGATAAAGACCAAAGATGTAAAGCAGAAGCAACCCAAGAACTGCTTAAGGCAAATAAATAAGGCGGCTTTTCACTCACTGAAGACAAAACAGAAGTCAGAAAGACCCAAACACAAGCAGCAACTGCAGTAAAGACCTGGCAAAACATCTCACAGGAGGAAGCTCAGCATTCGGTGATGTCCATGTGTCCCAGACTTCAGGCAGTCATTAACTGCAAAGGATTTGCCTCCAAGTATTCAAAATAATCCTAATATGTATAATGATGTTAATTCGTGTAATTACTTTCGAGCCTGTGAAAATGACCGTGATTCCTAAAGCGTTAATGCAGTATTTTAGTTAAACCCCTTGAAGTAAAGCTGATTTCAAATCCACCGTTGTGTAGAGAGATAAGAAAACTGTGTCCGTGTCCAAATACTTATGCACCTGACTGTAACTACAAACCTAAAAAGCATGATGTGCAGTTCTTTAATAAACCAATAACTAATTGTTGGTACATTGCTGTGGTATAGGACGAATAGAACACTTGGGGACATGTTGTTGTTACTAAAAGAGAACGCTCGGTCGTGTTTTATTCTCGCTCATGTCATCTGAACGAACTCTGGCTCTCCTCTGTCACTCGATTAAAGTGCTTTAAGAGGAATCTAGATCCTGAGATCTTAGGAATTATTTATATTTAGAACAATATATTATTTGTTTGTTTATTTATTTATTTCTATAAGAGGTGGAACATTTACACTGTCTGTGATGTAAACTCATTTTAAATTTTATTTTACTGACTGTTTGGAAATTAAGTAAATATATTAAAGGGTATTTATTTGTAACTGTACTTTATTATTTTAACTGTAATATATTTTTAACTTGATATAATTATTATTTAGTATTGTTATAATTATAATTGTTAACGATTGTATCTTTTTAACTTTGTAAATGTTTATGTTGTTATATTAGATTTGTACTTGTATTTATATTTATATTTATAACATTTTAAGTGTATATTATTATTCATATCCGCTCAATTTTCAACAGTAATTCGGTTCTATTTGTGTTTTATTTTGTAATTATATACTTTTCATTATAATGAATTTTAACGTATTATTATTATTAATATTATTATTATTATTATTATTATTATTATTATTATTATTATTATTATTATTATTATTATTATTATTACATCCCAAACTCAAGAGGGCGCTAATAGAACCAATAAACACTGAGAAAGAGTACATAAGAAGAAGAGTGCAGGCCCGAATCCCAAACGCATCCTAGTTAACTCTGAAGTGCACTACATAATAATGCAGTGTACATATACGTTATTTTATTTATATGCTATGTAGTGCGCATGTATAGGGAGTATATTTTCTCTATAACAAAAATACTTTTGTACGGTTTTTATGAATTTAAACTGTTAACATTGTTCGTGTTTTGTCAGATTCGCGGCAGTTAGCATCTGGCTAATGAGCGGGTTGCTACTCCACACACGTCTCCGCTGCCTTCATAGGTACACTACATAGGGGCACTACATAGGGTGTGTTAGTACACGTTTCTCGCGACACCTAGTGCACTCTTTGTTGAAGAGGCGTTGTTTAGGACGGAGCCGGCCGCCTGAGGAGATCCGTGGTGAGTCCAGAGGATCTTTATACTGGAGAAGATTCAGCTCATGTTAGTGTTTTAAATTCGTTGGTTGGCGTCCGACACGGGCATGTTTATCACCACTAAACCATTTAGAGTTCATTTACAACGCAGAAGAAGTACACACATTCTTAATAATGATAATATAATCACATCCACAGAAATGTAGAAGTGAAAGTAAACATTAGTCTGTAAATCTTTACAGAAACTGAATCAGTTATGAGTTAATTATTACAAATTAGGTGTTATGACTAATCGTTTAAAAATCAAAAAACACAAAAATCACACTTTACAAAAAAACTACACCCTACAAAAACACTCCTACAAAACTACTTACCTCCTACAAAACTACACTTCCACAAAACTACACTTCTACAAAACTACTCTATAACTACACTTCCTACAAAACTACTCTAGAACTACACTTCCTACAAAACTACACTTCCTACAAAACTACTCTAAAACTACACTTCCTACAAAACTACTCTAGAACTACACTTCCTACAAAACTACACTTCCTACAAAACTACACTTCCTACAAAACTACACTTCCTACAAAACTACTCTATAACTACACTTCCTACAAAACTACACTTCCTACAAAACTACTCTATAACTACACTTCCTACAAAACTACACTTCCTACAAAACTACTCTAAAACTACACTTCCTACAAAACTACACTTCCTACAAAACTACACTTCCTACAAAACTACTCTAAAACTACACTTCCTACAAAACTACACTTCCTACAAAACTACACTTCCTACAAAACTACTCTATAACTACACTTCCTACAAAACTACTCTAGAACTACACTTCCTACAAAACTACACTTCCTACAAAACTACACTTCCTACAAAACTACTCTAAAACTACACTTCCTACAAAACTACACTTCCTACAAAACTACTCTATAACTACACTCCTACAAAAACTACACTCCTACAAAACTACTCTAGAACTACACTTCCTACAAAACTACACTTCCTACAAAACTACACTCTACAAAACTACTATAACTAACCTACAAAACTACACTTCCTACAAAACTACTCTATAACTACACTCCTACAAAACTACACTCCTACAAAAACTACTCTTAACTACACTTCCAAAACTACACTTCCTACAAAACTACTCTAAAACTACACTTCCTACAAAACTACACACTCCTACAAAACTACACTTCCTCACAAAACTACCTGCAACTACACTTCCTACAAAACTACTCTATAACTACACTTCCTACAAAACTACACTTCCTACAAAAACCAAAAATATATAAAATATAAAAAAAAAAAAACTACTCTATAACTACACTTCCTACAAAACTACACTTCCTACAAAACTACACTTCCTACAAAACTACACTTCCTACAAAACTACTCTATAACTACACTTCCTACAAAACTACACTTCCTACAAAACTACACTTCCTACAAAACTACACTTCCTACAAAACTACACTTCCTACAAAACTACTCTATAACTACACTTCCTACAAAACTACTCTAGAACTACACTTCCTACAAAACTACACTTCCTACAAAACTACACTTCCTACAAAACTACTCTAAAACTACACTTCCTACAAAACTACTCTAGAACTACACTTCCTACAAAACTACACTTCCTACAAAACTACACTTCCTACAAAACTACTCTATAACTACACTTCCTACAAAACTACACTTCCTACAAAACTACTCTATAACTACACTTCCTACAAAACTACACTTCCTACAAAACTACTCTATAACTACACTTCCTACAAAACTACACTTCCTACAAAACTACACTTCCTACAAAACTACTCTAAAACTACACTTCCTACAAAACTACACTTCCTACAAAACTACACTTCCTACAAAACTACACTTCCTACAAAACTACACTTCCTACAAAACTACACTTCCTACAAAACTACTCTATAACTACACTTCCTACAAAACTACACTTCCTACAAAACTACACTTCCTACAAAACTACTCTAAAACTACACTTCCTACAAAACTACACTTCCTACAAAACTACTCTATAACTACACTTCCTACAAAACTACACTTCCTACAAAACTACTCTAGAACTACACTTCCTACAAAACTACACTCCTACAAAACTACACTTCCTACAAAACTACTCTATAACTACACTTCCTACAAAACTACACTTCCTACAAAACTACTCTATAACTATACTTCCTACAAAACTACACTTCCTACAAAACTACTCTATAACTACACTTCCTACAAAACTACACTTCCTACAAAACTACTCTATAACTACACTTCCTACAAACTACACTTCCTACAAAACTACTCTATAACTACACTTCCTACAAAACTACACTTCCTACAAAACTACTCTATAACTACACTTCCTACAAAACTACACTTCCTACAAAACTACTCTATAACTACACTTCCTACAAAACTACACTTCCTACAAAACTACACTTCCTACAAAACTACTCTATAACTACACTTCCTACAAAACTACACTTCCTACAAAACTACTCTATAACTACACTTCCTACAAAACTACACTTCCTACAAAACTACTCTAAAACTACACTTCCTACAAAACTACACTTCCTACAAAACTACTCTATAACTACACTTCCTACAAAACTACTCTATAACTACACTTCCTACAAAACTACACTTCCTACAAAACTACACTCCTACAAAAAAAACTACACTTCTCTACAAAACTACCTGTAACACACACTTCCTACAAAACTACTCTATAACTACACTTCCTACAAAACTACACTTCCTACAAAACTACACTTCCTACAAAACTACACTTCCTACAAAACTACTCTATAACTACACTTCCTACAAAACTACACTTCCTACAAAACTACTCTATAACTACACTTCCTACAAAACTACTCTATAACTACACTTCCTACAAAACTACTCTATAACTACACTTCCTACAAAACTACACTTCCTACAAAACTACACTTCCTACAAAACTACACTTCCTACTAAACTACACTTCCTACAAAACTACACTTCCTACTAAACTACACTTCCCACAAAACTACACTTCCCACGAAACTACTCTATAACTACACTTCCTTTGTTCAACTATGCTTCTGTTTTTGCTTCCTACACAACTGCATTCTTGCTGCCTATGAAATTGTTTCATGTGAAACTACATTCCACCCACACTCTTAACTCTTTAGAGTTCAGCCATGTTGTAGTCTTCTCCAATAACTTATACTCTGACACTTTATATTCCGTGGATGGTTCACTGTAATGATGGTAAACCTGTAAGTATGAGGAGCATCTGTTGCACTGTTTATCATGAACGTGTGCACCGATTCATTCTATAGTCTTAACTATAGTCATGTGACCTTAAATTGCTTAAAATCATAGGTATAATATCACACTGTTTACATGGTGGTCAATCTTTTTTCCTTTCAGAGTCGCAGAGTCACAGTGTGATGAAACATGGCTTTGCAGCAGATTCTCTTTTTGCTGAGGCCACGCGGGAGCCGATTATCACGATCAGTTACTGTGTTCAAATACTTCAGCACAACAAAAGAAGACTATAATGAAACGAAAACAGACTTCAGCGATGATAAAACAGACTCTTCGTCCCTTGGTTCTGGTTCTGAGAACAAGTCTTTGTTGGAGAACCTCAGTGTGCTCGGCGTGGATGTGCAGATGGCGCGGCGCCGTCAGCCTGGTGTTTTCCGCAAAATCCAAACAAATGAGCGAGGACTGATCGACTTCCTTGGACAGAAAGGCGCCAGCCGTGATATAATCGCTAGCATAATCTCCCGTTTTCCACGTGCCATAACCAGATCCGAGGAACACCTGGAAGAACGCTGGCGTCTGTGGCGCAGCATTTTCAACAGCGATGCCGAGGTTGTTAAGATCCTAAACCGTTCTCCAGAGTCATTCTTCCGCTCAAGTGATAATGGCAACCTGGAGAAGAACATACATTACCTAAGTTCACTGGGGATAAAGCCTAAAGATCTGCACCGTCTCCTAACCATGGCACCGAGGATCTTCTCAAACACTCTGGCACTGAACCAGATGATGGTGGAGCTCCTGGAGAATGTGTGCATGAGCCTTGGAGGTACTGACAGTGAGAAGTTTGCCCGCACTGTCATTTCCAGAAACGTGTACATCCTGATCCGGAGCACGAAGCGTGTCGGGTCCAACATCGAGTTCCTTTTGAGTGCGCTGGAGCTCAGTGATGAGGAGGCGCTCAAGCTTCTGCAGAGCCACGGTGCCAAAATCCTTGACCTGTCACATGAAAGTATGAAGACGAACTTCAGAAACCTGCAGCTAAAGCTAAAGTCTCTGGGCTGCAGCCAGATGCAGGTGAGAGAGCTCATCCTGAACTACGCTCCCATACTCTTTGTCTCCTCAGAGACACTGAACCAGAAGCTGGACACCCTAACTGAAGGTGGGATCGACATCAGAAGCATCATAGAGAAGCCTAAAGTGCTGGATTACAGCGTCGCCACCCTGAAACAGCGGCTGAACGATCTGGACCGAATTGGTTATGACTTTCAGGCGAATGGAATCAACATCTTGGATTTGAGCAGCAAGCGTTTCAAATCTAAAATGGAGAAGCTGCAAGAACTTGGAGTGTGAGAGGCCATGGCTAGGACTCCAAATGACTAGGGCTCCAAAACCCCAGTTGCTAATCAGTGAGGCTTGACACACATACATCACACAAGTGTGCGCTTAAGGAACAAGGTGAGAGAACATAGGGGGAGAAGATTGTTCAGCTAGCGGATCATGCGAAACCAAACTTCGATATGTACACTGAAGTGTGTAGTAGCTATATCTACGGTCCTGTCCTATGTCTATTCCATTGTCACCTCAGTGTGCACTTGAGCACTAGTGGGTCACTTGTGGGATTGTTTTTGTAATATGAACACAGTCACCCTGAAGGGATTGAATTTCTCACAATTTAGTCAAAACGCATCAGGTTTCTAAATGGCCAGTGTGCCTAATACACGCTTTCCTAATTTGCTAAAGTGCTATGCAGGTTTGCTGGATTGCTAGCATGCAGCTCTGCTAAATGGCAGGTTTGCTGAGGGGCTAACATAATTGCCAGCTTGGAATTGACCTAAAATCCCCCTGCAATTTATATAAACCCTGTGATCTCCGTGTTTATGAGAAGATTCCATGAGCTCGCGTTAGCAGGTTATGCTAAGTGACCGTGCGGTGTAATTTTAACCAAACAAAGCCCTTTTTCCGTCATTTAACGCCACATCTGAGGTAAACGTTGGTGTTCTGGATGTTCCGGTCACGTTTTCTTTACAAGGACTGGAGCCAGTTTATGCGTTGCCTACTTGCTTCTCTTGCTGTTGCTAAGCAACAGTGGCGCTACGAGATTTATGATCAAGCTTTTCTATTTGAGATGTACATTTTATTTATATTCGCTTCTCTGTAATCATACTGGATAATTTTATGGCTGGATATAGGTCTATGTTCATCTGTTTGGAATGATACATTTGTGTGATGTATGCTACTTTATTTAATCCTTCAGGATTATAGCATTTAATCGTTTTTTTTGTCAATTTTTTTTTAAATGAAAAAACGTTCTTTGGTGTAAAAATTCTTAATCGTACACACACACACACACATATATATATATATATATTATGGTAATAATTGCTCAATTTTAAAGTAAATAAAAGAAATCTATAAAGTTTTTACCACCCCAGAACAGATTGCATTGATTTGCAAAACTCATAAGCCCGTACGTTATATTCACAAAAGAACAAAGAAAACATCTCAAATATTGAAATTGAGGAAATGTACCATTTTACCACCGTAGTTTTGAATGTGGTGTCCGCGAAACGTCTCAATAAAAGCTGGACCGGGGCACCAAAAGGCTGGAAAATGAAGTGTTACTGAAAAGGAACAGCTGGAGGAACATTGTGCAGCTAATTAGGTTCATTGGCATCAGGTCAGGTAAAGTCTCAGAGGTGAAGATGGGATGGAATCCAGATAGAACTGGATGCTTCTCTAAAACCTGTAAAAACCCTTCAGCATTGCTGGTTGCACTTAAAACCATGATGTGTGATTGGTTTACGATGTTTGGTATGAACTGTATGTCCTCCTAGGTTAAAGAGATGTGCTTGTATTGTACCTGATGGATGACATTACTTGAAAATACTTTATTTTTTAAATACTTTTCCTCCTGGAGCATTTCCCCCTTGCTTTATTATATACATTTAGTCCTATTTGTATTGGTTTAGCTTTTTGGGCTGTTGAATAATAACTAATTACAGCTGCTCGTTAGTTCTGCTCTGCCAGGGGACTGCCACTCCAGTTTTAAACACTGGTTTACCACTTCTTTCCTGTTAGCAGCAGGTGGCGCTATGACTATAACGGAATATTGGCACTTCTATCAGATATCTGATGTCGATCTGATGAAATCTCGAGGAGGAGATCAGCAGTTCGAGGCCTGGAAATGGAGCAAACATCGAAGAGAGAAATCTACATGTGTGACCTCCTGTTGAGTTTAGAGCATGGGTTCTAGAGGGGGTTCTGTACATACTGACATCTTACACATGTCCACCGAATTCCGTACATGTAGGTGAAACGTAGCGCGAGGGCGCATCTCGATGAAATTGTGTAGGTGGCGCTATTGTCGAGCCATTTTGCCACACTCCATTCTGGAACCCCAATCAGATGTAAAAATAAATAAATAAATAAATTTGACGCGTCTGCAGAGTGAGTTCCGTGAGTTTTCGCCTATGTTTAGGCCCTCTAAAATGCGATTCGTGTCGGAAAATAATTATAATAATAATAATCAATGTAATAATAATAATAATAAAAAAAATACATTATTAATAATAATAGTAAAATAATAATATTAATAATAATAACAATAATAATAAAAATATAATAGTAAAATAATAATACTAATAATACTAATAATAATAATAAACGGAGCAGATCCAATATAGCTTCGCACCAGCGGTGCTCGGGCCCTAATAATAACCACAACAACAACAATAATGATGTGAATAATAACGTGTATCACAGTTATATATGATATATCTATTAAACATAAACTCATCCTAAATCCTGTTGAACAGCGCTGAGATGCGGGTCGGAACTAAAATGCGGCGCTTGGTGCTGCGGCCGGACACGTTTCAGTGTAACACCGCTACCCTGTCACGCTGGTGTGGGAGAGTTCCAGTCAACTGTGTCGTAAATCTATCAAAGTAAATACCTGCATGTGTGTGTGCTGGGGTTCTAATATTGACCCAGGACTACACTGTGGAGTACAGCAGCAGATGAGTAGATTAGCGGGGATTTTATCACTCGGTGTGTTTATTGTTTATTGGACAGGTCATATAGCTCATTTATTCATTCGCTTTTTTCCTTACTAAATGATAGGGGTTTGTTCTTCTTGAAGTATCTGTGTTTATCACCCAGATTATTGAATGAACTTGTTTAATTACATTGCTCAGACTCTTTACTCTGCTGCTGTGATGATGATGATGATGATGATGATGATGATGGTGGTGGTGGTGTTTGTGATGATGATGATGATGGTGGTGGTGTTTGTGGTGTAGGTGTAGGATGGAGGGTGGTGATGTGAACAGTGCAGAGGGCAGCACGTTGCAGACCACGGACCGAGGAGAAGCCGCTCTGAAGGCACAGTAAGTTCATCACATTCTGGATTGTGATTGGTCAGAAGGTGTGGATCGGTTGTCTAGAACAGCAGCTCTGACAACGGTGCAGCCGCAAAGCACAGCTTTCGTTCTAATACATTGTCGTTTCTATAGTAACAGTCGGAGGTATCGCTGTAACGGGAGGTTTTTCTGACCTCTTCAGGAACAGAGGAGTTTCTCGTTTCCTGCACTTTATTTGTTTCGTCTTAGTAACTGAAATATAATTAAAGAGAGGGCTGGTGATGGAAGGAGCGTTTGTAGCTGCTATAACGGAAGTGAGAACAGGAAGTGAGAACTATTTATAAACTGTATAATTGTCATTTTTTCCATAAGTAAAACATTGATTCCTACCTGCCGAAAAACGATTCATCTACCGTTAGTTATTAAAATTGATGCTGGATGAAAACATAACACTCAGAGTAAAATATTGCTGCATTTATTACAGAAATAAGCAGCACTGACTGTATGATGAAAATGTCCTGTACTTTTAAATGAAATAAATAGTAATATATATTTACTATTAATAAATATTAAAGTTAAAACACTCCAAACACTAAATAAAAGTAGAGAAGTCCAAAATTTCTGAAAAACACTTCAAATAGCACAAGAAAATTAGTCCGTGATAGTTAGTATTTCGCCTCTAGAGGCCGCTTTCCTACCGTATAATGATTTCCGCCGATAACCCGTAGTTCCAGCGATCAATTATCGGTGCTGATTAATCGGCAAAACCCATCAATTAGTCAACGTGTACTTGGTATAATACAATGTTTTCCATCACTGATCAGTGTTACTCTGATATTCTACACATGCAGGTACATCACAAACAAAGAGAAGTTTTACGAGTTCCTGGCCACTGGAATCAAGAGTGAGAAAGCTGAAGATGAGAAAGCATCAGCTGAAGTTCCCATAGATGGAGCGGAGGAACTGAGCAGAGAACCGGAGCCGAAGAAGCGGAAAGTGGACGGTGATGAACAGACGAAGGACAAGAAGAAACGGAGAGGCCAGAACAAGTCGAGACCTCACCTGAAGCCTCACAGCTACGAGGATCGCAGACTCTGCCCCTCACTCATTCAGGTGTTTACACACGCATGCGCACGCACACACACTCACTCACACACACTCACACACACTCACACACACACACTCACACACACACTCACACACACACTCACACAGACCTGGTGGCAGAGTCACTTTATATATATTTTTATTCATGTATATTTAAGTTGAAATAGTAAATAAATGCAAACAAACATTAAATACTATTTGTTGTCATTATTAATTTAATAAATATATAACAATAAAGAAAACTATTACTATTCTTAGGATTTACTATATTGTAAATAATGACCTAATAAAGTCAGGGATGGATTTTAATCAGAATTATTATCATAAAAAATATCAAATATAATCCTGAAGGATCAGTGTAGTGTAAAACATCCTGAAGTTGGTGAAAGATCAATGTTTGTTGAATTGAGTTTGACGTAATTGTGGTGGCGATGTTTTTCCTCCTCGATCACACAGGAGTCTGAGAGGAAGTGTTTCTATGGTGAGAAGTGTAAGTTCATCCATGACGTGGCCGATTACATGTCCACCAAGCCGGCGGATCTGGGAGACACCTGTTACCTTTACGACACCTTCGGCAGGTGCGACATGAACATGTCACTGACCGTATATACGTAAATACTACACAGAAATAGAACTGATTACTGTGTGTGTGTGTGTGTGTGTGTGTGTGTAGATGTCCGTATGGAGTCGCCTGCAGGTTTGCTAAAGCTCACACAGGCCCAGATTACAAAAACCTGGTGAACGAGGAGCTCCGTAAAAGCCTCGATAGAACAGAAACCGTGCGGAACAGTCTGGATAAAGAGCTCCAGAGACGTCTCCGAAAGAAACAAGTGTCCTTCGAAAGCTCGGAGAACTTCCTCAAGAGCATCAGCGCGGGGAAAAAACAAAACAGGAAGTCGTCCGAGTCTGAAAACGCGCCAGATGAGTCGAGACAGGCAGAGGAAGTGAGCCAGAGTGAGACCAGACAGGAAGGTCCTGCTGCTGAGCTCAAATCTGAGGTATAAAAGTCAGAGGCCACGCCTCCTTTATCGTGACTGACACGTGGAGGCCACGCCGCCTTCACTTATTTTTCTGGTCTGATTTATAGGAGAGTCAGACGAAGCCACCTCCTGTGAAGACCATTGGGCCATTAACGGATGATGACATCATCAAACTGCGCCCATGTGAGAAGAAGCAGGTAGGGCAGTGAGCGCTGTGCTCCATCATCTTCAGAGTCCAGGGGAAGTGAACGATCCGGATTCAGACTCCGCCCCAAAATAATGTGCTTTCATTTCCGTTTCACACAGGTAGACTTCAGAGACAAGCTCTACCTGGCTCCTTTAACCACGGTGAGTTACTGGGGGGTGTGTGTGTGTGTGTGTGTGTGTGTGTGTGTGTGTGTGTACGCTCACATGCTCCATTATATAGACAAAGGCAAGTTTGTTGGTGTTTATTATGGACAGAGTGTCCCTGCACTGTATCTGATAATGGTGTGTGTGTGTGTGTGTGTGTGTGTGTGTGTGTGTGTGTACAGTGTGGGAACCTGCCATTCCGGCGTGTGTGTAAGCGTTTTGGAGCCGATATAACGTGTGGAGAGATGGCCATGTGCACCAACCTGCTGCAGGGTCAGACGTCTGAGTGGGCTCTGCTCAAGAGACACCACACTGAGGATGTGTTTGGAGTGCAGGTACGCACACACACACACACAGACACACACACACACGCACACACACACACAGACACACACACACACACTATCTGTATAAGGCCAGAGAATTTCAGTGTAAAGTTCAGTCATGTGACCTGACAGTGCATCTCTGTTAGTATTCACATATATAAATACAAAAGACCCATAGCGGCGAGAGCGGTTGCCATGGTGATTTTGTGTGTTTCAGCTGGAAGGATGTTTCCCCGACTCCATGACCCGCTGTGCTGAACTCCTCAACCACAACATCGACGTCGACTTTGTGGACATCAACTCCGGCTGTCCTATAGACCTTGTGTACAAGAAGGTACACACGCACACACACACACACACACACACACACAACAATAAAAACTCAACACAGCGGCCTTCAGGAGGATGAGCTTCAACAGCAGGAGACCACATCAGGTTCCTCTCCTGTCAGGACGATGAGGTTATCATGGGCACAGACACCCAAAAACAATCACCTGGACATTTTGTCCTGATCTCTCATCCACGAGGCGTTTCCACCCACAGACCTGTCTCCTCACGCACTGTTTTCTGTTTTCACACCGTCCTGTGTGAATCCCAGGAGAGCAGCAGTTTCTGAAATACGTGTGTGTGTGTGTGTGTGTTGTGTGTGTGTGTGTGTGTGTGTGTGTGTGTTTTCAGGGTGGTGGGTGTGGCCTGATGACCAGAACCAACAAATTTGAGCAGATTGTGAGAGGAATGAACTCTGTAAGTTCTGTTCATTTTCCTGTCTCTCGTTCCGTACATGGAGAACGGTTCCATATGTGTCCCTGTCTGTAGGTTCTGGACGTGCCTTTAACGGTGAAGATCCGTACAGGAGTGCAGCAGAACTGCAACATCGCGCACAAACTCATCCCTGAGCTGAAGAAGTGGGGTGTGTCTATGATCACGGTGTGTACACACACAACACAAACACAGAGGAGGAGATGTGCTGGTTTTTTACACGAGGACAGATACTAGCCTAGAGACGGTCCGTTACCTGGTAGTTGCTTCGGTAGTTGATTATCTACATGGAAGAGTACCTAACCCTAACCCTGGACAGCACTAGTGTCCCTAACCCTAGACAGCGCTAGTGTCCCTAACCCTAGACAGCGCTAGTGTCCCTAACCCTAGACAGCGCTAGTGTCCCTAACCCTAGACAGCGCTAGTGTCCCTAACCCTAGACAGCGCTAGTGTCCCTAACCCTAGACAGCCCTAGTGTCCCTAACCCTAGACAGCACTAGTGTCCCTAACCCTAGACAGCGCTAGTGTCCCTAACCCTAGACAGCGCTAGTGTCCCTAACCCTAGACAGCGCGAGTGTCCCTAACCCTAGACAGCGCTAGTGTCCCTAACCCTAGACAGCGCTAGTGTCCCTAACCCTAGACAGCGCTAGTGTCCCTAACCCTAGACAGCGCTAGTGTCCCTAACCCTAGACAGCGCTAGTGTCCCTAACCCTAGACAGCGCTAGTGTCCCTAACCCTAGACAGCGCTAGTGTCCCTAACCCTAGACAGCGCTAGTGTCCCTAACCCTAGACAGCGCTAGTGTCCCTAACCCTAGACAGCGCGAGTGTCCCTAACCCTAGACAGCGCTAGTGTCCCTAACCCTAGACAGCGCTAGTGTCCCTAACGCTAGACAGCGCTAGTGTCCCTAACCCTAGACAGCGCAGTGTCCCTAAAGCTAGACAGAGCCAGTGTCCCTAACCCTAGACAAGCGAGTGTCCCTAAAGCTAGACAGTACTAGTGTCCCTAACCCTAGACAGCACTAGTGTCCCTAACCCTAGACAGCACCAGTGTCCCTAACCCTAGACAGCACGGGTGTCCTTAACCCAGACAGTACTAGTGTCCCTAACCCTAGACAGTACTAGTGTCCCTAACCCTAGACAGTACAGTGTCCCTAACCCTAGACAGTACCAGTGTCCCCAACCCTAGACAGTACCAGTGTCCTTAACCTTAGACAGTACCAGTGTCCCTAACCCTAGGCAGTACCAGTGTCCCTTACCCTAGACAGTACCAGTGTCCCTAACCCTAGACAGTACCAGTGTCCCTAACCCTAGACAGTACCAGTGTCCCTAACCCTAGGCAGTACCAGTGTCCCTAACCCTAGGCAGTACTAGTTTCCCTGTCCATAACCCTAGACAGTACCAGTGTCCCTGTCCATAACCCTAGACAGTACCAGTGTCCCTAACCCTAGACAGTACCAGTGTCCCTGTCCATAACCCTAGACAGTACCAGTGTCCCTGTCCATAACCCTAGACAGTACCAGTGTCCCTAACCCTAGACAGAGGGGTACATAGATGGAAAGGGCTTGGGGTGATTGGGGGGGGGTTGGTTTTACACAGTTACATTGATATAGCTTTTTTCTAGACACAAAGTGTGTGTGGGGGGGGTAAACTGTGTGTGTGTGTGTGTGTGTGTAATAGAGAAGTGTTAGTGTTTTTTTATTATTTTTAACTTTACTGGTTATTGTTTATCAGTTACACGGTCGATCCCGAGAACAGCGTTACACCAAAATGGCCGACTGGAGTTACATCGATACCTGCTCAAAACTCGCCACTCCTGTCCCCCTGTTCGGTAACACACACGCGCACACACACGCACACACATACACACACATACACACACACTCACACACACACATACAGACACACACACACATACATACACACACACACATACATACACATACACACACAAATTATCACTCTCTCTCTCTCTCTCTCTCTCTCTCTCTCTCTCTCTCTCTCTCTCTCTCTGTAGGTAATGGTGATATTCTGTCATATGAAGATGCTATGAGGGCCAGAGAGACGGGCGTGTCTGGAATCATGGTAGCGAGGTGTGTATCTGCAGTAGACAGCCTTGTCGTATTTTAAAAGCATGTCTCACTGGTGTGTGTTGTGTGTGTGTGTGTGTGTGTGTGTGTGTGTGTATCAGAGGTGCCCTGATTAAGCCGTGGCTCTTCACGGAGATTAAGGAGCAGAGACAGTGGGACATCTCGTCCTCAGAGCGTCTCCAGATCCTTCAAGATTTCACCCACTTTGGGTTGGAGCACTGGGGCTCGGACACACAGGGGGTGGAGAAGACGCGCAACTTCCTGCTCGAGTGGCTCTCCTTCACCTGCAGGTGATGAGGACTCAGGGATGAAGGACAAGGGCTTTGAGATGAGGGTTTAGGGTAAACGATGGGGGTGAAACTGGGGCAAGAAATCTCGTATAATATTCATTACTGTAAAAAGAGTTTAAATTCATTAATCTGTTAACGAAACTAGACTTAGTTATTGCTATTTATGGTGTGTTGTGTGTGTGTGTGTGTGTGTGTGCGTATACGTACAGGTACATCCCAGTGGGACTGCTGGAGCGTGTACAGAAGATTAATGAACGTCCTCCATATTATTTGGGTCGTGATTATCTGGAGACTCTGATGGCGAGTCAGCATGTGGATGACTGGATCAGGATCAGGTGAGACACACACACACACACACACACACACACACACACACACACACACACCACACACCCACACACACACACACACACACACACACACACACACACACCTACAGTTTTGTGGCTTTATAATCGAACTTGTTTATGTGATGGATTTTGTTGTGTATTTATTTGTTTCTTTACCATCAGTGAGATGTTGCTGGGTCCGGTGCCGAACAACTTTAGCTTCCTGCCCAAACACAAAGCTAACGCCTATAGATAAGTGACGTGGAAATACAAAGCGGCCTAAAGCTTCAACTCGAGCCGAAACACGACTATTTTTATTTTTATTTTTATTTTTAATGATTCTTTGGAGTTTCAGTGATGAACATCTGACTGAAATAAAGCCTCTTCTAAAATATCCTCTTCTGTGAGTCGCTCTATTTGCTTATGTGCTGAACACAAAGTGTGTGTGTGTGTGTGTGTGTGTGTGTGTGTTTCATGTTTTTCATAAGTTAGTGGCTGTGAAAGTGAAATAATTAAATAATGAAATAAAGGTGTTCGATTACTAAATGCTCATTGCTTTGTTATAATTATTGTAAAAAATTAAGTATATTAATTACCATAAAGTGTAAAAATTATTAACTGTAAAAGTAATAAATAAACGTAACATGTACAGTCCCCTCTAAAAGTATCGGAACAGCACGGACAATTATTTTGTTTGTTTTATTTGGGTTTGACATTACAAGACGGATCTGAATTCCAGCTTTCAGTTTCTTCTATTTATATCTAGACGTGTTGAACGACTTGGAACGTGGCACCATTTTATCAGGTGATCAAAAGTATTGGAACGTGTGACTGACAGGTGTTTCTTGTTACCCAGGTGCGTCCTGTTAGATTGGTTGTTCAAACAATTAGCTCTGAATGTCTACTCTTGGTTTTAGCCTTGTTTCACCTGTCAAGACTGCATTTGTTGTTAAAAAAGATAAACTAACATGAAGATCAGAGAGCTGTCTATGGGAGAAAAGTAAATCTTTTTGAAGCTGAGAAAAGAGGAAAAATATCAGGCATTGCACACACACTGGGTAAAGCCAATACAACCATCTGGAATGTCGTGAAAAAGAAAGAAACCCCTGGTGGAATGACGAACAGACAAGGAACAGGTCGGCCAAGGAAAACAACACCTGATGACAAAACATTGTGAGAGCTGTGAAGAGAATCCCCAAAATCAACAACTTCCACAGGGCAGGGGTGAAGGTATTACAATCCTCCATTTGAAGAAGACTTCGAGGCCATACAACACGATGTAAACTACTCATCAGCAGTAAGAATCAAAAGCCAGACTGGAATTCACAAAGAAATACAGAGATGATCCACAAAAGTTCTGGAACCGAGATGAACCTCTGCCAAAGTGATGGAAAGGCCAAAGTGTGGAGAAAGAAAGGATCTGCTCGTGATCCAGAACATACAAGCTGGTCATGGTGGAGGTAGTGTCATGGCTTGGGCTCGCATGGCTGCTTCTGGAACATTCTCACTAATCTTTATTGATGAGGAACTCATGATGGGAGCAGCAGAATGAATTCAGAAGTTTACAGGAACATTCTGTTGACAATTTACAGAGAAACGCATCCAAACAAATCAGGAGGAACTTCATCATGCAGCAAGACAACGATCCAAAACACACTTCCACCTCAACACAGGACTTCATCAGGGGCTGAGCAGCGCAGTCCCAAGACCACTCAGAATACAAACTCTAAGAGTACAAACTCTGGAGCAAAAGGCATACCATAGTCTATAGAAGTGGACTTACACACATGGTCAAGTCAAGTGGGTTCTTATCGTCATTCCTCTATAGAGTTTGTATACATTGGAACAAAATGATGTTTCTTCTGGACCACGGTGCAACACAGAACAATATGCAAGATTACATAAAGTGCAAATCATCATCAGTCCCATGACCTGGTGTGGATCGGTGTGCTGTTGAACATCTGACCAGGTCCTCCACTTATCTTGATCATGTGCCAGTGCCTGTGTTTCTCCAAATCTTTTCATGGTCCACTTCAGGGTCCAGGACTCAAACATATAAGAAGATTTGAGAGGCCAAGTGCATGCAGAAGTCTCATTTTTGTTTTTATAGAAACATTCTTGTCTCTCCATATAGGTTTTAGCTTTGACGTAGTTGCTGTTGTGCTTCTCTTAATAGAACTTCTCTTTTTGACCCCTCTTCAGCCCAAATACTTGACACAGTTTCCAGGTATCTTGGTAGAGATCTGCTTGTCAATTTTTGTCATCACCTTTGTCTTCTCAGCGCTTATCTCCATGCCAAACCTAGATGTTTCATCCAGGTTCTTCACTAAGATGACAAGCTCAACTTCACTGCCGGCCAATCCGTCAATGTCGTCTTCAAAGCAGAGCTCGGTGATGTTTCGCCCTCCAATGCTGACTGTGCCACAGTGCTTCTCCAGGGCCTCGTTCATGATTTCCCACAGAGCTCTGGGCGATGACTGCACTGCTGACCTTGACATACAGCTGTTTGATGGTGTTGGTCAGCTTCTGGCCCACGTTGTACTTCTTCTTCGTCGCCCACAAAGCATCATGTCACACTCCGTCAAATGCCTTTTTAAAATCTGTGAAAAGATGGCGGAGGTCTTGTTGGTGTTGCGAGTACTTTTCAGACAGAACTCTGAGAATGAATATTTATTCTGTGGTACTTTGTCCAAACCAGCCTGTTCTTCAGCAATCATTTCTTCTGCTTGGGGCTTCAGTCTGTTCAGGATGATCTTGAGCATCACTTTACTAGCGTGGCTGATTAGACTGATAGTTCTGTAATTCTGGCACACTTGAAGATTTCCTTTCTTGGGTAGAGTTAGAATTAGTGATTGGGTCCATGTTTTTGGCCATTCACCTGTCTGCCAGATCTTTTGTTCAGAAAGTGTTAATGAAGTGTGTGTGTGTGTGTGTGTGTATGTGTATGTGTGTGTATGTGTATGTGTGTGTGTGTGTGTGTGTGTGTGTGTGTGTGTGTGTATGTGTGTGTGTGTGTGTGTGTGTGTGTATGTGTGTGTGTGTGTGTGTGTGTGTGTGTGTGTGTGTGTTATCATTGTTGTTTTTTTTAATCCTGTTCCAGCTCTCTGTCTTGTCTTGACACTGGACATGATCGTGATATACTGAATGTTTTATACGTTTTTAAATGATAAGTATTATTAAATGTTGAGTCCAGTTTCAGCACATAGTGCAGTTATGGGACGTGAAGAACTTCACTGTGAGCTACATTATTAAGTGTGAAAGTAGGCTTGTTAAAGTTGTTAGAAATACAGTGGATATAAAAATCTACACAAGTTCAGTCATGTCAGAACCATTGTCACTTTTATTGAGAAATTGCTACATCTAATAAATATCAAGTGACAAACAAAAAAATTAAAATTTGGGGGGGGGGGGATAAAAATGTAAAGATTTCCAATACCCAGCTTGCTGAAATCTGCACATACTCATGTTAACTCATGTTCAAGAATCCTATAGGATTCTATTCTACAGGATCTTCTCGGTAACATCCAACTGGAAAAGCCACGGGCCACAGAGATCTTACAGAGCAGGTACGGGATCTCACTGTTGAATAATATTTTCCGAGACATTGGATATACCATGGAACCCTGTAAAGACAATAATCAACAAGTGGAGATAATATGGCACGACAGAGACACTACAAAGAGCAGGACGTCCCTCTAAACTCGGTGAGAAGATCAGTAGAAACTGGTCGGGGAGGCTACAGAGAGGCCTACAGCAACATTAAAATGACTGCAGCGATTTCTGTGAAGTTCTGGTTGTACATGTGACAACAGTCTCCTGAGTTCTTCATATCTCTGGGTGATGGGGTAGGGGGGCAAGACGGAAGCCTTTTAACCTAAATAAATAAATTAAATTAATCATCCATCCATCTTCAACCCTTTATTCCTTCTTCAGGGTCGTGGGGAACCTGGAGCCTATCCCAGGAGGCATCGGGCACAAGGTGGGGTACACCCTGGACAGGGTTCCAGTCCATCGCAGGGCACAATCACATACACACTCACACAATTTACCAACCTACCTATGTATGTGTTTGGACTGGGGGAGGAAACCGGAGTACTCGGAGGAAACCCCCGCAGCACGGGGAGAACATACAAACTCCACACACACACGGCCTCGGCGGGAATCGAACCCTGGACGTGTGAGGCGAACGTGCTAACCGTGCTAACCGCCAAGCCACCGTGCGCCCTTAAATAAATCATCTAATCTCATAAAACCATGAGGAATTATATGTTCTGGTCTGATGAGACCAAAGTTGAACTTTTTGGCCAAAAGACATGTTTGGCACAAAAAAACCAATAAATAATCCATCCATCCATCCATCTTCAACCGCTTATTCCTGCTTCAGGGTCGTGGGGAACCTGGAGACTATCCCAGAAGGCATCGGGCACAAGGCAGGGTACACCCTGGACAGGGTGCCAGTCCATCGCAGCCAATAAATAATGATAAATGTTATTTTATTCGCTGTAACAATGGACTGGAAATGAAAGATTACTGTAAAAGTTGGAGAAATAGGAGAATTCACCTCAGATCAAATGATCATTAAGTGTGGGAGTTAATTGCTCAAGGCTTCATGTTTCATTGTTGTGGTGTTTGTACGGGGATATCAGCAGGCTACACAGTGCTGGATGAAATGTTCCAGTAGATAAAACTCATGTTTGTCTTTCGCTCTTTATCTCGTTCATCACACCAACACCGAGAGCGCAATAAAGAGCAATATTAGACTGTTTCAAAGACGAAGGAGACCAGAGCACCAGCGCACATCTCCAAATGAAGGACATGATGAGGTGGATCATTCTAGTGATCGTGTTAACTCATCTAACGCCATCTAATCCAGGTCCAATCTCACTATTTTCACCATCCAACTCGGAGGTAACTTCTGGAAAGACACGTCTACACTGGTCGGCAGATCTGGATGGAGAACAGGGTGAGGAACAAATTTACGGGTAAATACGGGATGGTAACCACAGCAAAGGGAGAAGAATGATTGATTATTAACGGTGAAAACTGCGTCCATTAAGAGCGGACTTCTTAACGCCTGATATTCCTCCACAGGACAAGAGGAAGTTGTGTTTGACTGCGACGGTGAAAGTCTGACTGTTGAATCTTCTCCAAATCAACATACTAATCTGTACCTTCTCATTGGTAAGACCTGCTTCTACATCGTGTCTACATTTAAAGGCTGCGTTCCAAATCGTTTTTCACATCATCAGGTGGTTTTCAGTGTGTACCAGAAAACAGTCTGGACCAACGGGTGTGTGTGTGTGTGTGTGTGTGTGTGTGAGTGTTGTGTGTGTGTGTGTGTGTGTGTGTGTGTGTGTGTGTCTTGTGTGAGTGTGTATGTATGTGTTGTGTGTGTGTGTGTGTGAGTGTGTGTGTTGTGTGTGTATGTGTGTGTATGTATGTGTGTGTGTGTGTGTGTGTGTGTGTGTGTGTGTGTGAGTTGTGTATGTATGTGTGTGTGTGTGGTGTGGGTGTGTGTGTGTGTGTGTGTGTGTGTGTGAGTGTGTGTGTGTGTGTGTGTAGTGTGTGTGTGTGAGTTGTGAGTCGTAGGTGTGTGTGAGTGTGTGTGTGTGTGTGTGTGTGTGTGTGTGTGTGTGTGTGTGTGTGTGTGTGTGTGTGTGTGTGTGTGTGTGTGTGTGTGTGTGTGTGTGTGTGTGTGTGTGTGTGTGTGTGTGTGTGTGTGTGTGTGTGGATCAAAGAAGAAAATCATTCATGTTAAAAACGTTGGTGTGGATCATGTAAAACATATTTAATCATGTCTATGTATGTATTGAAGCCATTAGGAGTTTATATTTATATTTATATGTTTATTTATTTTAATTGTTAACGTTCCACTGCAGTCAGATTGAAGTTAATTAACAGTATTTATGCTTATTATAAGCTATTCATGAAATCTTTTACAGATTATGATATGAGATTATGCTAAAACGAATATAAGATTATTAAACCTACACTGCCCTCCATTAATATTGGCACCCTTGGTAAATGTGAGCAAAGAAGGCTGTGAAAAATTAACTTTATCGTTTAACCTTTTGATTTTTTTTTTTTTAATTCACAAAAATTACTCAGCTCTCGGGGATATTAAGAAATTTCAAACACAACACAGGTTTATTATATATATAATATAATATAGGTGTGCAACAATTATTGGCACACTTTTAGTCAATATTTAGTGCTCCCTCCCTTTGCCAAGATAACAGCTCTGAGTCTTCTCCTGTAATACCTGATGAGGTTGGAGGATACATGGTGAGGGATCTGAGAGCGTTCCTCCATACAGAACCTCTCCAGATCCTTCACATTTCGCGGTCCACGCTGGTGGACTCTCCTCTTCAGTTCACTCCACAGGTGTTCTATGGGTTCAGGTCAGTAGACTGGGATGGTCAGGGCAGGACCTTGATGTTGTGGTGAGTAAACCATTTCTGTGTTGATTTTGATGTATGTTTTGGATCATTGTCCTGCTGGAAGATCCAACCACGGCCCATTTGAAGCTTTCTGGCAGAGACAGTCAGGTTTTCAGTTAATATCTGTAGATATTTGATAGAGTCCATCCAAAAAAATATAAATATCAATGGGAATATACTTTAAATATATTTTTCCTCATATGAATGCACAGGGGGCCAATAATTGTTGCACACCTATATTTAACAAGGATATTTTTTTGATAAACTTGTGTTGTGTTTGCAATTGTATGATATCCATGAGAGCAGATTATTTTTGTCATTTTTTTAAAACAAAAGATCAAAAGGTTAAACAATAAAGACAATCACAGCCTCCTTTGCTCATATTTACCAAGGGTGCCAATATTAATGGAGGGAACTGTATGTCTGGACATGTTTAGCTTGCTGTTCTGCACAGCTGTGTGTGTGTGTGTGTGTGTGTGTGTGTTATTATGACTTGAGGACAAGGTGACAGATTAAGAGGCATTCATTCGCATTACTGTGTCTAGTGACCTTGGTAAGAGAAGACGTGGCCTGATTAGATTCGAATTGGGACACTGACTCACTAACACACACTAACACACACTAACACACACTATCACACACTAACACACACTAACACACACTATCACACACTAACACACACTAACACACACTATCACACACTAACACACACTAACACACACTATCACACACTATCACACACTAACACACACTATCACACACTAACACACACTAACACACACTATCACACACTAACACACACTAACACACACTATCACACACTAACACACACTATCACACACTATCACACACTATCACACACTAACACACACTAACACACACTAACACACACTAACACACACTATCACACACTAACACACACTAACACACACTATCACACACTGACACACACTAACACACACTAACACACACTAACACACACACAACACACACTGACTCACTTAACACACACTAACACACACTGACTCACTAACACACACACACACACTGACTCACTAACACACACTAACACACACTGACTCACTAACACACACTAACACACACTAACACACACTAACACACACACTGACTCACTAACACACACTAACACACACTATCACACACTAACACACACTAACACACACTATCACACACTCACACACACTAACACACACTAACACACACTGACTCACTAACACACACTAACACACACTGACTCACTAACACACACTAACACACACTGACTCACTAACACACACTAACACACTAACACACACTGACCCACTCAACACACACTAACACACACTGACTCACTAACACACACTAACACACACTAACACACACTATCACACACTATCACACACTAACACACACTGACTCACTAACACACACTAACACACACTGACTCACTAACACACACTAACACACACTAACACACACTAACACACTAACACACACTGACACACACTAACACACACAACACACACTGACTCACTAACACACACTAACACACACTGACTCACTAACACACACTAACACACACACTGACTCACTAACACACACTAACACACAAACACACATACACACGTCACACACTAACACACCAACACACACTGACTCACTAACACACACTAACACACACTGACTCACTAACACACACTAACACACACTGACTCACTAACACACACTAACACACACTGACACACTAACACACACTAACACACACTGACACACACTGACTCACTAACACACACTAACACACACTGACTCACTAACACACACTAACACACACTGACTCACTAACACACACTAACACACACTGACTCACTAACACACACTAACACACACTGTCACACACTGACTCACTAACACACACTAACACACACTGACTCACTAACACACACTAACACACACTATCACACACTGACTCACTACACACACTAACACACACTGACTCACTAACACACACTAACACACACTGTCACACACTGACTCACTAACACACACTAACACACACTAACACACACTGACTCACTAACACACACTAACACACACTGACTCACTAACACACACTAACACACACTGACTCATAACACACACTAACACACACTGTCACACACTGACTCACTAACACACACTAACAACTGACTCACTAACACACACTAACACACACTATCACACACTGACACACACTCACACACACTAACACACACTCACTCACTCACACACACTAACACACACTCACACACACTCTCACACACTAACACACACTCACACACACTATCACACACTAACACACACTAACACACACTAACACACACTGACTCACTAACACACACTAACACACACTGACTCACTAACACACACTAACACACACTGACTCACTAACACACACTAACACACACTAACACACACTAACACACACTAACACACACTATCACACACTGACACACACTAACACACACTAACACACACTGACTCACTAACACACACTAACACACACTGACTCACTAACACACACTAACACACACTAACACACACTAACACACACTAACACACACTAACACACACTCACACACTAACACACACTATCACACACTATCACACACTAACACACACTAACACACACTGACTCACTAACACACACTAACACACACTAACACACACTGACTCACTAACACACACTAACACACACTGACTCACTAACACACACTAACACACACTATCACACACTATCACACACTAACACACACTGACTCACTAACACACACTAACACACACTAACACACACTAACACACACTATCACACACTGACACACTATAACACACACTAACACACACTGACTCACTAACACACACTAACACACACACTGACTCACTAACACACACTAACACACACTGACTCACTAACACACACTAACACACACTAACACACACTATCACACACTGACACACACTAACACACACTAACACACACTGACTCACTAACACACACTAACACACACTGACTCACTAACACACACTAACACACACTGACTCACTAACACACACTAACACACACTAACACACACTAACACACACTGACTCACTAACACACACTAACACACACTGTCACACACTGACTCACTAACACACACTAACACACACTGTCACACACTGACTCACTAACACACACTAACACACACTAACACACACTGACTCACTAACACACACTAACACACACTGACTCACTAACACACACTAACACACACTGACTCACTAACACACACAAACACACACTATCACACACTGACTCACTAACACACACTAACACACACTGACTCACTAACACACACTAACACACACTATCACACACTGACTCACTAACACACACTAACACACACTGACACACACTAACACACACTAACACACACTGACACACACTAACACACACTAACACACACTGACTCACTAACACACACTAACACACACTATCACACACTGACACACACTAACACACACTATCACACACTGACACACACTAACACACACTAACACACACTGACACACACTAACACACACTATCACACACTGACACACACTAACACACACTAACACACACTGACTCACTAACACACACTAACACACACTATCACACACTGACACACACTAACACACACTAACACACACTGACTCACTAACACACACTGACTCACTAACACACACTAACACACACTAACACACACTGACACACTCTAACACACACTAACACACACTGACACGGTACACTAACAATCACTGACACACACTATCACACACTAACACACACTGACACACTCTAACACACACTATCACACACTGACGCACCCCTGCAGTAATAATCACAGAACACCATCCCCATCTAGTCCTCGCTTGTCCTTACACCATCTCCACTACTATCTCCACCTCATGCCCACAGGGCCCCATGTCTCCTCAGGATCCCAATACCATCCCCACAGGTCTCCGCACTTCATTCCCACAGGACCCTAACACCATCCTGATCTCATACCTGCAAGGCCATAACACCACCCCCATCTTCTCCCCACAGAACCCCCAAAGTGTTCACACATCATCCTCGCAGGCTCCTCAAACTTACCCGGCCCTGTCCATACAGGGCCCCAACTCCATCCACAGCTCATCACAGTGCGCATTAACACCAACACCATCCACACCTCATACTCGTGAGCCCCAACACCATCATGACGGCAAGATTGTTCCGTACCCATGATCGCCTGTTGCAGCAGCCCCACATAGTGTGTTAGATGTTTCTTCTGTTTTTCTTAGGTGTAGTCTTAGTTAAGTAAGTAAGTTTCCATCTTAGTTCAATCATTTGTACATTATATATTGTTATCTGTCTCACCCGGTGATGTCGTTCAGATCCTGAAGGACCTGAGAGGAACAGAGCCAGAGTGATTGCTTTACAACCATGTGGCCCCCACTGTTTCATTTGCACCTTGCAGACATTTGGCTGTTGGCAGTGAGTTTGCGCCCATACTACTTGCCGAGAGAGAATTCTCACATGCCGTTGTTGTCGTTGTTGTTGCAGTTGTTGTTTACATTCTTCCCTCCACTGTGCCTCACAAAGCATGTGATGTCATCCACTCCGTCACCGCTACAATACTGACGCAGTTTCCAAATGCTTTTCTGGCGATACACGGAGACGTTCGTCACGTTTCAATCTCGTCCACGCTTCCCCTTTTTCACCAGCTCGTAATTTGCACAATATCAGACAACCGAACACTGGACTTGTTGTTCTGTAAACAAACATTAAGAATGCATACAACTCTACTGCTTCTCCCCCACTTGGCAGATCAGTCCACAATCTGATACTGCTTTCGTCGTGCTACACCCCGGCTGTCCAGCAACAAAATGGTAAATGGCGCACTTATATAGCGCTTTTATCCAAAGCGCTTTACACTGTGTCTCATTCACACACACACACACACCAACGGTAGCAGAGCTGCCATGCAAGGCGCTAACTTGCCATCGGGAGCAACTTGGGGTTCAGTGTCTTGCAGCTACAACTGGCTGACACTTTACTGAACGAGAAGAAAGACCTAGAGTTTGACGAGTTGCAATTCACTCTACTCGTTCTTCCTTTTAGATGACAAGCCTCTGGTTTCCCTCAGACATCTGCTGCAGGAGTGCAGTCATGTGGAGCTCCAGCCCAGCTCACTGATTAGAATCTACTACACAGGCTGCTTCCTGCAGGACTGGGTGAGAATTTATATCCTTCAACGTTTAAAGTACGTATTTTCGTGTCATGCATGCGGTGAACAGTGTACGGTCTTCTCTTTAGGTCGGGGGAAACACACAGTACTCAGTGAAACTGGGCTTCTCTATTAGAACCCTGAACGAGGACAACATTACACCTGAAACCTGCCCAGCATCCACATCTGGACCCCAGATACCGGCTCCTGCAGTTACATGTGGAAGTAAGGATGTCATCGTGAAGCTGCCGGCTAATGAGCTGAAATATGCACGAATCATAGGTAGGTTATAACATATAATAAATATCAAATGTAAAAAGCAGGGCCAGCACGGCCGTTAGGTGATATACGTGACTGTCTAGAACTCTCTACTGGTGAAGTATGGTTTGTTTTTTAAGTATCAGATTTAAATACATTTTGTACACTACAACATGATAAACAATTCAATTCTATAACATTTAATGCTTTATTTAAATATACCATTACTAATCTGACTGTGCATTCTATCTATGTGCGAATCGAATTCGGTGAACTATCTGTGACTTTGGTGGGCAACACAAGGACAATAAACTAAGAAAACAAATAATAAACAGCGACACTAGAAACTCTGACTTGGGTATAATCAGAGAGGATTCTCGGCGTACTGTATGCCTGTAATGGTTACGTCCAAATCACAGTACTTTCTATACACATAGAGACTTATACAAATGGAGAGGCAAATGTTCTTTGTTGTTGAAGACAAAAGGTCCTACATAATTTCGATTTTAGATGTCCAACGTCCATATTTTGGTATGTTGCTGTACTGTAATAAGACAGAAAATATGTCCAATGTCACAACAGGGTAAGTTTTAGAAATGGTTTCATAACCTTGCCTAGATTTATGTCTCAACATAATTTGATTGCGGAGATCTAGGGAGAGTTCTCTGGACTTCATGGTTTGGATTTTGATCTGACATGCACTGTGAATGTTTCGTACCTTTCTAAATCATGTCCAATGAACCGAATGTGCTACAGGTGGAGTCTGGAAAATGTCTAACAACATGTTTTTGCTTTAGCATTATGGATTATTGTGTGTAGATTAATGGCCAAACGCGATTTGAATACTTTCTGAACCCGCTGTATATCGTGTTAGGACAGGTCTCGCTAAGCTGGTGAGTTTCATTTTTTCAAGGTCTGATCTACAGCGTCCAGCGACTCTTGGGGTGACTCTGTTAATAATGTTCTGTAATATAATCCACTGGCTTGGCACCATGTGATGGGTTTAGATATTATATTATTCCTTTCATTTTCCAGAGCTGGATAAACCATCATTGGGAGAGAGGGATACGTCTAAAGAACCTGGTTTAACACAAGAGAGAGCTAAAGGTTTCCTGGTTATTACCGTGACCAACCCCAGAATGGAGGTAACAATAACTTTTCAGACAATTTTCCAACGGAAAACCCATTTAATAGTGTTTATTAAGTATCATTAGCAAAATAACTATTTCACTATGCTAGCATAGTCATAGTGCGCTTCATGCAGTGGATGTGAATTTGAGTATAATGCTTTAACAGCATAAAAAATTCTCGATTCACATCTACATAACCAAAATCAATATTTATAGGAAGTATAATCATTAGAGTAGTGCAAACCGGAACAATAAAATTCAAATAGCATTAATAATCACTATTGCACATGCGGGAACATCGACTTAAATACGAGGTATACATCTATACGCGATAATCGAAATAATAGACCACTGAATCTAATAAAATTGGTCACACGATATTATACTGCCCCGAAATTCAGTGATCTTTACTCTGATTATATTACATTACCAGACCTGACAAACGTATAGCTAACATTAGACACGTATACGTATATTTGCCACCAAAATATAATCTCTAAAAAAAGGCACTTTCTGTTTTCTGCTGAAATTTTTTACCTGAAAAGATTAAATAGCCTTACAATGAATTGTCAACTCTAACACTCGTGAAGTTCCCGACTGCAAGCTGGTACTCTTATTACTCCCTCCCCTACGTTCCTTAAACCTGAAATGATATTTTCAGGGTCTTTTTTTAAGCTAAACAACACCAAACAATCAAGATGTGAATTTAATCATTTTGTCTGGATTGATTTCTTTCATGATTTTATCTGATATGAAACAAGAATGGAAACTTGGCTCTTCTATATTAAATAAACTGTCAACTAAATCCGAGTTCATCCTTTATTCGTTTTAATACACAAATCTAATCTAGCGTCTAAAATCATCACTCTTTTTTTTCCATGTCAAACAACTGTTTCATGATTCAGAGGTAAATTTTGCAAAAAGGAAAGAAAAGCGAGTGAATGATAGCAGAGTTAGCTAGCTCATGCTACTTGTCAGGAAGGCAGAGCGATGTCCTCAGCAGAGCAGGAAAGCGGAGCATGGTCCTCCATCGACTCTGCAGGCTGAACTTAGTTGGCTGTGTCAACAGTCTTGGAATCGATCAGAACTTGGTTGACTGTGTCAGCAGACTCGGGTGTGATCAGAACTTGGTTGTTTGTGGCGTCGGCTTCAGGCGTGAGCAGGACCTGGTTGGTCGTGTCAACAGACTCTGGCGTGAGCATGACTTGGTTGGTCGTGATGTCGGTTTCAGGCATAAGGAGAACTTGGTTGATCATATCAACTGACTCTGGTGTGAGTATAACTTGGTTGGTCGTGACGTCAACTTCAGCCGTGAGCAGAACCTGGTTGGTTGTGACGACAGTTTTAGGTGTGAGGAGAACTTGGGTGGTCGTGGCATCAGTTTCAGACTGGAACTTGGCATGGAAGGTCACATCGTCGATCTCAGACTGGGACTTAGCGTGGGAGGTCATCTTGTCGACTCTTAGCTGGAACGTGGCGTGGGAGGTCGCCTCGTCAACCTCAGACATGAACTTGACTTGAGCGTTCGCCTCTTCGACCTCATACATGAACTTGGCTTGGGAGGCTGTCTCTTTGACCTCTGACAGGAACTTGGCTTGAGAGGTCGCCTTTTCGACCTCGGACAATATTAGGGTCATAGCAGGTAATATTAGGGTCTTAGACAAGCATAGGTTTTCAAAGGTAGGTTTTCAGGTAGGAGGTTACTAAGAGTAGCATTGTAGAGGTGTGTAAATTAGTGAAGATGATGTATGATGCACTAGTATGCTCTGGCCCCATCCTAATGCAGTGTGGTGATGTAGCTTAACTCAGGTTATGTCACTGAACTGCTGGATGTCCGGGTGGTGCTCCAAAAACAACGTGGGCTTTATACTAGATAAAAACAGGCAAGGTTGGCCTATTAGTGCACGACGGTATCCATCCCACTTGGGAAGGTGCTGCTCTCATTTCTTGCAGCCTAGCACATAGTCTCAGAAAAGTCTCAGAACAGTTGATAATCCAGAGCCAAGGCCAGGGAGCAGACAAGCAGCCGACTATCTGCTAGCTGCACTGAGTCGTCACCTAGATTCCACAATATCGAGACTGTGTCTGTTCCCCGAGCTAAACAAAAATGTAGAAATACTCAGAATGATTTTTTTAGTAACCTAATCAGCATAAATTAGATCGTACTGAATGGACAGCCAGGACCTTTGATCTGGAGCTAGGACTGTTAAATATTAGATCTCTTAAGTCTAAAACACTTATTGTACTTATTATACATCAGCCCCGTCTAACTGGCAGAGGAGGTGTCGCTGTTATTTATAATGATAATCTAGTCATCACATAAAAACCTGGACATAAATTCAATGCATTTGAAGTTCTTTATACTATCATAACATGTAGCCACAAAAATAGGTCTACGCAGTCATTTCCACTAATGAATATTTACAGACCCCAGGGCCATATTCCAAATTTCTTTATGAACTTGTGGATTTCATCTCAAACCTGGTTGTTTCTTAGACAAAGCATTAATTGTTGGAGAATTTAATACGCATTTTGATCAACTCCAAGACCCGCTGTGTCTAGATTTAGCAGGGGTTAATCAGAACATAATAGGTCCCACTTATATGCACTCCCTAAGCAGGTTCTGATCACTGGCACCCAATCTTGAACACCTGATTCTAATTTTATGGATTTGAAGGTGTGATCAATGTAGGGGTGTACTTACTTTTTCCATGTGACTGATCTGTGGGGGGTGGGGGTTCATTTAAATTATGAAAATTACTACAAAATGTCAATTTTATGTGTCATTTGATAGAGTGTATTAGCTTTATTAATGGGTACTGTTTCAAAGAGTATCAAATGTTTGCCCGTCCAAACAAGTTTTTAAAAAATCCATGGGGTGTACTGTATGTTCACAGCTACATAGGAATAACATTCATGAAATCTATCAGTCCGGATTTAGGCTTCATCATAGCACAGAGACGGCGCTGGTTAAAGTAGTAAATACTGGCCTCTGATCAGGGTTGTGTCTCGTTGCTTGACCTTAGTGCAGCTTTTGACACCAGTGATCATACTATTCTCCTTTATAGAAAACGTTGTTGATGTTAAGGGAATGGCCCTCTCCTCTCCTATCTGTTATCAGTTCGTAGATGGTGCTTCACAAGGTTCTGTTTTAGGCCCACTGCTGTTTTCTCTATTTATGCTACCTCTGGGTAAAATTATTCATAAACATGGAGTTAGCTTCCACTGTTATGCTGATGACACACAGTTATATGTTTTAGCAAAGCAAGATGAAAGAAACTAGTTTAATAAAGCTGAGAAATGTGTAAAGGACATTAGACACTGGGTGCGGAATAATTTCCTCTTACTAATGAAGCTCTGCAGAATTTTTTTTAATTCTGTTAATTGATGTTAAAGCCTAACTGGTGCTAAGCTTAACTCATTTTTATTTCCTGACAGGATCATGTTGGACTTGTGCTGCAGTACACTGATGTAACAAATGAACTGTATACGGCAAAAGTATTTTGTACTCAGTATCATGCTAAACCTCGATCAAAAAGAGAAACGGAGGACCTCACTTCCACTTCCTCACTTCTTTCTATTATTACTGCTCTCAGTATAACAACCAATGAACCAGTCTCCACGGTACCAACAACAAGCTGCTCAGGTACTGAGATTTCAACCACTGAAAGTGAAACAAGAACCACATCAGCAGCAACATCTGTAAAGATGACCTCACTACTTGCAACTGCTATTGGTCTTAGTGCAACAAATGATGAAATAATCTCCACAGTACCAACAACAACAAGCTGCACAGGTACTGAGATTTCTACCACTGAAAGTGAAGCAAGAATCACATCATTAGCGACTCCTGCAGAGACAACCTCAGTACCTGTAACTTCTACTACTCTTCATGCAACAACCTCCACAGTACCTACAAAATCATTCAGCACAAGTACTAAGGTTTCTCCTACTAAAGGTAAAACAAGAACCACATTAGCAGCAACCTCTGAAAAGATGACCTCAATACTTGCAACTGCTATTGGTCTTAGTGCATCAAATGATGAAACAATCTCCACAGTACCTACAACAACAAGCTGCACAGGTACTGAGATTTCTACCAGTAAAAGTCAAACAAGGACCACATCAGCAGCAACATCCACAAAGAAGACCTCAGTACCTGCAACTGCTATTAGTCTTAGGCCATCATATGATGAAACAACCTCCACAGTACCAACAACAAGCTGCTCAGATACTGAGGTTTCAACCACTGAAAGTGAAACAAGAATCACATCATTAGTGACTCCTGCAGAGACAACCTCACTACCTGAAACTTCTACTACACTTCATGCAACAACCTCCACAGTACCTACAAAATCATTCAGCACAAGCACTAAGCTTTACACTACTAAAGGTAAAACAAGAACCACATTAACAGCAACCTCTCAAAAGATGACCTCACTACTTGCAACTGCTATTGGTCTTAGTGCATCAGATGATGAAACAATCTCCACAGTACCTACAACAACAAGCTGCACAGGTACTGAGATTTCTACCACTGAAAGTGAAACAAGAATCACATCATTAGCAAGTCCCACAGAGACGACCTCACTACCTGCAACTTCTACTACTGTTGATGTATCAATCAATTCACCAACCATCACAGTACCAACAACAACAAGCTGCACAGGTACTGAGATTTCTACCACTGAAAGTGAAACAAAAAACACAGCATTAGTAATTCCTGAGGAGAGAAGCTCACTACTTGCAATTAATAGTCTTGGAGCAACAACCAATTCAATGACTACCACAGTACCTACAACAACAAGCTGCACAGGTACTGAGATTTCTACCACTGAAAGTGAAACAAGAATCACATCATTAGCAAGTCCCACAGAGACGACCTCACTACCTGCAACTTCTACTACTATTGATGTATCAATCAATTCACCAACCATCACAGTACCAACAACAACAAGCTGCACAGGTACTGAGATTTCTACCACTGAAAGTGAAACAAGAATCACATCATTAGCGACTCCTGCAGAGACAACCTCAGTACCTGAAACTTCTACTACTCTTCATGCAACAACCTCCACAGTACCTACAAAATCATCCAGCACAAGTACTAAAGTTTCTCCTACTAAAGGTAAAACAAGAACCACATTAGCAGCAACCTCTGAAAAGATGACCTCAATACTTGCAACTGCTATTGGTCTTAGTGCATCAAATGATGAAACAATCTCCACAGTACCTACAACAACAAGCTGCACAGGTACTGAGATTTCTACCAGTAAAAGTCAAACAAGGACCACATCAGCAGCAACATCCACAAAGAAGACCTCAGTACCTGCAACTGCTATTAGTCTTAGGCCATCATATGATGAAACAACCTCCACAGTACCAACAACAAGCTGCTCAGATACTGAGGTTTCAACCACTGAAAGTGAAACAAGAATCACATCATTAGTGACTCCTGCAGAGACAACCTCACTACCTGAAACTTCTACTACACTTAATGCAACAACCTCCACAGTACCTACAAAATCATTCAGCACAAGCACTAAGCTTTACACTACTAAAGGTAAAACAAGAACCACATTAACAGCAACCTCTCAAAAGATGACCTCACTACTTGCAACTGCTATTGGTCTTAGTGCATCAGATGATGAAACAATCTCCACAGTACCTACAACAACAAGCTGCACAGGTACTGAGATTTCTACCAGTAAAAGTCAAACAAGGACCACATCAGCAGCAACATCCACAAAGAAGACCTCAGTACCTGCAACTGCTATTAGTCTTAGGCCATCAAATGATGAAACAACCTCCACAGTACCAACAACAAGCTGCTCAGATACTGAGGTTTCAACCACTGAAAGTGAAACAAGAATCACATCATTAGTGACTCCTGCAAAGACGACCTCACTACCTGTAACTTCTACTACTCTTCATGCAACAACCTCCACAGTACCTACAAAATCATTCAGCACAAGCACTAAGCTTTACACTACTAAAGGTAAAACAAGAACCACATTAACAGCAACCTCTCAAAAGATGACCTCACTACTTGCAACTGCTATTGGTCTTAGTGCATCAGATGATGAAACAATCTCCACAGTACCTACAACCACAAGCTGCACAGGTACTGAGATTTCTACCACTGAAAGTGAAACAAGAATCACATCATTAGCAAGTCCCACAGAGACGACCTCACTACCTGCAACTTCTACTACTGTTGATGTATCAATCAATTCACCAACCATCACAGTACCAACAACAACAAGCTGCACAGGTACTGAGATTTCTACCACTGAAAGTGAAACAAAAAACACAGCATTAGTAATTCCTGAGGAGAGAAGCTCACTACTTGCAATTAATAGTCTTGGAGCAACAACCGATTCAATGACTACCACAGTACCTACAACAACAAGCTGCACAGGTACTGAGATTTCTACCACTGAAAGTGAAACAAGAATCACATCATTAGCAAGTCCCACAGAGACGACCTCACTACCTGCAACTTCTACTACTCTTGATGTATCAATCAATTCACCAACCATCACAGTACCAACAACAACAAGCTGCACAGGTACTGAGATTTCTACCACTGAAAGTGAAACAAAAAACACAGCATTAGTAATTCCTGAGGAGAGAAGCTCACTACTTGCAATTAATAGTCTTGGAGCAACAACCGATTCAATGACTACCACAGTACCTACAACAACAAGCTGCACAGGTACTGAGATTTCTACCACTGAAAGTGAAACAAGAATCACATCATTTGCAAGTCCCACAGAGACGACCTCACTACCTGCAACTTCTACTACTCTTGATGTATCAATCAATTCACCAACCATCACAGTACCAACAACAACAAGCTGCACAGGTACTGAGATTTCTACCACTGAAAGTGAAACAAGAATCACATCATTAGCGACTCCTGCAGAGACAACCTCAGTACCTGAAACTTCTACTACTCTTCATGCAACAACCTCCACAGTACCTACAAAATCATCCAGCACAAGTACTAAAGTTTCTCCTACTAAAGGTAAAACAAGAACCACATTAGCAGCAACCTCTCAAAAGATGACCTCACTACTTGCAAGTGCTATTGGTCTTAGTGCATCAGATGATGAAACAATCTCCACAGTACCAACAACAACAAGCTGCACAGGTACTGAGATTTCTACCAGTAAAAGTCAAACAAGGACCACATCAGCAGCAACATCCACAAAGAAGACCTCAGTACCTGCAACTGCTATTAGTCTTAGGCCATCAAATGATGAAACAACCTCCACAGTACCAACAACAAGCTGCTCAGATACTGAGGTTTCAACCACTGAAAGTGAAACAAGAATCACATCATTAGCAAGTCCCACAGAGACGACCTCACTACCTGCAACTTCTACTACTGTTGATGCAACAACCGATTCACTAACCACCACAGTACCAACAACAACAAGCTGCACAGGTACTGAGATTTCTACCACTGAAAGTGAAGCAAGAATCACATCATTAGCAAGTCCCACAGAGACGACCTCACTACCTGCAACTTCTACTACTCTTGATGTATCAATCAATTCACCAACCATCACAGTACCAACAACAACAAGCTGCACAGGTACTGAGATTTCTACCACTGAAAGTGAAACAAGAATCACATCATTAGCGACTCCTGCAGAGACAACCTCAGTACCTGAAACTTCTACTACTCTTCATGCAACAACCTCCATAGTACCTACAAAATCATCCAGCACAAGTACTAAGGTTTATACTACTAAAGGTAAAACAAGAACCACATTAGCAGCAACCTCTCAAAAGATGACCTCACTACTTGCAACTGCTATTGGTCTTAGTGCATCAGATGATGAAACAATCTCCACAGTACCTACAACAACAAGCTGCACAGGTACTGAGATTTCTACCAGTAAAAGTCAAACAAGGACCACATCAGCAGCAACATCCACAAAGAAGACCTCAGTACCTGAAACTGCTATTAGTCTTAGGCCATCAAATGATGAAACAACCTCCACAGTACCAACAACAAGCTGCTCAGATACTGAGGTTTCAACCACTGAAAGTGAAACAAGAATCACATCATTAGCAAGTCCCACAGAGACGACCTCACTACCTGTAACTTCTACTACTCTTGATGTATCAATCAATTCACCAACCATCACAGTACCAACAACAACAAGCTGCACAGGTACTGAGATTTCTACCACTGAAAGTGAAACAAAAAACACAGCATTAGTAATTCCTGAGGAGAGAAGCTCACTACTTGCAACTAATAGTCTTGGAGCAACAACCGATTCAATGACTACCACAGTACCTACAACAACAAGCTGCACAGGTACTGAGATTTCTACCACTGAAAGTGAAACAAAAAACACATCATTAGTAATTCCTGAGGAGAGAAGCTCACTACTTGCAACTAATAGTCTTGGAGCAACAACCGATTCAATGACTACCACAGTACCTACAACAACAAGCTGCACAGGTACTGAGATTTCTACCACTGAAAGTGAAACAAGAATCACATTATTAGCAACTCCTGCTGAGACAACCTCAGTACCTGAAACTTCTACTACTCTTCATGCAACAACCTCCACAGTACCTACAAAATCATTCAGCACAAGCACTAAAGTTTCTCCTACTAAACGTAAAACAAGAACCACATTAGCAGCAACCTCTGAAAAGATGACCTCAATACCTGCAACTGCTATTGGTCTTAGTGCATCAAATGATGAAACAATCTCCACAGTACCTACAACAACAAGCTGCACAGGTACTGAGATTTCTACCAGTAAAAGTCAAACAAGGACCACATCAGCAGCAACATCCACAAAGAAGACCTCAGTACCTGCAACTGCTATTAGTCTTAGGCCATCAAATGATGAAACAACCTCCACAGTACCAACAACAAGCTGCTCAGATACTGAGGTTTCAACCACTGAAAGTGAAACAAGAATCACATCATTAGCAAATCCTGCAGAGACAACCTCACTACCTGTAACTTCTACTACACTTCATGCAACAACCTCCACAGTACCTACAAAAACACGCAGCACAAGTACTAAGGTTTCTACTATAAGTGAAACAAGAAGCACATTAACAGCAACGTCTGAAAAGATGACCTCAATACCTGCAACTGGTATTACTCCCAGTGCCGCAAATGATGAAACAACCTCCACAGTACCTGCAAAAGCAAGCACCCCAAGTACTGAGGTTTCTACCATTGTAAGTGAAACAAGTGAATCAGTAGCAATTCCTCTAAAAACAACCTCAGCAACTGCAGCTACTACTACTACTCTTGGTGCAACCACTGATGTGAGTACTGCAGAAGTTGTTGCACCAAGCAGTACAAATACTGATGTTTCAAATACACTGGCAGCAACCTCTGTAAAGACAAACTCAGTACCTGAATCCCCTACTACTGTTGTGAACTATGCAACAGCTAAAACTTTAACAACGGCTAAAGCCATTTCGATAAGCAATCCAACACCACCAGTCACTTCCACAACAGCTGCAGCAACTACTGGACCTTTTGAGAACTTTTGGGGTTTTGATGATTTTCCACCTGGTCCTTACATGCCTGGAGCAACAAGCAGCACAACAGTGACAAATTCTTTACCTACTGATGAAAGCATTAGCACATCTTCAGCACCTTTTACGACAATTACTTTTCCATGGCCCTTTACAGAAACAACAACCACATCCACAGGAACTTCATCAGATGTGGTGACTACAACAACGACAGACGCGGCAACCTCCACAGCATCTAGAACAACAAGCAGAACCACTGCTGAGATTTCTACCACTAAAGCTGAAACAAGTACGACATCGGCAGGAACCTCTGCAGGACCAGTACCAACAGCTGCCACAACTACCACTGAATCAGTAGCCACGAATCCCATATCACAGCGTCTATGCCTGAAAGGACGACACTACACTAGCTAAAACTGTCACAAGTGGACTTCAACATTTGTCAAAACAACCACTGTTGTGAAGCCCTCTCCAGTAGCAGCGACAACGTCTATGAAGTGCAACGATTACTCTGAGAGTCAAAACTACGTCAACCTCTGATGCAACAACCTCTGCAGTACCTACAACAACAATCAGTACAAGTGCTAAAGTTTTTACTGTGCAAAAACTGCGGCATGACCCTTTTTGGAAACCGCAACCACAGGCACTCAATCCGGTGTCCTGACTACAACTACTGATACAACAACATCCTCAGCATCTAGAACAACAAGCAACACCAGTACTGAGATTTTTACCACTAAAGCTGAAACGAGGGCCACATCAGTAGTAACCTCCGCAAAGGCGACTTCAGGACCCGTCACTTCTGCTTCTCCTGGTGCAACAACTACAACAGATTCAACAACAGCTACAGAAAGTCCCAGCATGTCACCAGCAACAGCTGCAGCTGCAACCTCTACCACTGAATCAGCAACCAGACTAGCAGCATCCACTGCCACGGTGTCTATGCTTAGCGTAGTAGTCCACGTTAGCTAAAATTGCTACAAATTAAGCTTCAACATCACCAAAGTTGAAAGTGAAGCAATAACTGCATCATCAGTCACTCCTGCACAGACGACCTCACAACCTGCAACTACTCCTGCTCATGGTGCGACACCTGATGCAGCAACTTTTACAGTGCCTACACCATCAAGCCTCACCCCAAGACCTCTTCTGTAGCCATTTCAAGTGCAACAACTACTATGGGAGCCGAAACATCTACAACTACTGGTGCAGCAACTTCTGCAGCACCGACAACAACATGCAGCTACTGTAAAGACAACTTCAGTACCTGGATCTCCTACAACTGGTGAACAAGCTGCAAAAACTATAACTATAACTACTACAGCAATTTACAGCACATGATCACAAAAACCGTCAGCACCATCCACTGCATTTGGACATCTTCACTTAGGGGTGTACTCACTTTAGTTGCCAGCGGTTTAGACATTAATGTCTGTGTGTTGAGTTATTTTGAGGGGACAGTAAATGTACACTGTTACACAAGCTGTACACTCACTACTTTACATTGTAGCACAGTGTCATTTCTTCAGTGTTGTCACATGAAAAGATATCATCTAATATTTACACACATATGAGGGGTGTACTTACTTTTGTGAGAGACTGTGTGTGTGTGTATTATATACATTATTTGGATTCTGCTCCTGTTCCTGATTACTGTGCATGACCTGGAACTGTTTGTGATGTACATTTTTTGGAATGCTGCCCTGTTGTTTATTAAACTTTCTCATTATGATCCTTTTATAAAAAATTGACATGTTGTAAAATAATTCTATTTGAGTATTTAAAGATGAATAAGACCGTGTCTTGATCTTGATAGATGGATCGATGCTTTCCGACCGTTCACACCCAGGATCCACTGGAAACCATATTCACATCAAATGGAACTAGTTTGACATAATGATCATTTCTTCATATATATATATATATACAGTATATATGTACTTCATGTATATTGGAAAGCAGTGTTGTTTCTTCAGGACTGTGGTGACGCAGAACGGTACACAGGTCTACACGGAGTGCAAATGCAAGACAGTGCAAGATGTAACCCTTAACCCTTATGGTCTGTTCTCTAGATAAACGGTTCTTCAAGAGTTCCTTTGTATAGTTAAGGATCTTAGCTTCTTAAAAGGGTTCTAGTTTAATTCATTCTGATAGGGAAACAATCTGTTGTAGGGTTCTACGTATTGTTGGGTCCATATGTATTTGGACGGCGACACAATTTTGGTCATGTTGCCTCTGTGCACCACCACAATGGGTTTGAAATAAAGCAATCAAGATGTGATTGAAGTTTAGACTTTCAGCTCTGATTCAAGGGGTTTAACAAAAATACTGCATTGAGCCTTTAGGAATTACAGCCATTTTATTTTTACAGAGTTCCTCCATTTTCACAGGCTCAAAAGTAATCGGACAATTGACTGATAAGAGGTTTCATGGCCAGATGTGGCCTGTTTCCTCAATTGTTCAGAAACTGTTAATAAAAGGTAAAAGGTCTGGAGTTGATTCCAAGTGTTGACTTTACATTCAGTAGCTGTTCATGGGAACTCTCGATATGCGCTCCAAAGAGGTGTTGATGAAAGTGAAGGAGACCGTCATTAGGCCGAAAAAATCAAAACAGACCTATCAGAGAGACAAAGGAAACTTTGGGAGTAGCCAAATCAATCTGGAACGCACTGGTGAGCTCAGCAACGCCTGGAAGACCATGGAGGACAACTACGGTGGACGATCACGTGAAGAAAAACCTCTTCACAACATCTACAAGTCTACAATCAAGAGACTCCTTCATGAAGGTCAATACAGACGGTTTACCTCGAGATGCAAACCTCTGGTCACACTCACTCAGGAACAGAGAGGCCAGATTAGACTTTCCTAAAAATACTCTAATAATAAAAACCTGGGTCTCTGGTGTTTACTGGTGATGTGATGGAAGGAGCAGGATGAATTCTGAAGTGTATGGAACTTTCCTTCCTGCTCAGCCGCAGTCGAACGCTGCAGAACCGATAGGACAGAGCTTCACGGTACAGATGTGGAGCGACCCAAGAACTTCTTAAGGCAAAGAAACGAAATGTTCTTAAATGCTCGAGTCAGTCACATGACCTCCACCCAACTGGAGCTGCTTTTCACTTCCTGAAGGCAGAAACACACAGGAACAAGCCGCAGCTGAATTCTAACATTTTAATTAAACATAAAGACACCAAACACACCCGTGTTACCGTAATATCCGAATGTAGATCTCCTGTAAAGACATTAGAGTTACAATAATATTACAATTATTAAACAGACCTAATAGTTATTTATCTCTTTTATTAAACCACATTTACAATTCAGTTCATTACTGTAAAGAAGCACAATAAAAATCTTATCACACACTGCTGTTGATTATTATTATATTATTATTATTATTATTATTATAGTCCTAATGTGAAGTCTAGAATTATTTAGCAGAACCCGACACAGTAATAAAGGCATGAATGGCTGCGTCCCAATAAGGCTTTGTTCTCCCTGCGCAGTGCACTACCGAGGGTGTGATGTGCTCTGCGCAGTGCGCTGTGCGTTGAGACTGCGCAGGTGCGCTCTAAATTTTTTTTTTTTTTACGCGATGTGCGCTGAAACGCGGGGGGGGGGGGGGGGGCCCCCCGCGCGGGGCGCGCGGGGCGGGGGGGGGGGGCGCGGTGGGCGGTGACGCGATATACCGCACTACGCGCTGTGACGCGTTGAGACGGTGATGTGCCCTGCGCAGTGCACTACGCGCTGTGGTGTGCTGTTGAGACGCGCCGAGACGGTACTGTGATCAGTGCGGAGGTACTCTCAGAAGGTAGTGCGGGGTTTCTCCGGGTTCTGACGCGTGTGTGTTGTTGTCTGACCGATGCGTGAGTAGCGCGTGCGCGCGCGCGGGGGTCTCCATGTTCCCCGGGGTGGTGTACGCCCTGCTGGCGGGGTTCCTCGGCGCCGTGGCCTCGTCCTCCGCCAAACTGTCTCTCGGCACGGATTACCTGAAAGGCGTGTGCGAGACCGGACTGAGGACGTGGGGAGAACAGAGGACGTTCAGACACGCCGATCAGACCACCGCGTGCGAGTGGGTGCGTCATCACCGTCCAGTTTCTGTATTGTAGAGGGGGAAGTGGGCGGGGCGTGTGTTAGTGATGGGCTGATACAGTTCCTACAGAAGGTGTGTAGTGACACGTGTGTGTGTGTGTGTGTGTGTGTGTGTGTGTGTGTGTTGTAGCTGCACATCCCACTGCGCCTGCTCTGCGGTGGACTGCTCTTCACCTGTAATGCTGTGATGTGGACGTTCCTGTCGAAGGCCCTCAGGTACTCTTCATCCTCTACCCGAACCACTGTGACCACCACCGCCTCCAACTTCATCTCCTCTGTGAGTACCACCAGCCCTGTCTGTCTTCTTCAGATTCAGCACTGACCTATCACACGCCTCGTCTTATCCGGCTGTATTAAACATGTTCTCACTTACACTACAGCAGCTACAGACAGACCTCCTCTCATCAGAATCTCTCTCTCTCTCTCTCTCTCACTCTCACCATCACTCTCACTATATCACTCTCTCACTCTCTCTATCTCACTCTCACTATCTCTCTCTCTATCTCACTCTCTCACTATCTCTATCTCACTCTCACTCTCTCTATCTCACCTCCTCACTCTCTATCTCACTCCACTATCTCTCTTATCTCACCTCTCACCTCTCTATCTCACCCTCACTATCTCTCTCTCTCTCACTATCTCTCTCTCTATCTCACCTCACTATCACATCTATCTATCTATCTATCTATCTATCTCACCTCACCTCTCTCACTATCTCTCTCTCTCTCTCACTATCTCTCTCACCTCACCATCACCTCACTATCTCTCTCTCTCTCTCACTATCTCTCTCATCATCTCTCACCTTCACCATCACCTCACTATCTCTCTCTCTCTCTATCACACTCTCTATCTCACCTATCTATCTATCTATCTATCGATCTATAATCTATCTAATCTATCTACTATCTATCTATCTATCTCTCTATCTCTCTCTCTCTCTCACTATCTCTCACTCACCATCACTCACTATCTCTCTCTCTATCTATCTATCTATCTATCTATCTATTATCTATCTATCTATCTCTCTCTCACTATCACTATCTATCTCTCTCTCTCTCTCTCTCTATCTCACCTCACTACCATCTATCTATTATCTATCTATCTATCTATCTATCTATTTATCTATCTATCTATCTATCTATCTATCTATCTCACTCTCACCTCTCTCTCTCTCTCTCTCTCACTATCTCTCCTCACTCACCATCACCTCACTATCTCTCTACTATCTCCTCACTCTCACCATCACTCTCACTATCTCTCTCTCTCTATCACACTCTCTCTATCTCACTCTAACTATCTATCTATCTATTTATCTATCTATCTATCTATTATTATCTATCTACTATCTTCTCTCTCTCTCTCTCTCTCTCTTCAATTATCTCCCTCCCCCCCACCCCACCCCACCCCCCCCCCCCACCCCCACCCCCCCACCCATACCCACCTACCTACCTACCCACCCACCCACCTACCTACCCATCCACCCACCTATCTATCACCTCTCTCTCTCTATCTATCTACCTACCTACCTACCAATCTATCAACCATATAAACAAACAAAAACAACTACAATAAAAACCACCTATAAATCCATATATAAAACATAAACAAAAAAAAAAACAAATACCTATCTACCCACCTATCTATATAAATAAACAACCTACAAACTACCTATAAAATAACCAACCCATATATATCTATCACTATCTACTACACTATCTACTACTATCAACAACTAACTACCCCCCCCCCTCTCCCTATCACTAACAAACTCCCCCCCCCACACACCTCACTATACACACCCTCTCTCTCACTCACCCCTACCCTTCCCCCCCCCCCCTACCCCTCCCCCCCTCTACCACCCCCACCCCACTCACCCCTCTCTCCCTTCCCTCTCTCACTCTCTCTCTTTCTCACTCACTCTCTCCCCTCCCTCTTTTAAAAAACACAAAAACACAACAAAACAACAAAAAAAAAAACCCAAAAATAAAATAAAAAAAAACAAAAAAACACACAAAAAAAAAACCCCCAAAAAAAAAAAACACACCAAAATATAACAAATTAAACACAACAAAAAAAAAAAAAACACACAAACCAAAAAAAAAAAAAAAAACAAAAAAAAACAAAAAACTCACACAATCCCTCTCACTTTCTCTCTCTCTACTTTCTCTCTTTCTTTCTTCTTCTTCTTTTTATCTATCTATCTATCTATTTTTTTTCTACTTTCTTCTTCTCTTTCTATTTATCTATCTATCTATCTATCTATCTATCTATCTATCTATCTATATATATAACTACTTCTTCTATCTATCTTTTCTCTTTTCTTCTTCTTCTATCTCTTTCTTCTTCTATCTATCTTTTTTTTCTATCTAACTACTTTTCTTTTTTTCTTCTATCTATCTCTCTCTCTCTATCTATCTATCTTCTTCTTCTTCTTCTTCTTCTTCTTCTCTCTCTCTCTCCCTCTAACACTCTATCTCTCTCTCTCTCAACCTCTCCATCTCTCTCTCACTCTCTCTATAAAAATCTCCCTCTCTCATATCCCTCTCCTCTCCCTCTCTCTCCTCTCCCTCTCTCTCTCACTCTCCTCTCCCTTTCTCTCTCTTTCTCTCTCTCTTTTTCTCTCTCCTCTCTTTCTTTCTCCTCTCTCTCTCTAAAACTTTAAAATCTACTAAAAACAAACTTTTTTTCCAAAAAACAAAAAACAAAAAATAAAAATACCCTCTCTTTAATTCTAAAAATATAACCTTCTTTTTTTTTTTTTTTTTATTTTTTTTTTTTTTTTTTTTTTTTTCTCTTTTTCTTTTTTAAGCAAGCATAATTACATCACAATTACACAAATAACCTGAAACAATGAAATGACGCTAGTCACTGTAGCTGGAACCTTGATTTAGCATCATGCATGATGCTAACCGTGTGATTGTGGTTCCATGTGTTTGACCTGGTTTAACCTCTTATCATAGATTGTTTAACGACTGAGTAGGATTTATGGAACGTGGAGTTCTTAGACACCACTAGACCGGAATGTCACGTGGGGTTCTTTTACTGCCAGATGAACCCCACGTGACCTTCAGTTCTAGTGGTGTGAATGTATCTGTTCTGTTCCTCAGGCGCTCCTCGGGCAGCTTATCTTTGGGGACAGCCTTGTCGCTCTGTGGTGGGTCGGGGTCTCGCTCACGCTCTCCGGTCTCCTGGTGCTACAACGCTCTTCCTCCACCAATACCCACTCCGAGACCTCTAAAAAGGACGAATGAGACGACGTGAACCGAAGACACGAAGGTCACGACAGCGGCTTTCCGAGATTGAAAGAGTTATGAAGGAAAGTGATCAAACTAGACGTGAGCGCTAAAAAAAAAAAAAAAAATTCAGCACAAAATGTAGAAAGGTTGAATTTAGAAAATGTTTATTTGCTGTTGTTTAAAACTGGCAAAGGATTTCCTTCTAGCTCCATTAATTGCTCTAGGTTTATGTGTGATGTGATGATTTAAAGGCATAATCCTCAGTGAAATTGCTGATATTGATAACAACAAATGAAGGTCATTTTTTTGCATGTATGCTACCTGCTAGCTGGTCACATTAGCATGGTGGCTAATTATTGTGTCGACGCCAAGCTGAAAGCGAGCCATGTGCTGTTAGTTGGTTATATAAAATGACACCATATTTAACGCAGATGATGTTTATTCATATAATCACGACTCCAGAAGCAGCTGCATATGTAGGGTCGTTATTTAGGACACATTTAAAGGAGAAGAATCTGTGTCCTTCATGGAGAAGGTAAATACTGTAATGCTGTCAGACGACATGGTGGACCGAATGGCCATTTTGAGTTCTTTCAGCCTTTGTGGACACGTTGTAAGAAGCACAGGAAGATCCCGGCTTCTGGACCCTTGGGATCGTTTTGCGGGACGGAACAGGAACAGGTCCTGACGTTGGACATCTCAGCTATCACAGATCCTTCCAGATGTTATAAACACCTCATTGTACTGTAGAGTGATGTCACGATACCATGACGGAAGCGTTCGTGAGTATTGGGCCATACCAAAGACTTAAATGCTGGACCTGCTGGTGTGGGATGATGTGGGAAGAACGAAAAGAAGAAGGAATACCAAATAACACTTCGTTCATGCTAGCGAGTCACTTGCGGGCGAAGCCGGCCTCGTGTTCTTCGTTTTAGTTCCAAATAGAAACGGCTTCTAAAGCTAACCGTACGCTAGTTAAAGACAAATTAAGCGTGCTTTACACTCTACACTCACCAGAAGCTCACCAATAATCTCTGCTCCTTCCTTCCAAGCTTTATTTTTCTTCAGAATGGCACGAAACAGATTTAATCAGTTAAGATTAGGTTTTTTTCCCCCCACTGAATTTTGCGCCAAACTCTAAATCCGAACTAATTTCCGATAGGGACTGAAGTTGTGAGCGGGGAACTCGAGAAACGTCGACCGACACGCAGCATACGATTGGTCCGAGGAATCATCTGCACCAATTGTTTGGATTTGTCGCTTCTTTAAAAAACAACAACAACAACAACAACAACGTGCTCAATATTTAACCACTACAGGTCAACGACAGTCATGGTGTATTTCCTTTTTCCGAGTGAAAAAAGGTTCAGCATCTTCACTCCGTGATTATTCCCGGTTCTGGAAGGTGGAGGTGAATCTGCCCATGATATTGTGATGATCTTTTCTCCACCCACACCTTCATGATGTCATCATGTTGAGATCCATTCCACCTCCTCCGTGCCTCTGCCCTGATCTGCAGTAGGAAATTGTGACCTCGAAACAGCTGTAGAGGAATTAGATGCCTTTTTATTTCAGCTGTATAATAATAATAATAATAATAATAACAGAGCAGAGTAGCATGTTAATGGACGCCGAGTCTCATCATCTCTTCTACAGACACATCACTGTGAACAGCAGCACCGATGCAATAACCGCTAGCAGCATTGTGCACCATCCATCGCCGATATCTGACGTGGTTCGGATAGAAACGGATATGATGTACTTTCAGGAACGTCACGACAAAGTGCACAAGCTGTAACGAAACAGCTGAATCCAGAACTTCCAAAACCTTCTTCATTCTTCATTCATATACAGTAATTTTAGAAAATAAAATGAAAATCGTTAATGCTAACAACAAATGAAAGATGGCGAGCTAAAACCATGTGAGCCGCTCACTCGCTAGTGACAAGAAGCGGAGACTTTATCAAACATAACTTCATAACGAAACGCTTCAAAATTGCTGAACGAACGGAAGATAGCAGAGGCGCGGCCATTGTCGGGATTAGCATTGTTCAAAATTGCCGATGCTAATTGCTATCGCAAACTGCTAACAGGAACATGCTACTAAAAGTGCCGACTGCAGAGTTTGTAAAACTTCAGATAAAATTGCTAATATCAGCGAGTTGAAGATTCCAACAACGACCATGCTAATCCCCACGATTAGCATTCTCGCAAAACTGCCTTTTTCTCTCTTCTTCTTGTTTTCTTTGCTGAGCGAACTCACTCGTATAGTACCAGTACATGAAGAAAAAAACTTTTCTTTTTTTTTCTTAGTAGAGAATAATTTAAGTAGATTTAATGAAACATTGCTAACAGTTGACAAAGAAGGGGAAAAAATAGCACGCCCATGCTAACAGGAAAGATTAAAATCTTAGCATCTTCGTTTTCTTCTGGTCCAAGTCTCGAATGGTTGCAGGTATAGAATGCATCACGAGAGAAATAATATCAGTTAAAGATTACTACCCCCGCTGGGAAGAAAAAACCCCCAGAGAAACCCTTTGTAACAATTTGTAATGGTTATAATGGGAATGGTATTGTATTTTAATGGAAACTGTAACTGGTTGGTTGTTACCTTCTACTGGTGACATGTTGTGTTCAGTGGATACCATTAAGGACCTATAATGTTTTAATGGATAGCTGATGGTTTGTAATGGTATTTGTAGTGGAAATCAATAGAATTTCTATAATGGTTTCTATTGGCGGTTTTTTTTTCAGCAGGGAAGTATAATTTGTTACACCTGTTGTTATACACCTGTTATATTGAAAACGATTCAGTCAAATTGCTAACAGCTAAACAACAAATTAGTTTAGACCTCGCTAGTTAACTGCAACACGCCGGTTAGTTTATAACCGACCGTGTGTCCTAGCAACAGGCTGCTAACGTCGATCGGTATATAACGCAGGACTATGCTAGCTGCTAGATTAGTGTGTAAGGTTTGTTAGTTGGTCTTTTCTTGGTTTACGTTCTTCTCTACAACTTTTATTATCCATGTAGCAAAACTGAAAACACGACGACGCCTGCGTTTACATTGACTGTGAATCTCCAGTGCTTCCTACGTCCGGTTGACTGCGATTCTCAAAGGAGAATAAAGGATCGAAACAGACTGACTGGGAAATCCATGCTGGATGCCTTTATTTATTTATTTATTTTTTAATCACCAAATCCAAAGTTGTGTGTGTATGTTTATCACTTCCCATGCAATTCCCGGGCAATGTGACTTACTTATATGAACATTACTTCAATCTGAGATGCTGATGCTTGTCATTTCTGTTGTTTTTCACGGCCTTGAGCTAAAATTAGAGACGTTAAACATCAGTAGAGACAGCTAATCTAAAGATTATAAAGATTTATTGTCAAATCACGTTAATGCTATAGGTATGCGATAAGATACGAGTAGAATAGCTAAGAATCCTAATGTAAGAATTGAGCATTTAGCATGAGGTTTCTTCATATTTATGCAGTTACTTGACACACAGATGTTGTGTGTGTGTGTGTGTGTGTGTGTTTACACTGATGTTTAGCTGAGTGTCCTGTATTAAATCTAAATGAGGCATGTGCTGGTTATACAATATATGACAATTTTCAATATATTCGAGTGGTTTTATTGGACGTTGGTGAAAATGTTGTTGGATTCCATTTGAAAGGAGGCTAAGCTGGGTAGCTAATGTAAAGACCTGACATGCAGCATATACAGCCTTCTCTAAAAAAATATTGGAACAGCTAGGCCCATTCTTTTGTTTATATCGAAGACGTCTGCGATCTGAAGATGAATATGAGACGATGCATCAGAATTCCAGCGTTCATTTCCTGATATTTATGTCTAGATGTGTTAAATCTGAGATATTGCATGATGACTGATCAAATGTTGGACTACTGATGGGAGGGTCATGAGGTCACATTCCAGTGCCCCAAGCTTCCACAGCTGTGCCTTTGAGCAAGGAACTTAACCCTCAACTTCTCAGTTGTATAAACGAGATGAATGGAAGTCGCTTTCGAAAAGGGCATCTCCTATAACTGTACTTAGAACATGGCACCTTTGGTGGCAGACCACCCAATTTTCAAGTGATCAAAAGTATTGGAACAGCTTCTTTCAGTAATTGTTTGTTTCGGGGGGTTTCTCTCTTCAGTCTCCTCTTCAGGAGGTGAGATGCTGATCAGTTGGGTGAAGGTCTGGTGATGGACTTGTCCAGTCTAAAACCTTCCACTTTCCCCCTGATGAAGTCCTGTGTTGAGGTGGAAGTGTGTTTTGGATCGTTGTCCTGCTGCACGATGAAGATCCTTCTGATTCATTCGGATGCATTTCTCTGTAAATAGCTTGACCAGTCCTTCTAACGGAGCACACCCGAGTAACAATACCGTCAGTCACGTGTTCCAATATTTTTGATCACTTAAAAAAAAACAACAACGGGTGGGTTCAGACAAATCGTGCCATGTTCCGAGTTGTTAAACGAATGTAAATATCAGTAAATGAAAGCTGAAAGGAAGACCCCGTCATCTCGTATTCATCCTTTAATCTAATAACCTAAATATCTTCAGTGTGTACCAAAAACAATAGAGCCTTGCTGTTCCGGTACTTTTGGAGGAGACTGCATGTAGCTTTAGCTCGCTAGCTATGTAATTTACCTCGCTCTTTGTTACGAGAGGGAAAACTATATTTATTATTTTGATTCGGTGTGAAAATGTATCATCAGGACATGCCTATTCGCCACATGCTGGGTGTATGAACTAACCTGCTTCTGTAAATATACAGACTATATGTATATACAAATAAAAAAGAAACCATGTACTGGCAAACATCCGAGTGTGAGACTGTTTTGTAGAGAATCCATCACTTGTTAAATAGCGCATAGCGTAACGGTATGGTGTAATGAACTGTTCGCACCACAAAGGTGAACTGCACATTCTGAAGTGTTCTATTCCTCTTATACCACAGCAGTTCATCAGCAATTATCATTTTACATTTAGTAAACAACATAGTGTACTTTATGTCTCTTTATACTTATAGTTACTGTTGTGGAGCCTCTTAAAAACAAGTCCGTTCCTGTTCTCACTTACGTTATAGCAGCTATAAACAGTCGTTCCCTCACCGGCTTCTCTTTACTCTCTCGAAGTTGTTAAGATTTAAAAAATAAAAATAAATCTCAGCTTTTCGTGTTCCAGAGAAACCGTGAAGTGTAAAACTCCTCCGTCCTGAAGATGTCGGAAAACGTCACGCTTTAATTCCGACTGTTACAGAGCGCTGACACTGGAGACTCCTTCAATAAATGTTACATGAACATCTCCTTACAATAAACCTCATCAATTACTACATACGTTTCAATCGGTTTACGTGTGACGTCCACCGTACGAGTCCCCGTGAACGGGCTGTTACTATAGAAACACTAACGTATCCGAATGAAACCTGCTGATGATTTGCTGCCACGGTCAGACCTGCTGTGTTCGGAAATTCACCAAGATCCTCGGACAAATCAGAATGCGGAATTCAGCAGCGCTGTGGTGTAAACCGTTACTCGATAATATTACTACAAATCTGCCGTGAAGAATGAAACCTGAAGTGAGTGTGATTTTTAAATATAAAGATTCAAATTTATTGCATTTACTGTAAAACACTGGAGTGAAAGCAGCTGAAACAAAACCCATGAAACCCAGAAGACAAAACGGGGGATATTTGGAAAGAAAGATACTGATCACAAAGATTTCTGTTCTCACGAGACCCAAAGGCACAGACTGAACCACAAGTACAGAAAGTCTAAGGAAGGGGTGGAGTCAGACCTGATGGATCTCCTTCTGGAGAGAATCGAATCAGAGGTTCAGTGGGTAGAAACATCTCGGTGTGTTTCAGGCTGGAGAAGTGTCTTAAGTGCATTGTTTCATATTGTTCAGTGTTGTGCAGGTTAGGGTTATGATTGGATAAGGTCCAGCTCCACCCCCTGGACTGGACAGAGATCAACATTTGCACGGTCGGGAAACGAAAACTCCTGCTGTTTCTTCACATTCTTCTGGTCCTACATCAGCAGGTGTATATACTGAGCGTAATCAATCAAACAGAGTGGCCAGTTCAGAAGAGTGCAACCAGTAATGATGTCGTTCATCCTCCAGCAGAATACGCATATATAGAGTGGCCAGAACTCCAGCCCATGGTTTAGCACTTTTTCAGTATAAAGGCCGGGGAACGAATCTGGCGAACCTCTCAAGCATGTTGCTCATTTAACAATTATTAACAAAGAGCAGATAGGTCTAGGACAAATATGTGCGGGTTAAGTGTTGAATATCATGGGGATTGACTGACCGGGGATAAACTGGTTGTGACGGATGGGGCATTCTTTTGATCCTGTCGTTGCTAGCCAATCGTGTGTGTCCGGGTGTTTATGGATGCGAAAGAGGGAAAAGTGAGCATTTTGCTCTGAGGTTTGAGACTGAGCTAGCACCTGCTAGTTTTCACCCACCATGGGTGGTGGCTGTTGTATGACAGAGGAGCTCTGAGAATTGGCAAACTTATCAAAGACGAGAAAATGAGGTTTCGTTTTCAGATTAAAAACACGGATAGACTGTCGGGTTGTAGAGATCTTGGTCTTTATCATGGCCTATGGGTATATTTCACAGTGGCCATTATGTATATTGTTGGGTTTTTCCCCCCAGAGACTGGGGCATTGTTTATTTACTATCTGGTTTTCGACATGAAAAGGTTTGACTCTGTGGAATTACTCCAGAAGCCCAGTTAAAGAAGTCTTTTGATTTTGATGCGCACAGACGACGACACGGTCAAGAGTGTGAAAGAGTTCAGGTGCTATTGTTCATCTCCAGCTCATGTTCAGTATACTGGACCAGACTGAGATCTATTAACAGGATTAGCTTCCGCTTCTGAATTGGGTAGAGGAGAAGATGAAAAAAAAAAAAGAAAAAATGTCCATTATGTACAGTGAACTGTACTGGATCCTGATTTTAGGAGAAAATGCTGAGACTCTTCCACAGACATCTGGAATGTGGTATTAACCTCTCCTATAAACACTTCAGAACACTGTGAAAGGTCTATATCAGTGTTTGGTAAAAGCTAATCAACCCTTTTATATATTATATTTTATTATTTTTATATATATATATATATATATATATATATATAAAATAAAGCATTATTTAAAAGATAGTCATTAAAAGAACAGAAAAATGAAAATGAAAAAAAAACCCTAAAGTGAATTGTATGTCAGTGTATGACGATCACCACCCCTGTTCCAGGGAGATGGTACATCCCATTTAAAAATACAGTATTTGATAACGGTTTTTAAAACAAAAAATATATATATATTTTTAAGGCAATGTTTCCACTATGGAGAAATGTGAAGCTTTTCCTCACTCACTTGACCTCGTTTTAGGTGACTATCGAGACGAACGTTAAAAAATGATCACATTTCCTGCAGGCTCATCCCCTACATCTCCTGAGGCATGTACAGATGTGCGAGAGTAAAAGACTGGTGAACATTTCCACTATCGCAAAAAAACAATGCAGGATGTCCATCCGTATGTGTGTGTATAATATCTATCTATCTATCTATCTATCTATCTATCTCATCACACACTATAGTGTGAAAATATTACCCAAATAGAAAAAAATCAAAACATAAAAATGCACCTCTTGTATAAGATTAGGACACGCCCTGAATCACACTCTGGGGGGAAGAAAATTTTTTAAAAATCAAATAAAATAAGGCCGTCTTGAATGAGACAGGTCCGGGTCAGACGATGTATTGGAACGGGTCCGCTTTGCCGTGTTCGGGCATGGCGAGTGGATTAAACCATGCTATAGAGAACGGGTGTCCAAAGACCACCTTCAGGCTCATCCACTTGGACTTCTTGGCCCATCGTCGCTCTTCTTTCTTCAGCTGCTCTATACCCTACAACACAGGAACAAAACAGGAGCCATGGACCAGGAGTAACACTATTTATATTTAAAAATGACACATTGTGTGCTATTATTATGTCTCTCAAACTCTGATGGATCTCGTCTTCTCCATAAAAGACAGCTTGGCCTGAAGCTGATTTACGAACAAGACCACGGCTTTAAACGGCCATCTGAGCTGCGTATTTCGTGTGCTCTGTGGAAATATCCAGAGGAACTACAACATCTTCCTACAACAGTGACACAACTCTAAATCATATACCGTACAGTCAGCACAAGGAGAGAATAGCTGGCAGGAAAACGCTGTCTAGGCAGAACAAACGTCTACAGGTGAGTGAATCGAACAGTTCTTACACAGCACGTTGTTCTTCAGCTGCTGTCAGCCATGACAACAAAACGACTGCAACGTCTTCACTGCAACCCTACTCCATCCAAGCTATCTAACGCCAAATGCATGCAAGGTTGCTGTGTTTTTGTCCCCCCCCCTCCCCCCTTCATTGCTACTATTTAAATCAGGAAACCAGACACAGCTAAATAACATGTCCTGTGATGTCCCTGATTGAAGTATGTTACTGGCTTCGGTATTCACGAGCGCCAAAAACATCCTCACGCTGAACGATCATCTGAATAAGAACTTTTCTAATTCTTCACTTTTCTATATCTGCAAAAAAGACAAACAAAAAAAACTGTTAAACTAAGACCAAACCGGTTTAGATACAAATGCTTGAAAAAATCACGGCGTCATCGCTCTGCAGTGCACAAGCCACAAAATGTAAAAAAAAAAAAAAAAAATGGACATGACAGGATGTAACATCAGACATGAAGACAATATCATCAGCAGATCGAGCAATTCGGGTGCAACTCACAGTCTCGTCGGTGCAGATCGAGTGAACCTGGGTACCGAACATGACGGCGGTGAAGATGAAGAAGAGGAGTCCTTCGAAACACAGTAGGATCAATAGGATCACTGTGGTTGGGGGGGAAAAACTGCTGCACTCTGAAAAAAGGGAGGGAAAGCAGGGGTGGGGGGTGGCGTAATAATATAAGTGTTAGGTACGGGATAATAGAAGGATGGAGGGAGGGGTACAGGGATGGGAGAATAAAGCAATCAACAGATAGAGGGACGGATACAGAGATGTAGCAGTGGAGGGAGACCGGGGTGCAAGGGTGGAGCGATCGAAAGACGGAGGGATACAGGGATGTAGGGATGTAGGGAGGCGTACACAGGTGGAGTGATCAGAGCGATTTAGGGATGGAGCAATGGGATATGGGAAGCGACCGAGAGATGCAACGATGGAGGGAAAGGAGTTGAGCGATTGAGTTGTGGAAGGAAGGATTGCAGGGACAAAGTGGAGGAAATATGCAAGGATGGAGTGAAAGTGTAGGAAGAATGGAACAAGAAATGCAAGGAGGGATGGAGCAACGGAGGCACGGAATGATGAAAGAATCAAGGGGTGAGAAGTGGAGCGACAGATGGATGGCGCAATGGCAGGATTCAGGAGTATGGAGGAATTGAATGATTAAAGGGATGAGGAATAGACAGATAGATGGACGTAGCATAGAAGAAATACAGGGGTCGTGTGATGGCGGCACAAATCACTGGTGCATGAATGGAGGAATGGAAGATCGAGGTCATGTCGGCCCCGGATTGGGGCAACAGCGTGGGTTATAGTTAGCTTTAAACACAACCAAACTAATTAACCAGAATGAGCTAACGCTATTGTGTTGAGTTTAACCATGTGGTATCCAAAAACCTGGCCTACACAGACGGCCTCCTCGTGAAGGAACATCAGGGTAGTGCGTAGTAATCAAGGGATAAATCAGCACCGGCCGAAAACCAGAGCTCTTCTATGACATGGGTTTAGCCGTGGTCCTAGCACACTGCTAACTGTGCGAGTCACTGCAGGACAACAGTTGTTCGCATAAAACGTACCCAAGAATAATGACAATAAAGTGCCTGGCAGGACGTGCTGAATAAAACCTCAAGCTTCTTTTAACATTAAGGCGTCAGCATATGTAACGCAGAAGTGACAACTCCGTCTTCTCCACCTTACAAGCTCATGTACTCTCCGTGGGTTTGTACTGGCCGGAGCGCACTGTACAACTGCTCCAGGTGGCGCTAGTAAACATTTCATGACAATTTTCAGAACTAGAGGAAGACCTGGATAAAGAAGAAGTGTTCAGGAGGACCAGTTTAGCATGTTTAGGTACTATAATCAGAGTGTGAGGCATCATTTTGTTCTTACTTGCCCAGTCCTGCTCAAAGCAGAAGATGAAGTGGAACCCCACCATGAGGAGAGCGTGGAGCGAGATCAGAGCAATGTACATCTACAAAACACACAGAATTATAACCGGTATGCTACTTCTAAACAAAAGCTTGATGATCCGAGTGATCATGTTAATCAAGTTAAATAAAAGTTACCTAAACCATAAAGGACATATAGAACTGTGTGTGTGTGTGTGTGTGTGTGTGTTTGATCTGCATCAGCCGACCAGGGAAAATTCTAGAACAAGAGCAGACGTGATCGTACACTTTAAAAGCAGTGAATAGGATTGTGAGTGATCAGCTCATTTTTGTCAGGACAATAGAACTTCGAGGATCCAAAAGCTGTTCAGAGGATGTGAAAGACAGCGAGTTATAGAAGGCAAGCGGTGGACATTCACGTGATTAGATAATATTTATCACGCTCTGAAAAAGAAATTCTAACTGATGATATTTTCATTATTTTCACCATTATTGTTTTAACATACTTCATTGATTTTTAAGACCTTGGCTCAAATGGACTCGGGACTTGGCGGTCTTTTCTTGGAACTTGACTTGTGACTTGGTTGTCTTGAATTGGAACGTGAACTGGGCCTGGACTGTCTTAACTTCTAACAGAGACCTGGAACTGCCTTTACCTTTCACTTGAACTGGAACCTGTCTATCTTTACTTGGAACTTCATCTAGGTCTTAGGACTCTTAGCCTTGACTCTGTGCTTGCAATTTCGTCTGGGGCTCAGAACCTGCATGTCTTTGCTTAAGACTTGGCTTTCTCCGTCTTTACTTGGGGCTTGATGTGGGACTTGGAGCTTGTCCCAGGATTTGACGGTCTTTCCTTGGAACTTGACTCAGGATTTGGGGCTCAACTATCTTTACTTGGGGCTTGACTCGGTGCTTGATTGTCTTTACTTTGAACTTCTCTCTGGACTTGGGGCTTGACCCAGCACTTGGGGCGTGACTCTCTTTACTTGGAACTTGACTCCAGATTTGGGGCTCGACAATCTTTACTCGGGTCTTGGGGTTTGACTGGGATCTTGACTCAGGACTTGATTGTCTTTACTTCGAACTTGACTCTGGACTTTAGGCCTGAATTGGGACTTGGTACTCGACTGTCGTTACCTGGAACTTGACTCGGGACTTTGGGTTTGACTTGGAACCTGACTTGGGATCTGACGATCTTTACTTTATCTGGGAATCATGACTTGACTACCTAAACTTGGAACTTCATCTGGAACTTGGGATTTGAGGATCTTTGCTTGGGACTTCATCTGTATTCAGACTGTATTTACTTGGATCTTAATTCAGGACTTGCCCATATTTACCTGGGACTAAACTGCCCATATTTGAACCTTCATGTGGAACTCCTCTGTCTTGGCAAGAGACTTGACAGAGAACTCTTCTGTCTTTGAACTGGACTGTTTTTATTGGGGGACTAAAGTGTCAATGACATGGCATAACTTCTTGGCATAACAAAGACCTGCTTCTAAACATTTTTATTTGGTTCTATCTGCATTGTTGGGGAAAATGTTTACAGTACGTGTAGAGACGGCTGTGCACTAGTATGTAGTGTTATCTAGAGCTGCAATATGACGTATGATATGTGGTTGAACGGTGAGTGTAAATTTAGAACCCTAAAGAATTTAGGTCACACCACACACGTGACATGCAGGTAGTGGTTTGAGGTGTGTGTGTATGACGATCTCAGCACACTGCTCTCACCGTAAAAAGCACAAAGTATTTCTGGTTGTTTTCACCCACACAGTTGTTCACCCAAGGACAGTGGTGGTCCATCTTCCTGATACAGCGCTTACACACACTGTCAGGGAGGAAACAAAACACACACACACTCAGAGTGAGTTTCTCTGTGAAAGTAGGACATGGTGCATCTCACAGTCTCTCCCAGAGCCTCAGGCTGCGTCTCAAATCACAATCAACCCCTTAAAACTTAAACCTTTTGACTACGTGGTAGTCCAAGTGGGTTTGTACATGACAGTGAGGGGGTGATTCTAGTGAGGGGGTGATTATAGTACCGAGCGGGATGGTGATTCTAGTGAGAGGGTGATTATAGTACGGAGCGAGAGGGTGATTCTAGTGAGGGGGTGATTCTAGTGAGGGGGTGATTCTAGTGAGAGGGTGATTATAGTACAGAGCGAGAGGGTGATTATAGTGACGAGGTGATTATAGTACAGAGCGAGAGGGTGATTATAGTGACGAGGTGATTATAGTACAGAGCGAGAGGGTGATTATAGTGACGAGGTGATTATAGTACAGAGCGAGAGGGTGATTCTAGTGAGAGGGTGATTATAGTGCGGGGTGATTGGGAGGGGTGATTATAGTACAGAGCGAGGGTGATTATAGTACGGAGGGGATTGGTATTGGGTTAGGTATTTAGGGGAGGGGTTATTCTAGTACGGAGCGGGAGGGTGATTCTAGTGAGGGGTGATTCTGGTAGTACGGGGCGGGAGGGTGATTCTAGTGAGGGGTGATTATAGTACGGAGCGGGATGGTGATTCTAGTGAGGGGTGATTCTAGTACGGAGCGGGAGGGTGATTCTAGTGAGGGGTGATTCTAGTACGGAGCGGGAGGGTGATTCTAGTGAGGGGTGATTCTAGTACGGAGCGGGAGGGTGATTCTAGTGAGAGGGTGATTATAGTACGGAGCGGGATGGTGATTCTAGTGAGGGGTGATTATAGTGAGAGGGTGATTATAATGCGGAGTGAGAGGGTGATTATAGTGAGAGGGTGATTATAGTACGGAGTGAGAGGGTGATTATAGTGAGAGGGTGATTATAGTACGGAGTGAGAGGGTGATTATAGTGAGAGGGTGATTATAGTACAGAGCAAGAGGGTGATTATAGTGATGGGGTGATTATAGTACGGAGCGAGAGGGTGATTATAGTGATGGGGTGATTATAGTACGGAGCGAGAGGGTGATTATAGTACAGAGCAAGAGGGTGATTATAGTGAGAGGGTGATTATAGTGAGAGGGTGATTATAGTGAGAGGGTGAATATAGTACAGAGCGAGAGGGTGATTATAGTGAGAGGGTGATTATAGTACAGAGCGAGAGGGTGATTATAGTGAGAGGGTGAATATAGTACGGAGTGGGATGGTGATTCTAGTGAGAGGGTGATTATAGTACGGAGCGAGAGGGTGATTATAGTGAGAGGGTGATTATAGTGAGAGGGTGATTATAGTACAGAGCGAGAGGGTGATTATAGTGAGAGGGTGAATATAGTACGGAGTGGGATGGTGATTCTAGTGAGAGGGTGATTATAGTACGGAGCGAGAGGGTGATTATAGTGAGAGGGTGATTATAGACGGAGTGAGAGGGTGATTATATTGAGAGGGTGATTATAGTGAGAGGGTGATTATAGTACGGAGCGAGAGGGTGATTATAGTGAGAGGGTGATTATAGACGGAGTGAGAGGGTGATTATATTGAGAGGGTGATTATAGTGAGGGGGTGATTATAGTGAGAGGGTGATTATTATAGTGAGAGGGTGATTATAGTATGGAAGTGGGATGGTGATTCTAGTGAGAGGGTGATTATGTGACGGAGGAGGGGTGATTATAGTGAGAGGGTGATTATAGTACAGAGCGAGAGGGGTGATTATAGTGAGAGGGTGAATATAGTACGGAGTGGGATGGTGATTCTAGTGAGAGGGTGATTATAGTACGGAGCGAGAGGGTGATTATAGTGAGGGGGTGATTATAGTACGGAGTGAGGGTGATTATAGTGAGGGGTGATTATAGTGAGGGGTGATTATAGTGAGAGGGTGATTATAGTACGAGGGTGGGGGTGATTATAGTGAGGGGGTGATTATGGTGGGGGTGAGGAGATAGTACGTGGGGGTGAGGGTGATTATAGTGAGAGGGTGATTATAGTGAGGGGGTGATTATAGTACGGAGTGAGAGGGTGATTATAGTGAGAGGGTGATTATAGTGAGGGGTGATTATAGTACGGAGCGAGAGGGTGATTATAGTGAGGGGGTGATTATAGTACGGAGCGAGAGGGTGATTATAGTGAGAGAGTGATTACAGTGAGGGGGTGATTATAGTACGGAGTGAGGGTGATTATAGTGAGGGGGTGATTACAGTGAGGGGGTGATTATAGTACGGAGCGAGAGGGTGATTATAGTGAGAGAGTGATTACAGTGAGCAGTTCTTTTAGTGCCACAATGCCTTATATACGTGTTTATATACACGTGTGTGTCTGTGCGTGTTACCTGCAGTGGTGAGCTCGGTCAGGTTTGATGCTGCAACATTTAGGACACTTGTAGACGACCTGTCCTGGTTTCAGGCGCAGACTCTCTATGTACTCTTTAGTAGCATTTCCCTTCGGCACCGCCCCCTGCAGTGACACAACTGTACCTCACTACACACGTCACACATACTGTACACCAAGGGGAGAGGACACACAACTGAAGAGACACTGTTAAACCAGGAGCCACAACAAAAAGTCAGGTGGGGAAAAAGAAGCGTGTTGTCCACACACTGAAGTTATAATTGTGCCTGATGAAGACCCGACGGAGACCTGAGGGAGATAAATGGTAAATGTGCACTTATATAGCGCTTTTATCCAAAGCGCTTTACACTGTGTCTCATTCACTCATTCACCCATTCACACACACACCAATGGTGTCAGAGCTGCCATGCAAGGCGCTAACTTGCCATCAGGAGCAACTTGGGGTTCAGTGTCTTGCCCAAGGACACTTCGGCATGTGGAGTCACCCGGACCGGGAATCGAACCGCCAACCCTACGATTAGTGGACAACCCGCTCTACCACCTGCGCCACAGCACACCCAAGGGAGATCTGACGGAGACCTGATGAAGACCCGAGGGAGACCTGAGGGAGACCTGACAGGGACTCGACTGAGACCTGAGGGAGACCCGACGGGGACATGAGGGAGACCTGACGGGGACATGAGGGAGACCTGAGGGAGACAACGTTGCACTTCCAGTAAAAAGCTGTTTGGAGCTGTAAATTCAGTGTGTGGACATCACGCTTCTTTTCTCCGTATTATTTCTGTGGTCCTGCACCTGGGCCCGATTACGGTGCTCTGGCTGTGCACACCTTCTGGAGTATTTTAGAGTTTGCGTGCTGATCTCACACGTTTAGCTGTAATTCCGAAACGTATCGTGGTCGGAACCGTAGGTCTGTACACACGTTTGGACGCGCGGTCGCAGGGGTCGGAGACACTTACAGGGTCGGTGCACATGGCACGGCTGTGTGACGAGAGCGCCAGCACGGCGAGGGTGTTGAACAGGGTGGCGTTGAGCACGCTGTACACGCCGTTCCTCACAGGCAGCAGCATGACGAACATCACCACAAAGTCAGCGTACAGAACCAGGAACCAGGTGAGAACCGCACAAACCACACCACACACGTCCCGGATACAACCACGCCGGGGGGGGGCCGACGGAGGGGAAAAAAGGCACACCCCATTTTTCTCCGGCTGCACGTACCCCTACTTATTCCCCCCGGTGGCCGCGCAGCGGGGGGGTACCCCCCCCCCCCCCCCCCCCCCCCCCCCCCCCCCCCACCCCCCACACACACACCCCCCCCCCACACCCCCCCACACACACACACACACACACTCACTCACATACATACACACACCCATACACACACTCACTCATCATCCTGCAGAGACAGAGAAATATCACAGATATATATATATATATATAACAAAACCAGCCTGAATATTGAATCATATTTACTACACACGGTTTTATTTACACATAATTAGCTAGCTAATGGACCAAAGGCTAGTTTAATTAGCCCACATTAGCCGTTACATGTAACTAACAGACTAAATGGCTCAGACCCATGAGACAGTTAGCAAACCTGGGGCTGTATCCCAAACACCACTCGGAGTGCACTCCTCTCCCTCCTGTGTGAGCCGCTGCACTGTGTTACAGCGCCCTATATAGTGCGCCTTCCTAGGGAGGGTCCCCGCGATTCAGGACACATCCCGAAGACCCTCGATTTAGATCTTGCTAGCTAATTAGCGGTCCGTATGTTTTTGTTTGAAATTCAACTCATATAACAACAACATTCATTTCGTTTGATATGACTAATATTTAACACTAATAAAGGACACGAATATGAATATATGAATTTTTAAACTTACTACTTCCCTGTAATGAGCCGTTCCACCTGAGGGCTGTAGCGAGCTAACCCCGAGACAACAGACTGCGCTGTGATTGGCTCGTCAGTATCCCGCCTCCTGAACGATGATTGGTTAAGGGGGATGTTTCCTGCGCTGTGATTGGACGATAATTAACACTCACGAGCAAATCGGCGGGTTTTAACGTTTAATTCAAAAGGACACTGCAAATGAAATGAGAAAGCAAACAATAAATAAATATTGAATGAAGTAGAAATATTCAAAAACTATTTAAAAGTTTTTTTAAAAAAAGGTTTACTAGCTAAAAATATACAAAAGAAAGTACAAATATTCTACATAAATTTCTTGGTTTAAAATGTAAACATTGTATTGTCCTCAGGTGGAAAGCCATTCCTAAGTAAAAGTCAGGCTTTTTAAGGTTTAGAGTCCGTGCGTCTCCATAGCAACTAAGCGACGATGACGATTGGTGAACATTAGCCAATCCTGGCGCGTGATGACGTCACTCGTCCAGTGAAGCCTCCTACTGTTCACAGAGGAAAGTTAAACAATCTTAAAGTCTCACTGATCAAATTTAGTGATTATATGTTCAAATGTAGGTTAAAAGTGCACCTTTTTCAGAATATAATGTTTTTCACTTTTACAAACCGAAATAAACAAACATTTTGCAAGTGAGATAGAACAGTAATAGTATTTTTCCTATTCATTGAACTGTAGAGACTTTTATTTTGAAATATGGTCAAGTGCGGCGGCCATCTTGTGTTTGTTTCGGCAGTGTGTCGGAGTTCACACTGCGTTTTGTTTCTTTTCGGTAGAGTAATATATCGGCGCAGGCAAGAAGGATGGAACAGGTGGGTGCACAAACTTACAGGCACCGTGCCATACTGGTTTATTATTAATGTTACAGCAGATACGCATGTGCATTTATACAGGGTGTGTGTGTGTGTGTGTGAGAGAGAGAGAGAGAGAGAGAGAGAGAAAGAGAGAGATGCACGAGCGGTAAAGAGCAGCCAGACTCTATTTCCTTTCTACAACACAGACAGACCCATGCATCATTGTAGAGAGAGATACATACATCTATTACACAGAGAGAGAGAGAGAGACAGAAATAAATACACAGAGCGGGGGAGAAGGTGTTACTGCAGTGCTGTGACTGAGGAGAGAAGTAGGTAGAGAGACAGGCGATGAGAGGGAGAGAGACAGGTCGAGAAAGACAGACAAAAGGGAGAGACAAGAGGAGATGCAGTCTGAGGGAGAGACAAGATGAGAGAGAGACAACGGGAGAGGTAGGAAGAGAGGGACAAACAGATGGAGAGACAGTTCGAGAAAGACTGGAGGAGTGATGGGAAGAGAGACAGTTCAAGAGACACTCGGGAAGAGAGAGAGAGAGGAACTGGGAGCGAGAGAGACACATAAGAGAGAGAGACCGGAAGAGAGAGACATTAAAGAGAGAGAGAGAGTCAGTCAGAGAGAGAGAGAGACACTGGAATACAGACAGTCCGAGAGAGACGTCAGAGAGAGTGAGAGAGAGAGAGTGTCATGGAGAGAGAGACATTCTGAGAGAGAGAGAGTCAGATAGAGAGAGTCAGATAGAGAGGGTGAGTCAGATAGAAAGAGAGAGAGACATTCTGAGAGAGTCAGAGAGAGAAAGAGTCAGATAGAGAGACTCCGAGAGAGAGAGAGTCAGAGAGAGAGAGAGTCAGAGAGAGAGTCAGATAGAGAGAGTCAAGAGAGACAAGAGAGAGAGTCAGATAGAGAGAGAGTCAGAGAGAGGAGAGAGAGTCAGAGAGAGAGAGAGAGTCAGAGAGAGAGAGCCGAGAGAGAGTCAGAGAGAGAGAGACTCGGAGTCAGAGAGAGACAGAAGAGAGAGTCAGATAGAGAGAGTCAGAGAGAGAGAGAGTCAGAAGAGAGAGAGAGAGAGAGAGAGAGTCAGAAGAGAGAGAGAGAGTCAGAGAGAGAGAGTCAGAGAGAGAGAGTCAGAGAGAGAGAGAGAGTCAGAGAGAGAGTCAGAGAGAGAGAGTCAGAGAGAGAGAGAGAGAGTCAGAGAGAGAGAGTCAGAGAGAGACAGAGAGAGAGAGACTCAGAGTCAGAGAGAGACAGAGAGAGAGAGTCAGATAGAGAGAGTGAGTCAGATAGAAAGAGAGAGACACATTCTGAGAGAGTCAGAGAAAGAGTCAGATAGAGAGACTCAGAGAGAGAGAGAGTCAGAGAGAGAGAGTGACTCAGAGAGAGTCAGAGAGAGAGAGTCAGAGAGAGAGAGAGTCAGAGAGAGTACAGAGAGAGAGTGTCAGAGAGAGAGAGGTCAGAGAGAGAGACTCAGAGAGAGAGAGGGAGTCAGAGAGAGAGACTCAGAGAGAGAGAGACTCAGAGAGAGAGAGACTCAGAGAGAGAGAGGGAGTCAGAGAGAGAGAGAGAGAATTTAAACTGA
>CM022764.1:28769791-28774791 GCA_012411365.1 Ameiurus melas | reverse complement strand
TGTAGTCTCTGAGCACTTAACTTTGTAGTAAGGTTGCCTATTTTCGGCCTGGCACGAGTCCCTGTGTTTGTGGTTGGAGAGAAATCTGAGTAGTTTTCTTTTCTTTTCGTTGTTCTCTTTATCACACCAGGTTTCCTCCCTAGCTTTTTGTTTAGCTCTCTTGTTTTTACGGAGAAGTTTCTCCGACTCTCTCTCTCTCTCTCTCTCTCTCTCTCTCTCTCTGTTTCACTCTCCGACTGTCTCTCTCTCTCTCTCTCTCTGACTCTCACTTACTCTCTGTTTCACTCTCCGTCTCTCTCTCTCTCTCTCTCTCTGACTCTGTTTCACTCTCTCTCTCTCTCTCTCTCTCTCTCTCTCTCTCTCTAACTCTTTCTCTCACTCTCTCTCTCTCTGTCTCTCTCTGACTTTGTTTCACTCTCTCTCTCTCTCTCTCTCTCTCACTCTCTCACTCTCTGTTTCACTCACTCTCTCTCTCTCTCTAACTCCCTCTCTGACTCTGTTTCACTTTTCTCTCTCTCTCTCTCTCTCTCTCTCTCTCTGACTCTCTGTTTCACTTTCCAACTCTCTCTCTAACTCCCTCTCTGACTCTTTCACTCTCTGACTCTCTCTCTAATGCTCTCTTTTTCCTAGTCTCTCTCTCTGACTCTCTCTCTCTCTGACTCTCTTTCACTGACTCTCTCTCTCTCTTTGACTCTCTCTCTGACTCACTCTGACGCTCTCATTCTCTCTCTCTGTCTTTGACTCTTTCTCTCTCTCTCCCTCTCTCTCTCTCTGATGAGTCATTGAGGTGGGATTTCTGGTGTCTGATGTGTCTCTGTGCCGTTGTATTTTACAGTCTGAAGATGGGATGATGGAGGGAGAGGACATGCAGATCGAGGATGATGTGGAGAGAACATCTGATCATGTGAGTGGCTCCAGCCAATCCCAGCAAAGATTGAGTTAAACAGGAGAAGAAACCAGAGTGTGCTCGTGTTTTGTCATATTTCTGACGTTCACCTGTGTGTGTGTGTGTGTGTGTGTGTGTGTGTGTGGTGCATCTGTAGGGGTTTTCATCCGATCAGCCAAGAGGAGCGCTAAAAAAGAAAGGAGAGCGTGAATCACCATGGAAACAGCAAAGAAAGAGAGGCAAATTGCCAGCTGCAGAGACAGACAGAGGTGTGTGTTGTGTGTGTGTGTGTGTGTGTGTGTGTTAGCAGCATGATAATAAATTCAATAGGGTGAGTGAGGGATGTCAGGTCAGACAAATGTGCAGACAGATGGGTAGTGGGACAAATATGGATAGAGGGAGAGATAGAGAGAGAGACAGATTGAGGGAGAGAGAGAGACAGAGATAGGAGGACAGACTGTTGGATAGAGGGACAGACAGACATGGTGGGATAGACAGATGGCTAGAGGGACAGACAGAGATCGAGGGGCAGACAGAAATGTTGGGACAGAGAGATGGATAGAGGAACAGAAAGATAGGAGGAGAGACAGAGATAGAGGGGCAGACAGAGCTAGAGGGAAAGACAGATGGATAGAGGGACAGAAACATGGATAGAGGGACAGAGAGATAGACGGATAGACAGATGGATAGAGGGACAGACAGAGATAGAAGGACAGACAGAGATGGTGGGATAGACAGATGGATAGAAAGACAGACAGAGATGGTGGGATAGACAGATGGATGGAGGGACAGACAGAAATAGAAGGACAGACAGAGATGGTGGGATAGATGGATAGAAGGACTGACAGATCGTTGGATAGACAGATGGATAGATTGACAGAAAGACAGAAGAAGGGACAGAGATGTACAAATAGACAGCGAGACAGACGGAGATTATCAACACATCATACTGTGTGTAAACAAGACTGTGTGCGTGCGTGTGCATGTGTGTGTACATGTTTGTCTTAGCCCGCTCCAGGAGGAGATTCCGCTGAGTACACTGAAGTTCCTCTGGGTTCTCTGGACATCTCGGCTGCAGACAGCCTCACCCTGTCTCCTCACACAGGTAGGGTTAACCTGACAGCAAAACCTGTCAAGGAGGCCTGGCCTAATACTCATGTATGCATGTATGCAAATGAAAGATTTAAAGGTCCATCTGTCTAACTCTCTGTGTGTAGATGATCGAGAGATGGAGCGGATGGAGGAGCTGCCGTTGTGTAGCTGTAGAATGGAGGCTCCACGCGTGCACAAACTTGCAACTAACACACAGCCAACCTGCATGGCCATCGAGAGCATCAATGGACAGGTGAGAGATAGAGAGAGACATGGAGGGGGGGGGGGGTTCTCTTATTGTGGGTTCTCTTATTCACACATGGTGCCAGTAATGTGGTACATTTTAACTCGAACCCCCTTCCCAACACCTCTGTTTCTTGAAGCTTGTGGGCTGTACCAACTCCATCGTAAAGGGGGAGACAATGCGTCCGTCCAGCCGAGTCTCTCTCATGGTGCTGTGTGAGACTCATCGCTGTCATATGGTGAAACATCACTGCTGCCCGGGCTGTGGCTACTTCTGCCTCTCTGTAAGAGACATACACACATACAGTATCTCACAAAAGTAAGTACACCCCTCACATGTGTGTAAATATTAGATGATATCTTTTCATGTGACAACACTGAAGAAGTGACACTGTGCTACAATGTAAAGTAGTGAGTGTACAGCTTGTGTAACAGTGTACATTTACTGTCCCTCAAAATAACTCAACACACAGACATTAATGTCTAAACCACTGGCAACAAAAGTGAGTACACCCCTAAGTGAAAATGTCCACATTGGGCCCAAAGTGTCAATATTTTATGTGGGGACTATTATTTTCCAGCACTGCCTTAACCCTCTTGGACATGGAGTTCACCAGAGCTTTACAGGTTACCACTGGAGTCCTCTTCCACTCCTCCATGACGACATCACAGAGCTGGTGGATGTTAGAGACCTTGTGCTCCTCCACCTTCTGTTTGAGGATGACCCACAGATGCTCAATAGGGTTTAGGTCTGGAGACATGCTTGGCCAGTCCATCACCTTCACCCTCAGCTTCTTTAGCAAGGCAGTGGTCATCATGGAGGTGTGTTTGGGGTCGTTATCATGCTGGAATACTGCATACTGATCATGCTCTGCTTCAGTATGTCACAGTAGACGTATGAGTGCTGCCAGCATTGATGTAGAGGTTGAAGGGGTGGGGGGTCAGCCTGTCAGTGCTCCGACCATACGCCGCACACTGCATCAGATTGGTCTGCACGGCTGTCGTCCCAGAAGGAAACCTCTTCTAAAGATGATGCACAAGAAAGTCCACAAACAGTTTGCTGAAGACATGCAGACTAAAGACATGGATTACTGGAACCATGTCCTGTGGTCTGATGAGACCAAGATAAACTTATTTGGTTCAGACGGTGTGAAGTGTGTGTGGTGGCAACCAGGTGAGAAGTACAAAGACAAGTGTGTCTTGCCTACAGTCAAGCATGGTGGTGGGTGTGTCATGGTCTGGGGCTGCATGAGTGCTGTGGGCACTGGGGAGCTACAGTTCATTCTCTAACATCCACCAGCTCCGTGATGTCGTCATGGAGGAGTGGAAGAGGACTCCAGTGGAGACCTGTGAAGCTCTGGTGAACTCCATGCCCAAGAGGGTTAAGGCAGTGCTGGAAAATAATGGTCCCCACACAAAATATTGACACTTTGGGCCCAATGTGGACATTTTCACTTAGGGGTGTACTCACTTTTGTTGCCAGCGGTTTAGACATTAATGTCTGTGTGTTGAGTTATTTTGAGGGGACAGTAAATTTACACTGTTACACAAGCTGTACACTCACTACTTTACATTGTAGCAAAGTGTCATTTCTTCAGTGTTGTCACATGAAAAGATATCATCACATATTTACACACATGTGAGGGGTGTACTTACTTTTGTGAGATACTGTACATACACACACACACACACACACACACACATGTAAATGACAGACCCGTGTTTTAACAACATGGACATTGTCCTAGGGGACGTTTCTGGAGTGTTGTCCGGATGTCCGGATCGCTCATCGCTTCCACCGTGGCTGCGTGTCTGTGCTGGGTGGTGGGCGGAGCCGGGGCAACTCGTTGGGTGTCGGCCTGCTTTTCTGCCCCCATTGTGGTGAGGACGCCTCTGAGGCACAGGAGGTCACCATACCCCCGTCCTCATCATCGTCAGGGTCAGCCGTTGTCACGGCTACTGCCTCCTCCACCACCCCACTTCTCTCGTCTGCACTGGCAGCAACCAACACAGCGCTGAGCAGCGAGAAGAGGACCGGGGAACCAATCAGGTAAGAGGATAAGATCAGGAGGTGGTACTGTTAAACACTGTTAAACTAATAGTTATTAGCATATTGTTATTTTCATATTGTGTCTTTCTTTCTTTCTTAATTTTGTTTTCCTGCTCTCACCTGTCTTTCTTTCTTCAGTGCGAGGATGCACTGGCGGGGTGAGTTCAGGAAAGGGGTGGTGCCTCAGTCCACACCCCCCAATGAGGCCACTGCTTCAGGACTGGGTGGAGCCGAGGATGTGGTTGCCTTGGGTGATGGGGGTGTGGACAGTGTTGGCCCCTCCCTTGTCCTCCCTAATGGAAAGCCAGTGTGTCCTGGCACACTTCCTGCTGGAGACAGCAGGACGGCACTGCAGAGAGCCATTCTCAATCAGGAGACTGAGAGGTAATGATGTCATACACACACACACACACACACACACACACACACAGAGGAATGTATGTAGAAGTGTTTTTAAATCATTCCGATTGATCAGGAAGAAGAAATTGCGGTTCCACCCGCGTCAGCTCTATCCTGCAGCCAAACAGGGCGAAGTCCAGAGGGTTCTGCTCATGCTCAGTACGTATAACACAACACCTGTCCAATCAGCTCTCTCCATTTAAAACCACTTCCACCAATCAGCTCTCTACTTTAACCCATAATTTATTCATCTGATTTGTTTCTCTCTCTCTCTCTCTCTCTGTAGTGGAGGGTATAGAGCCAGGGTATCAGTCAGACTCTCAGAATCGG
>CM022764.1:28757291-28762291 GCA_012411365.1 Ameiurus melas | reverse complement strand
TACCAGAACTGGTCCTTTCTGTATTGGAACCGGATCCTTTCGGACTGGATTCTTTGTGCTAGGATCTAAATCTTTTGGTTTTGAAACTGGAACTTTTAGTATGCAAACAGGGTCCTTTAAGATTGATAATGGAACCTTTTGTTTTGGATGTGGAAAAGTTGTTTCTAGTGCTGAATCTTTTGGTACTTGGTCTAACCTTTGATCTAGATCTATTTGGTTTTGGTAGGAGAATTGGATCCTTTGGTACTGAAAGTGGATTTTTTTTGGATCCTTTGCTATTGGGAACCTTGTAAACAAGGACAGTTGTCTTCGAACTGGACTCTTTGTTATTTGAGCTGGAACCTTTGGTGCTGGTACTGGGTAATTTAGTTTTAGGACTACACCCTGTAGTACTGGAACCAGATTCTTTGGAATTGGAACCAGACCCTTTAGCATTATAACTTTGATTGGAACTGGAAACTGAGCTTGTGAAAAATGTGATGTAATTATAAAGAAATAAAAAATTGTGTGTGTGTGTGTGTGTGTGTGTGTGTTCTCACAGTGACGTGGCGCAGGGTTATGAGAATGTGCCCATCCCATGTGTTAACGGTGTGGATGATGAAGACTGTCCGTCAGACTACAAATACATCGCAGAGAACTGTGAGACCTCCGCCATGAACATCGACCGCAACATCACACACCTGCAGGTAGACACACACACACACACACACACACACACACACACACACACCTACAGGTAGACACACACACACACACACACACCTGCTGGAAGTTGAGGTAAGTGTCAAGGTAACTAGTTAACATACACACCTAATGTTTATGATGCAGATTATGTTTACTGGGGTAACATTATATATTTTATTATAAGTTTTGTCTTTGTTTTCTGTGTGTGTGTGTGTGTGTGTGTGTGTGTGTGTGTGTGTAGCACTGTAACTGTACTGATGACTGCTCCTCCAGTAACTGCCTGTGTGGACAACTCAGCATCCGCTGCTGGTATGACAAGGTAACAGACTGTGTGTGTGTGTGTATTACACATAATTATTTACTAATTATTATTCATTATTTTTAGTGTGTGTGCGTGTGTGAAAGTAATGTATTAATTTGTTTGTGTGTGTGTGTGTGTGTGTTGTGTGTCTGTGTGCACTTGCTGACAGGATCAGCGTCTGCTGCAGGAGTTTAATAAGATAGAGCCTCCTCTGATCTTTGAGTGTAACCTCGCCTGCTCCTGCCACAAGACCTGCAAGAACAGAGTGGTACAGGCCGGAATCAAGTGAGCCAATCACATCACACCATGCCCGGTGACATCACTGAACCTGTGATGTCAGAGAATGTGAAAACTGACACCACAGCGTATATCTCAATGTTCTCTTTGAAGATACAGTGTATCTGTTTAAAACTGTGTGTGTGTGTGTGTGTGTATGTGTGTATGTGTGTATAAGGGTGCGCTTACAGCTGTACCGCACGGAGAAGATGGGGTGGGGAGTGAGAGCTCTTCAGGACATTCCTCAGGGGAGCTTCATCTGCGAGTAAGTGCTCTTTCTTTCTTTCCTTCTTTCTGTTTGTTTTGTCATTTTTTTTCTGAACCGTGTGTGTGTGTGTGTATGTGTGTGTGTTTAGGTATGTTGGGGAACTGATTTCCGATGCAGAAGCAGATGTGAGGGAAGACGATTCATATCTGTTTGATCTAGATAATAAGGTAAATGTTTTAATGTGTGAAATGTTTTCACTTGTCCGATAGAGCCCCTTTGACTTGGTCTGATAGAGCCCCTTTGGCTCGGTCTGATAGAGCCCCTTTGACTTGGTCTGATAGAGCCCCTTTGGCTCGGTCTGATAGAGCCCCTTTGACTTGGTCTGATAGAGCCCCTTTGGCTCGGTCTGATAGAGCCCCTTTGGCTTGGTCTGATAGAGCCCCTTTGACTTGGTCTGATAGAGCCCCTTTGGCTCGGTCTGATAGAGCCCCTTTGACTTGGTCTGATAGAGCCCCTTTGGCTCGGTCTGATAGAGCCCCTTTGACTTGGTCTGATAGAGCCCCTTGGGCTCGGTCGTAAAGCCCCTTTGAGTCGGTCTGATAGGGCCCCTTGGCTCGGTCTGATAGAGCCCTTTGGCTCGGTCTGATAGAGCCCCTTTGAGTCGGTCTGATAGGGCCCTTTGGCTCGGTCTGTAGAGCCCCTTTGACTCGGTGATAGACCTTTGACTGTGATAGAGCCCCTTTGATTCGTCTGATAACCCCTTTACGGTGTGATAGAGCCCCATTGATTTGTCTGATAGAGCCCCTTTGAGTCGGTCTGATAGAGCCCCTTTGGCTCGGTCTGATAGAGCCCCTTTGGCTCGGTCTGATAGAGCCCCTTTGAGTCGGTCTGATAGAGCCCCTTTGGCTCGGTCTGATAGAGCCCCTTTGACTCGGTCTGATAGAGCCCCTTTGACTTGGTCTGATAGAGCCCCTTTGACTCGGTCTGATAGAGCCCCTTTGACTCGGTCTGATAGAGCCCCTTTGACTTGGTCTGATAGAGCCCCTTTGACTCGGTCTGATAGAGCCCCTTTATTCCGGTCTGATAGAGCCCTTTGATTCGTCTGATAAACCCCTTCTGGTGATGAGCATTGATTTGTCTGATAGAGCCCTTTGACTCTTCCGATAGAGCCCCTTTGACTGGTCGACAAACCCCTTGGCTCGGTCTGATAAAACCCCTTTGACTCGGTCTGATAGACCCCCTTTGACTCGGTCTGATAGAGCCCCTTTGACTCGGTCTGACAGACCCCCTTTGGCTCGGTCTGATAAAACCCCTTTGACTCGGTCTGATAGACCCCCTTTGACTCATCTGAAAGAGCCCCTTTGACTCGGTCTGATAGAGCCCCTTTGACTCGGTCTGATAGAACCCCTTTGATTTGTCTGATAGAGCCCCTTTGTCTCGGTCTGATAGAGCCCCTTTGACTTGGTCTGATAGACCCCCTTTGGCTTGGTCTGATAGAGCCCCTTTGACTCGGTCTGATAGAGCCCCTTTGACTCGGTCTGATAGACCCCCTTTGGCTCGGTCTGATAGAGCTCCTTTGACTCATTCTACCCTAAACCCCCACCCCTCTGTTTCTCTCGTCCTATTTTTCTTCCGCTCTCTTCTTTGCAGGATGGGGAGGTGTACTGCATTGATGCACGTTACTATGGTAACATTAGTCGTTTCATTAATCACCTGTGTGATCCAAACATCATCCCGGTGCGAGTGTTCATGCTGCATCAGGACCTCCGCTTCCCCCGGATAGCATTCTTCAGCTCCAGAGACATCCTCACGGGCCAGGAGCTCGGGTAACACACACACACACACAGTGCTACAGTTTATATAGTGAAATGATGTTATACGTTTTATCCAATCTCCATACGTGTGTGGTGTGTTTGTGTGTGTGTGTGTGTGTGTGTGTATGTATGTACGTGTGTCAGGTTTGATTATGGAGACCGTTTCTGGGACATTAAGAGTAAGTACTTCACGTGTCAGTGTGGCTCAGAGAAGTGTAAACACTCGGCAGAGGCCATCGCTCTGGAGCACAGCAGGCAGTCCCGCCTCGACTCCTTCCCAGAATCGGCCACCGAACCCGGGTTCACCACACCAGGAAACTCCTAAACTCCTCTCCAGACCCAGTGACGCAGTGCATTGTGGGAGTTGTCAGTACTGTACAGCTGTGTTGGTTGTTAAACACATTTACGCCAATGTTTTTTTGCTGTTTGATCCATGCTGATCTGCTCAGTTTGTATATATTATTATAAGGACAGAAGACCTGCTCTCAATAACTCAATAACTGTTGTTCCTAATGCGCCCTCATCCCCGTAACCCTCACTGAAGCCTTCTGGCCACCTTGTTTTTCAAGGTTGGAAGTGTACCAGCTCATTGGTTAGATGAATGTTTGAGGCAGAACTCACCCAGAAGGCATTGCTGTTGTCTGACGCACTTTCTTTTACGGAAAAATAAAATCATTCATGTGTCATAACATTTCCATCTGATTGTCAGTGTTCAGGTTCCTTCAGATCATCACACTGAGGGTTCTGGACCTCTGTCTAGTTAAGGGGTTCGGATCGAGGGTTCCAGAGTGCTTACAGTTTGAGGGTTCTGGAACACTTTTAGTATTTTTCAGAGACTTCCCAATCAGGAGGTTTTCGGAACAATCCCTGTTTGAGGGTTCTGGAACAGGTTTTGGTCTCGGGCTTTAGAAAACGTCCCGTTTAAAGGGTTCTGGAATGGTTATTGGTCAATTATTTCTAAACAACCTCCAGATTACGAGGTTCTAGAAGACTTCCTCGTCAAAGGGTTTTGCAACACTTCCTGGTCTAGAGGTTCTACTGTAGAACACCTTAAGCCCTCAACCTTGAGAACATTTCCTGATCAAGAGGTTCTTGAACATATGGGTGCTGCTGGAGTGGCATTACTGCATCTTGCTAGCAAGTAATATTACACAGTGATTAGCCCCTTAGCAGACCAGCCAAGAAGCTGGACAGATAGCTATCTAGCCGGCGGGCCTCAGTACAGCGTCTGGAAACCACAGAAGATCGTTTTAGCTTAGCTGTTCTGGTTCTGCCCTGCAAGCTAACTTCTTGTGCTGCACGCTCGTATGACGCAGCAGACACACTTCATGGTCGTGAGGGTAAGTGGATGAGGGTGCATTAAAAGCAGTGTTAAACGTATTTATGTTGGCGAGTGCACTCTGTAGTGTATAATGTATGGATTACTTCATTAGGTTTTTTTTGTTTGATTCCATTTTTTAAAATGAACTTTGGACTGTATGAGTTTCCTGACAGTGACACAACTGATTTTCTTACTATTCTGTAGTTTGAATAAATATTTGATACAACAGTAAAGTGCATCATTTACCATCTGTTCTACCACATACACACTGCACAGATTTTTATATATATATATAAAATTGCTTTTAGTATTATTCTTTTATTTTTCTTATCTATTTTTCTCTTTCCCTTTTGCTTTTATTTTTATGCATTTATTTAGTTGCTTGTCATTATAAAT
>CM022764.1:28742291-28752291 GCA_012411365.1 Ameiurus melas | reverse complement strand
CTGTATGGAAATGCTGCGTCTGTGTTTTATGAGATTAGATTAGATTTGATCAGAGTGACGTCAGAGAGAAGTTCATTAAACAACACAAGGGAGTGTTTCAGAGGAGTAATTAAACTTTATCTAGGCCACTAACATTTATATTATTAATCAGACTTAATTGTGGTTCATGAAAACATAATGAGTCCGATACAGATTATTTAAAATCCATTATTAATAGTGTTTGTAATTTAAAGACTTCAAAAAGAATTGCACACAAAGCTGAGAGGAATTGTGGGTGTGAGAACCGATCATGAAACATCTTGAAAAGTATCTCCAGGCCGTGATTCCCAAAACCAGAGGCGAGAGATCCGAAAAACATCCAGAAATGCTCCAAACACCAAGCTTCGGGTATTAAAGGGCTTCGGTGAGGCGTCTGATCAACAAGGTTCTGCAGTCTGGGTGAGACAGTGGAGATCATATTCCTCGCTCGTTTACCACTATTGGAGGAGTTCACCATCATTAAACACACACTCACTCACACACACACTCACACACACACACACACACAGGCAAACTTTACACTCCCTATTCCATAAAGATCAAACATACATGTATAAACATAAGTCTATTCTTTCCTCACTTTAATTTGATCACTTTAACACACACACACACACACACACACACACACACACACGCACACACGCACACACACTACTGGAACGTCAACACCAATGAAATGTTTTTTTTTTTGCTGTAGACTGAAGACGTTTGGTTTCGAGATTACAAGATGAATATGAGTAGAGAGTTTAGAATGTCAGATTTCATTACCTGGTATTTATATGTAGACGTGTTAAACGGCATACAACAACACATTTTGTATCGGACCACCCGACTTGTAGGTGAGCAAATATAATGTGTCTGACGAGTGTTTCTTGCTACCCAGGTGTGTCCTGTTACATTGAATGTTTAAACAATAAATAGCAATGAAAGTCTACTCGTAGTTTTAGCCTTCAGTTTCACCTGTGAAAGCTGATGTTATAAAGAGTAAACTAACATGACGATCAGAGAGCTGTCTTTGGGAGAAAAAGCAAGCAATTTTGAAGCTGAGAAAAGAGGGAAAATCAGTCAGAGTCATGGCTTGGGCTCACATGCCTGCTTCTGGAACATTCTCATTCATCTTTATTGATGATGAACTCATGATGGTAGCAGCAGAATGAATCCAGAAGTCTACAGGAACATTCTGTCTGCAGATTTACAGAAGAAATGCATCCGAATGAATCAGGAAGAACTTCATCGTGCAGCAAGACAACGATCCAAAACATACTTCCACCTCAACACAGGACTTCATCAGGGGGAAAGTGGAAGGATTTAGACTGGACAAGTCCATCACCAGACCTTCACCCAACTGATCAGCATCTCACCTCCTGAAGAGCAGACTGAAGGGAGAAACCCTCCGAAGCACACAACTACTGAAAGACGCTGCAGGAAAAACCTGGAGAAGCTCCACAGAAGAAGAAACCAGCAGATTGGTGTCAGGATTGATGCAAGCGTATCTGTTCCAATACTTTTGCTCAAAAATGGTCTGATACAAACGGTTGTATGCTTGATGTTATTTAACACGTCTAGATGTAAATACCAGGAAATAAAAGCTGAAATTGTAAACTCTCGTCTCTATCTCCTGATCTCAAACCCAAATGTCTGTGGTGGAGAGCACAAACTAATGACCTGATCTCGCCGTTCCAATAGATTTGGAGGGGACTGTATATGTATTTTTTTTACTTAGCTTTTTATTCTTATTTTACTTTTATTTGTTTTCTCTTGGCATCTGTCAGCATCTCTCTCTGACTACTCTGTCACTTCTCTCTCTCTCTCTCTCTCTCTCTCTCTCTCTCTCTGTGTCTGTCTGTCTGTCCTCTGATTGGTTGTTTAGTGTAACCTGATCTGTTCTCCACCAGTAGAACAGGTTCTTGGAGATGCAGTACAGTAATATTTACTGATGGCTGTGTTTATGTGAAACTTCTCATCACTCTCTTTAATATTGAATCGATTAAGTAACATTACTTGTTACACTCCTAGATTTAGTTCAAATTAAAAAAGAAAATGTAAACATCAAACACATCTTAACCGATTGAAAAATGTATTCGCTTTCTACATTCTGAGTTTGGAATGCTCTGAGGGTCGGTGATTTGCAGGAGCTCTAGACTGGGTTTGGGATTTGACTCTCCCCTTTTGCAATTCTAAAAGGAACGGCAGGGATTGACGGAACTGTCAAAGAAGTGGAAAAAGTCGAGGTCAGGCCAGATTCTCACTGAAGATTTAACAGGAACCCCATCAAAATCAAATGACCTCCATCCTTTTGACTGAACCAGTAAAGGCATGAAACCATCAAAATGCTGAAATTGCTCAGGGGACCACCGGGCCTCATCAAAACACTGTCCTGTATGGATTAAAGAAAAACGAAATTCAAACAATCAACAACACAAAACTGAACTATGCAGAAGCACGCAGAGAGGTGGAAAAGCTCCCAAATTTGAAGTTTGAGAAATCCTTTGCATCTGTAACGTTACCAACCAAACACTCAGTTGCGTGCCAGACGGATGTGCCCTGGCTAACAAAACACAAACCACAGCTAATCAGTCACAAAAACTTTCCTTCGTCTGCTAGTGAAACACGAACCGGAGCTAGTGAAGAACCAAATCTTACAATGGAACGTTCCCTAATATCAAAAGGAAAGGAGCCACAACAAAGTACAAAAGCACTGCAACAAAAGGCTAGTCAGGAGAACAGGCCACGGAATGCTGACCATATAAAAGATATAGATGTGGCGGAGATCTTAGAAACCCACAGTTGGAGTATCCTCTCCTAAGAGTAGGAGTAGAGTCCAAGTTCTGCTGCTTCCAAATTGACAAACAGTATGATTCACTGGAACTGTCGAGGTGTCGAAGCAACGACTAGCCATGTTATTGAATCCTCTTGCATTTTGTCTCCAAGAAACACACATCAACAAATTGTCAAATATCCCTAAAAAAGGTTTGTACGTTTTAATGAAAATGGACCAAAGATGCAACGTCCCTCAGGAGGAGTAAGAATCTTATTTCACCGACAATGTCCTTCACAGTCAAGTCACAACAGATACTAATATACAAGCAATAGATGTACGTTGAACCCTCCATAGGGCCATAACATTGTGCTCCATTTACTTGCTTCCAGATACACCAGTTACACTTCAAGATCTAAACAATCTTGCTGATCAACTCCCAACCCCCTACATACACACAGGTGACTGCAATGTTCCAGCCCATTATGGGGAGGAAATCACACAAATAAAAAGGGGGAAAATACTTGAAGACTTCATCAGTAACAATGAACTGTGTATCCTCAACGACTGCTCAGACGCTTACCTACACCCAGGACGTGGAACACCGTCCATGGTGCATGTACGTGCAAACAAAAACTGATTTAACCATATGCAAACCTGATCTCTTGCTTGATTTCTCATGGCGCACTTGGAACGATCTATGTGGAAGTGATCATTTCCCCCTAATCGTCACATCTACAAGATCAAATTATCCAACATAATATTCCAAGATGGCATCTCAAGCCAATCTTCAACAGAGACCCAACAGAAGAAATGAGATACAGAAGAAGATACACCGAGCACGAGCACGGAGGATTATTAATGGTGCAAAAGGACAGAGTTGGAGAAAATGTGTATCTAACCCTAACCCTAACCCTATGTGTATCTAACCACATACAACACTGCCATTCCTCATTCTGACGTAAGCAACTACCGTCCAATAGATCTGAGTAGCTGTCTCTGCAAAACCAATAAGGTCAGCGATCACCGGTGTGGGTTTAGAAGAGGCAGAAGCACCTTGGACCACCTTATCAGACTTCATGCAAGCTTCATTTAAAACAAGAACATGTAGTAACTGTCTTCTTTGACCTTGAGAAGGCCTATGATACCACCTGGAGATATGGAATACTCAAAGACCTGTATGAACTTTGGCTCAGAGGCAACCTCCCAATCTTTATCTCCAATTTCTGGACTAACGGATGTTTTCGTGTTCCAGTAGGAACTACACTATCAAAGCGACATGTGCAACAGCTAGGAGTTCCACAAGGAAGCATTCTTTCAGTGACTTTATTCAGCATCAAAATCCGCAGTGTAATCAAAGTCCTTGACCCTTACATTTTCCTAAATTTAGATGTTGACGACCTATGCGTATGCTATCGAGGGGGAAAAAACAGGAACAACAGCTACAACTATGTATAAATAAAATAAACAACTGGTCAATAAAGAATGGATTCAGATTTTCCAAAACAAAGTCGGTATGCATGCATTTCTGCCTTCTCCAACCCATACACCCCGACCCTGAGATGAGGATGGAGGGAGAACCCAGTAAAGTAGCGAATGATTTTTAAATATCTCAGGCCTTGTCTGTGATAAGAGTCACCTTTATCCCACATATGAAGACGTGGAGGAAAAAATTTAACAATCAAACTGGACAACATAAGATGGTATCATTTTTGCCCTGGTCCTCCCTGAACCTAGAAAAAAAACAACTATTATTATGGCATTGGCACAACTTAAAAAAAAAAAAGCAGAAACACTTGTATCAACAGGGATTCCTGGAACTGAAATGTAGTTTCTCACTCCATAGTACAGTATTCACGGATGGATCCAAAACACATAACAGTGTATCAACAATATGGCATACGTGTTCCAGAACAGATCTCGATCTTCACAGCCGAGGCCCGAGCGGTGCTACTGGCACTGGCAAACATTGAGCAGGGTCGAATGTCTTGCCTTCAAGCGCTTGAATCCATGGAGACCGATCTTCACATAAACATTAACATTTTGACTAAAACGTTATCCTCTGTCGGGTGCCGGGACATATCGGTCTGGTGGGGAATGGAAAGAGCGGACATGGCTGAAAAAGATGCATTAAACTGGGAGATGTTTGAATGTCGATCACCCTCTGACCTCATCCCATTAATAAACTCGTATATCACCGATCAGAATGGAATGAGTGCGACAGCAATAAATGATACAGAATAAACCCCAGGATCCAAAGATCTTACTCTCTATTTTAAATCTAGACATGACCACATAGTGTTCACCAGAAGTCGACTGGACCGTTCAAGACCAACGCGTGAAGATCCTCCTATATGTATAATTTAACAAAATCTTATGACCAGCAAGTACATTTTACTGAACTGTAAACCCTTTGGAACGTTCAGACAAGGCTTTTATTCCGAGACTTAATTAATCGATTTTATATATTTTTTAAATGTACCAAATGAACAGATTTTTATCTTCAAGTGTCTTATTGAATACTGTAAATATTTATTGATGAACCATTATTTGCCCTGTGAATAACCTGGCTGCTGACATGGCATTAAAACTAACCAACTAACCAAATAAATAAATAAATGAATAAATCAATGCAGTCTAAAGCCTCCACGTTTATCCAAACACCGTGTAATAAACCAGTGCCTTAGACCACAGCCGTGATCACAACACACCCTGAAAAGCCCAAGACAACCCATGTCACACCCCTCTTCATCTCCCTCCACTGGCTTCCTGTAGCTGCCCGCATCAAGTTCAAGGCCTTGATGCTCACCTACAAGACCTTGTCAGGAACAGCGCCCCCTACCTCAACTCTCTCCTGAAGGCATACATTCCTCTCGCAATCTGCGATCGACTAGCGACCGACGTTTAGTAGTTCCCACTCAGCGTGGCGTAAGGTCCCTTTCCAGAACTTTCACGCATACCGTTCCCCAGTGGTGGAATGCTCTTCCGATCTCAATCCGGACTGCAGAATCTCTCACTATCTTCAAAAAACAGCTAAAGACCCTTTCTCACTCTTCCGTGAGCACCTAACCAACTCCTAGGAAAAAAAAAAAAAACAACCCACACACAACGCACTTACACCTCTACTCTGTGCACTTTACGCTCCTCTGGTATTTAATTAATGGATCTTGTATAGTAGCACTACTTGTATTGTTCCCTGCTTGATATATCGCTTTGATTATTTGTAAGTCGCTTTGGATAAAAGCGTCTGCTAAGTGAATAAATGCAAATGAAAAGTGACGAAATGTGTTGTCATGATCAAGTCGTGAGGTAATCTCAAGAGTTGGTCATCAAATTCCTCGAATCAGGAAATGAGGAACGGGGAGATGTAGGAATCCAGTCTGGCCTGTGGTGCAGGTTCTAGAGCAGGAAGAAGACTTGCACAGAACAACTGTATTCAGTGAGATTTGTGTGGCTTTGAGAGGATCATGAGAGTTCGCTGGAGAAATCCGAGGTACAGGATGCTGAATGATTTTGCATCAGGCTTGTTTCCCTTCGCAGCTGAATTCAAATCAGATTCAAATGCTGAAGTTCACTATCTCCTCCCTCTGTTCTCTCTCTCTCTCTCTCTCTCTCTCTCTCATGCACGTGTGCGCTCGTTCTCTCTGCTGTCTTCTGTCCTTGTGTATTTTTTTATTATTTTTTTCACAAACAATCAACTTTAAATGCAGTGACAGGGAGGCTTTAATTTGACAAACATACAGCTTGAGGTTGTGTAAAGGAAACCTGGACAATGAAACCTGGACCCATGATCCAAAAACAACCAGGAAACAAACTTCACCCGAATAAAAGTCATAAACAGAAGGATACGGAATAATAAAAAGGGAAAGATCTAAAAGCTATGTCCGTGCCAAACTAGGGGAAACGGAAAAAATGTTCAGGAACACTACCTAGCATGACAAACAAAGGGCTGTTACTGAAGTTTGTTAGCAGAACAGAAAATAGCTAGCTTGCTAATGTATATGAAACACTGTGATTCCTGTCTGTGCAGTTCATCACGGATATGAACATGGGACCGAGATATGTACATAGGGTGTAGCTCAGGTTATGTTGTCTGTCTGTTTGTGGCTGTGCAAAAAAAAAAAAAAAAACCAAAATCTAGTTCAATGAAACGCACAGACAACTTCTATACTCTGAGGTGGGGCAGTTCACCCGTGTGCATGAGAGAGTCGTCATCAGAACTGTTCACAGGATGTGTTTGGTCCAAAATGTGGTGACCATCATGACCTGGTGCATGTGGAAATGTTCACGCTGTTGAAGTCTGTGTGTATGGTGTTTAAAATGGGTTTTAAGGGGGGTTTGTAGGTGGATCAGCTCCTAGATTGCATTATTAGCTCGAGATGTGTGTGTTTTGTGTGTGTGTGTGTGTGTGTGTGTGTTGCGTGCCAACTAAAGCATCAGAGCTGCCAAGTAACGAAGCGTCCGCTCCCTCAGAGATCAGCACACCCAGGGCTTGGTGTGGACACGCCCAGGTTCTCAACAGGAGGAGCCTTAAAATCAGAAGCCCCATTCCTGAGGGGTTACACATTAATTGGAGAAAAGAAATGCACGAAGACTTTGAGTCATACACCACAGCAATTTACCAATGATTACAATTTATTACTGAATTTATTTCAGATTTTTAGCTGTTTATTTCCTAATTTAGTCTTGATTAATAACATGCGCAGTTATAACTGTTACGTTATAGCAGCTACAAACAGCTCCTCCCCTCTTTCCTCTCTCTCTCAGACTCCTTCCATATATTTGAAATAAATGTTTGCGGCGTTTGGCAGACGCCCTTATCCAGAACGACTTACAGAAGTGCTTAAAAGTCTCGATCAGGAAATTTATCCTGAATTAAACGTCCACTCACAGAAAACGTCACCATACAAGCCCCTGTGAAGGAGCTGTTACTATAGAAACAATACAGTGTTGTTATTTAAAACAAAACAACACCACGTTAATATAAACCTGTGATTTGCAGCTGCGCTATTGTCCGAGCTGCTGATGTAGAACATTAATCAGCACCTTCTAACCAATCACAATCCAGACCTCGACAGTGCTGCAGTATAAAGACAAATAAGGTCACAGAATACATTCGATACATTGTTTTCCCAAACAATACCTTATCCCAAACAATACCTTATCCCATCAAACCATTAGTGTATATAGTAAATCAGTAACCTGGCAACGTGATGACGTGCTTCCATCTCACGGTTTCCTGACCGTAACCTTATTGGTTATTAAAGCACTTCCTTATAAGAAAACTGACCAATAAAACCAAAAGAACATCAAAGCAGCTGCTATTTCAGACAAGTTCTATAATGATCCAGCATGAGCCTCTGTTTTGTGTTATGTTAAATTGGATTAAATCACGTGTGTGGGTTTTAAAAGGTGTGTGTGTGTGTAAATATATATATATATATTTGGTATACTTAATTTTTTCATACATTGGCAATAAAATATATGAAGGATATATTTCAGACCTAGACCTAGTTGCATAAGAAAAGTACTATAAAATGAATAATAGATACGAACATTTGAAAGATGTGACGTAGTGTGGAGATATGGACGGCCATAAATCGACAAATATGCAACTATGGACCTTCTACTTTAGCTGTTGAAGACATCTTATAGTAGACGACGATCCTTGAAAATTTCATGCATCTGGCCCGAATAGTTGAAACATAATGACTATGAAATTTTGTAACTGGTACAATTGTTTTTACGTTAAAATTAGGCCACACCCCCCTTTTAAAGCCTCTATATATCAGAAACCAAGTTTGCTGGCCGAGATGGAAATGTTGACTAAAGATATCATGTTTATTTCCTTGAGAGCCTGATGGAGGAACTGAACATGAACAGGGGACACGTGTTTGTCCTTAACCCATATCTGGAACAATTCTTTTCAGGTTGTAACCTAGACCTAAGAAGACAGGACTCTTGGAACATCGGGTGGCTTCCTAGACAATTTCAAGAACATGGAACAAAGAGCATTTATAATGTACAACTATCTAGTTCTTAATAAACTGGCAGCTCTGTATATAATTCGTGAAATCAAATCGGAACTGGATGAATTAGAAGTAAAAACTTCAGACTCGATGTCTGGTATACATCTGTTTTTATGAACGGAGTTCCACTGAAGAGACTCAAAGGGCCTTGGGTGTGTACACTCACTGGATCAGGACTTGTCCTATCCCTGTGTTTTTTTTTTTTTTGCTAAACAGGTTTAACCGATGTGAACATAAATATTGCTAAGCCGACACACACATGCTACATTTGCGTTTGTAGTGACTGTATCACAACTCCGACACCATGTCCCGTTAACTTCTGATTTGTTTATACAGTGTAGTGCTGTTCTTGCTTAATACGTCTCCCATGTTAAACATTTCAACCACGGTTTCTAATGGTTCTGCCCCTTCCAATATAGAGCAAACTGTAAATGCTAGCAATATTTTTTGCAGATTCGACCACGTAATCCAATTATAAGTGTATTTCAGCAGACATTGGTTTTAAATCTACTTACCCTTAGTCACTTCCGTCTTTGGTCGAGGAGACCGTTGTGAGGGCAAGATACATGACTTCATCAGCTCGACATTAGAGGTCGACAGGTGGATCAGTTTTGCATGAACTATCGGTTATCAGCAAAAATCCACACCGATTCGGTTTTCCCGAGCGGCTGAGAAGTGTCCGCTGTCCTTATACAGTACGAGAGCGGCCTCTAGAGGTGAAATAAAAACTATCCCTAGCTAATTTTTTTGTGTTATTTGAAGTGGTTTTTTTTATTCATTTTGGATGACTCAATTTCGATTTGTTATTTAAATTAATTTTATTAATTAATAGTTAATATATAAATATTGATATATTTATTTCATTAAAAATGTTCAGGACATTTTCATGGTACAGTCAGGACTGTTTATTTCTGTAAGTTTTTTTTTTTACTTTGAGTGTTACTTTTAAAAACTATCCGATGATTAATCGGTTATCGGCAGGTACTGACCAACTTAATTATCAGTAACATCCACTACCAGTCGACTTCTAGCTGGCGTTGCTGTAAGATTCAGAAGGCACGGAGTCTGATGATCCTTTCATGATGGCAAACTAGCTGATGGAGTGAAGTTACTATTTGCCTCCTAAATTCATGGGAACTACATGCATTACATACTACCCTGTCTAAATAACACA
>CM022764.1:28732291-28737291 GCA_012411365.1 Ameiurus melas | reverse complement strand
CTTGCGTGTGTGTGTGTGTGTGTGTGTGTGTGTGTGTAGTGTTGGGAAGGTGTTTACCCACTTTAGGCCCGGCATATAATAACATCCCCAGCAACTTCAGTCTCCCCGGCATGACGACCAATCAGACTGTGAATACGATCAAGAACGCTACTGGGTAACATCACATACACATGCACTCCCACAGATAATATACACACACATAACTAAAATGAGGCTACTGAAATGCACTATATGGCCAAAGGTACAGTGCCTTGCGAAAGTATTCGGCCCCCTTGAACTTTTCAACCTTTTGCCACATTTCAGGCTTCAAACATAAAGATATAAAATTTTAATTTTATTGTGAAGAATCACCAACAAGTGGGACACAATTGTGAAGTGGAACGAAATCTATTGGATATTTGAAACTTTTTAGCAAATAAAAAACTGAAAAGTGGTGCGTTGCAAAAGTGTTCGCTCCTTTACTTTCAGTGTAGCAAACTCACTCCAGAAGTTCAGCGAGGATCTCTGAATGATCCAATGTTGTCCTAAATGACTGATGGTGATAAATAGAATCCACCTGTGTGTAATCAAGTCTCTGTATAAATGCACCTGCTCTGTGATAGTCTCAGGGTTCTGTTGAAAGCGCAGAGAGCATCATGAAGACCAAGTAACACACCAGGCAGGTCCGTAATACTGTTGTGGAGAAGTTTAAAGCCGGATTTGGATACAAAAAGATTTCCCAAGCTTTAAACATCCCTGCAGAGAACTACAGCTGAGGTGGGAGAGTCTGTCCATAGGACAACAATCAGTCGTACACTGCACAAATCTGGCCTTTACGGAAGAGTGGCAAGAAGAAAGCCATTTCTCAACGTTTGGTGCTGACGTTTGGGTGTCTCCCAGGTGGCCAAGCTTGTGGCCTTTAGATGAGACTTTTTATGGATATCTTTGAGAAATGGCTTTCTTATATCTTTTGTATCCAAATCCGACTTTAAACTTCTCCACAACAATGGATTACGGATGCTTGGTGTGTTTTGGTTTTTTAAGCGAACGCTGAGACTATCACAGAGCAGGTGCATTTATACAGAGACTTAATTACACACAGGTGGATTCTATTTATCACCATCAGTCATTTAGGACAACATTGGATCATTCAGAGAAGATCCCCTCGAACTTCTGACGGCGTGAGTTTGCTACACTGAAAGTAAAGGAGCTGAATAAAATAATTTTGCACGCACCACTTTTAGTTTTTTATTTGCTAAAAAGTTTCAAATATCCAATAGATTTCATTCCACTTCACAATTGTGTCCCACTTGTTGGTGATTCTTCACAAAAAATTTAAATTTTATATCTTTATGTTGAAGCCTGAAATGTGGCAAAAGGTTGAAAAGTTCAAGGGGGCCGAATACTTTCGCAAGGCACTGTATGTGCACCCCTGACCATCACACCCATACATGCTTGTTGAGCATCCCATTCCATATGTACTCCCCGTTGCTGTTATAATGTGCTCCACTCTTCTGGGAAGGCTTTCCACTAGATTTTGGGGCGTGGCTGTAGGGATTCTGGGGGCGTGGCTGTGGGGATTTGTGTTCATTCAGCTATAAGAGCGTTAGTGAGGATGAGGTCAGGTGCTGATGTTGATGTGAGGAGACTCCAGTTCCAGTTCATCCTAAAGATGTTCAGTGGGTTTGAGGTCAAGGCTCTGTGCAGAACACTCGATTTCTTCCACCTTCTTCCAAACTTCACACACCACGTCTTCATGGAGCTCGCTTCGTGCACAGGGGTACTGTCATTCTGTTCCAGTGAAGGGAAATTGTAACGCTACAGCGTACAAGGACAACCTATACAATTGTGTGCTTCTAACTATGTGGCAGCAGTTTGGGGAAGAACCATATACGGTTGTGATGGTCGGGGTGCACATACTTTGGGCCACACAGTATGGCTTCCTGAACACCATGCACCCAGAAACATGTACTTAAACCCTCACACACATGCATGCATGCACTAATGTGCCATAACGTGTATTTCTCTTTCCTTGGCAGTGATGGAGGTTTGTCAGCGTGAGTGAACACGAGTGTGGTTATACATTTCAAAACCGCTCATCTTCCTGACGATCTTCCTGTATTTTTTTTTTTAACCTACATTCACCTTTTGTTTTCGCTCTTCTTCAAACTGTCTGATAGTGATTCTAGCTGAGTCCAATCCAAAGTAAAGTCCACGCAGCAAATCTACAGCGCAGGGTCAAGCAACATTCTGTTACCTCTCAAGTGTTCGAAATACTTGTAGGTCATTTGATTGTGGTCCATAATCTACAAAGCAATAAACCTCAGTTGAAAATCAGAAAACAACTATAACTAGGAGTTAAGGAACTGTGTGTACGTGCTGAATAGGGATGAAGAGGGACTAAGGACAAGTCTAGAATGTGCAGGATCCAGAAACTGGTGCCAAATTGGAACTAGGGTTGGGAAATGAACAGGAAGTATGGAAAAGGTATTCAGAATGAACTAGATCAAAGGTCGAGGAACTATTAGGATCTAGTGATGAGGGATAATTAGGTTCTAGACATGAGGAATGAACAGAGTATAGGGAGGAAGATTTATTAGAATATAGAGACAAGGAATGATTAGTATAAAGGGACAATGGAAGATTAGAGTCTAGGGAAGAGGGACATTTGGGATCTAGTAACAAGGCAATGAACAAAATCTAGGAAACATGAACAAACAACAATGGGCGAGGAACAGTTAGGACCTTGGGACGGGGGATGCTTAGGATCTTGGGGCGAGGGACTATTATGATCTTGGGGAGCGAGGGATCATTAGGATCTTGGGACGAGGGACCATTAGGATCTCGGGGCGAGGGACGATTAGGATCTTGGGACGAGAGAAGATTAGGAGCTGCTTAGGAAGATTGGGATCTAGGGGTGAGGAATGAATGAATGAACAGGATTAATGGATAAGAAATAAACCCCCTCTGAAATGAACGGGAAATCTAGACATCTGGATGAAGCGGTCATAGGAATAGGACATGAACTGGGGACTAGAGATGAGGACATTGGAGCAACTAGAGATCAGGAACGAACTATGGAACTATTATCAGAAATAAACAGGACCTATTTCAGGAACCGAAACTGTGGAATTGAAGGACCAAAAAGTGGGGCCAGTGAATCAACAGCATTGACTCTGGAGTACTAGGAACAAGGGATGAGAAGTGCTCAGGAACTAGAGCCACAATGAATTAGGGATCTGTGCACAAGAAGTAGGACCAAGGATGAGGGATGATGAAGAACTAACAACAAGCAAGAACTCAGGATGAGAAATGAGCTGGCTAGAGAGGTTACAGGAACTAGCATGCACAGGGTCTCATCACCTCCTAACGTCTTTTACTCTCACAGCAAGGGCTTTATATTTATAAATTGGATTCAATTTTTCTTCCTCTTTGGTCACCTTTTAGATAGTGGAGGTTCCACCAGGGGCTGATTTCCAGTGCTTGTAGTGTGCTTCACTGTAGTGTTTGCTATACAGAGTGTACAGCGAGCATAGTGTGTGTGTGCGTGAGTGAGAGTGTGTGTACATGTGTGTATGAAGCTGTAGTGTCTGTAGTTGCTGAGTAGTGTTTTCTCTGGGGTTTGCTAATAGCTAGTAGTGTTGAGTTAAAGCACGTACTGATTGTCTCTCTCTCTCTCTCTCTCTCTCTCTCTCTCTCTCAGTGACGTCGTGGGTGGGTTTAACGCCCGTGACGTGGGCGTCCGCATCTTCGCAGACTTTGCTTCGACTTGGCAGTGGATCGTTCTGTGAGTGTGAAACAAAACCTCTTTTTAAAACATTACCTCTGACTTCACACCCTCTCTTTTCATCAACTTCCCCTCTGGTGAATCCTCTTTGGTGTTTCAGTACCGTGTCCACTCGAGAGAAGCGTCTCAGATAAAATATCACTGGAGACTTTAGGAGCACATCTTACCCAGAAGGCACATGCAGTGTAAAAATGATCAACAAACGACTTCATATTTCAAAACATTCGATTGTGTTTAGATTGTGTCCTGTTTCTCCAGGCCTGGAGGATATGAAGAAAGGAGGGATAATGGAGGGACGAAAGAAGAGACAGGAAGTGTGTATATAGGGAAGAAAGGAAGTGGGAATGGAAGGAAAAAGGGCAGAAACAAAGGAAATGGACAAAATGAAGATAAAAGAAGAGAGGAAAAGATAGGAAGTACACAGAAAAGAAATGTACTATGTACTTTTCTACGGAGGGAAAATGGAAAGAATGGAGTAAAGCAGAGGAAAAACATGGGATAAATGGAGAAAAGTGGGAAGAAGAAAGGAAAAACATTAGGATGGAAAAAAGGAAATGTAAAAGATGATCAGGGAAAGGAAGGATGGAAGAATATATAATAGGAAGTGAGAGAAGGAAGGTGTAAGGAATGAAGAAGAACAGAAGAATATAATACACACGTGATGGAGGGAAAGATGTAAGACCGGAAGGAAAGATGGAGGGAAGATGGAACGGAATGAAATCAGCAAGACAGGAAAAAAGAAAGGAAAAGTGAACAAAGGAAAGATCTAGGCTGCTCCTGGCTGTGTTCTCCAACAGCACACAGGTTTTGAAGCATTCCAGAACACACACAGGCCAAAACATTCCAGAACATTCCTGTTTGAACTCTTAAAAAAAAAAAACACTTTTAAGTTGCTCAGGTTCTTTTAAAGTTCTAGATCTTTTTAATCTTGTTCTGGTATTTTTCCCTCTGTACACGACCTGAAGATGAGTTAGTGAGGGGACGTGGTTTTGTATGGCGGGGGCTCTCAGAGTTGGTTTGTTTTTGCACAGATTTTCACTTGGTTATACTCCTACATTATTCAACCATAAGCACACACTTCCTCTCAACCTAAAATCTACATTAAAAAATAAAATATGGCGCTTTCTTGCCGTTTGTTCTGTGCTAACGCGTCGACCTCAAAGCTAGGCTGTAAAATGAGCCTGTGAAAAGTGGAGAGGAAATCGGCAACCATTTCACTTTTCCATTCCATTTT
>CM022764.1:28714791-28727291 GCA_012411365.1 Ameiurus melas | reverse complement strand
ATAAAAATATTAATGTTGGAGTGTCCATACTCTGTGTGTGTGTGTGTGTGTTTTCAGGGTGGTCGTGCTGGATAAAGTCACTGACCTGCTGCTGTTCTTCGGCAAACTGCTGGTGGTGGGAGGAGTGGGTGAGTGAGCGAGAGAGAGAGAGAGAGAGAGAGAAAGAGATTTTCCCTGTTAATTAAGTTTTAAAAAGTTCTCATATTTAGATTCGACTCGGTTTTTAAATCCGTTTCGTGCTGTTTCCAGTCGTTCTGCTGATCTTTCCACTCTAAGGTCAGATTTCGTGAACAGGTTCGATTTGTTTGGTTGTGTTTTTACTCCTCAGGCGTCTTGGCGTTTTTTTTCTTCAGTGGCAGGATCACGATTCCTAACTCGTCCTTCACAGCTTCATCACTCAACTACTACTGGATGCCCATCATCGTGAGAACACACACACACACACACACACACACACACACACACACACACACACACACCTGTATCTGTAACTGATCAGTCCTAAGCCCCTCCCACAATAATGGAGGCCAGATTGAGTTGTTTATCATGTAGGAAATGGGCGTGGTGGTTCAGGGTGAGAGCTGACTGAGATAATAGCACATAGAGACTGTTGCTAAGAGAAATTAAAGCAGGGCCTGTGATTGGTCAGTTGTTCAATATTGCTGCTGTTAGTAATGTGTACAGAGTTACAGACGATGTGCTAATGTGTGTGTGTGTGTGTGTGTGTGTGTGTGTGTGTGTGTGTGTGTGTGTGGTGACAGGCGGTAGTGTTTGGTGCGTATCTCATTGCGAGCGCGTTCTTCAGCGTCTACAGCATGTGTGTGGACACACTCTTCCTCTGCTTCTGTAAGTACTGTACACCACCACACTGGCCATGGGGCTTCGATTTAGCCACGCCCCCTTCACTGTGGGTTAGTTTCCTTGTTCTCTATGTTCACGATGATTCTTCTGTGTTCGTCGCCGTGTTCCTCAGTGGAGGATCTGGAGAGGAATGACGGCAGCGCTGAGAAACCCTACTACATGTCCAAGAACCTGATGAAGATCCTGAACAAGAAGAACAAACAGCCCAAAAAATGAACCTCCACTTCCTGCTCCACTAAAATCCTGTCACATGACCAATCAGCTCTTCTACCTGCTCCCACACACTGCACTTTAACCTCCTTCATTAGCATTTAGTGTTTTAGTGTTCATCAGTTTTTTAGCATTCGTTTAGCCCCCCGTTATTTACCAAACGTTACACTTACTAAAGACTAATCCCAGACTCAACACCTAACCAGCGTCCAGCTCAACTTTTACCTTCTCTTTCTGGGTGTCTTATTAGCGTTTGTGTATATTTAGCATTAACACGTTTCAACCATAATTTCGAATAACTGATGCTTCAGAGACTAATCCCGGACTCAACACGTCTTTCCAGTGTCTCTCTAAACGTCAGAGAGAATTTGTTTGAATTCTTCAGTAGGATGTTTGATCGTAGCTGTAGGACTTATTTAACATTTGATTAGCATGTTTTCCTTTTATTGTTTTAGCACGAGCAGCTACGTTTACTCAGTTTATTCAGCTTTTAAAGACTAAAAGAAATCCAAGACCAAATGCCCCTTTGGAGCAAAGTATGTTTTATACGGTTTTTTATTTGTAGTTTTAGAACACATGGTTAGCAAAGATTTATGTACCACAGTTTATATAGTTGCATATGATTATGCACCAGGGTACAAAACCGACACTCCTGGAACACTTAACACTCCACAAAGACTAATCCCAGACTTAACGTTTTACACAGACGCTGGTCAGACGCGTGAAACGAGGTGCGTTCTTTTTGAACTTGCTAACGTTTAGCCTTGCTTAACGAAAGGTAAATGAAAACAGATTGTGACCGATTAAACCAAAGATGATTAACACTAATCCCAAATGTAACACTCACACGCGCACACTTAACCAGTGTTGGTCTAAATGTTGGTCCAAGCCAAATGTATCCTTCATCCCTAGAAATGATGATTAGCGTGTTTCTTTTGAAATCTAGATTAGCACTAGCCTCCGCACTTTTAAGTTTATTTATGCGATTTATCCAGCGAACACTCCTCCAAAACGTAACACACTTAACCAGTGTTTATCTAAATGTTGTAGACAGACAAACTTGGCCTTCTTTTCTAGACGATAATCGTTGATTAGCATTAGTTCAGCTATACAGTTGATTTAACAGACACTCCCCAAAGACTAATCCCAGACTTAACACCGCTAGCTATTTAGCTATTTTTATTTTAAGCCCTGAAACACGTGAGAGAGGAGGCCATGTGCGTGTGTGCGTGCGCGTGTGCGTATGTGTAAGACGTTCCACGTTGAGATGAAAGGGTTTTATATTTTATATTGAAGTGTGTGTGTGTGTGTGTATGCAGATGATTTAACCGAGTGCCTCCAAGATTCCGTTTTTACATGAATACATTAATATTTGCAGGGCGGACATTTTGAATGACGTTTCTTTCTACCCGTGCCGATCGTTTTTATAAACCCAATAAAGCCATAACACTGATTTTTATCGTCTGCAGCTTTTAGTGCCAGGGGAAAGTTGAAGTTTTTGAATAAATAAAAGATGTTTATTTAATATCCGTCAGAGGGATGATGCTGTAAAATGTATAAATAGATCTCTATAATAATTCTATATGAATGACTTTATAAGTTGATTTTGATGAGCAGAGTGTATTTCTACAACTGTGAAATAAAGTGTTGAATATAAACGCCGGGTGTGTCGTGTGTTCTGCGTGGTGTCCTGTCCGGAACACGGGGGGGATAAACGGAGGAATACACACATTTAATATATACAGGACTGTGCAAAAGTGTTAAAGCACATGTAAAGCAATGCTGTAGAGTAAGATCCCTGAAAAAAGAATGATTTCTACATGTAAAGAATATTATAAACGCAGTGAACAGTAATGAAACGACGTCTACCGTATGATGACTTTTACTTTTAAAGAACGCGTAGTGTCGGGTGGAGTGTGTGCAGTTGAATAAGGAAGTGCTGCTTTCTTTCTAATATACAAACATTTTTCCAAGGGGGGTTACTGTAAAACATCAACAACAAAAACATATCAAATAGAACCAAACAGAAAGAGCAAACTAGAAAAACGACAGATCAGAACAGAATGTAAAATAACAAACGAATATAAAAGAAGTAAATAGAAATGAGGCGACTGAAAGCTTGGAGTCAACAACACTCTATCTAGCGCTACACGCTAGATAGAGTGGCTCCACTCAAAAGAACAATAATTAGAGAGAAAAAATTAGCACCCTGGTATAATGATCAAACACGAACCTTAAAACAGACATCTCGACAATTAGAACGTAAATGGCGTCAAACCAAACTGGTGATATTCCAAACAGCCTGGAGGGAGAGTCTACTGAAATACAGAAAATCTCTTAGTGAAGCTAGAAAAATCTATTTCTCCACCTTAATAGGAGATACAAAAACAATTCTAGATTCCTTTTCAACACGGTAGCAAAATTAACTAGGAATAAAACCACTACAGAGAGAAACACTCAATCATTACATAGCAGTGACGATTTCATGAAATTTTTCATTAATAAGGTTGAAAATATTAGACGTGAAATACAGGCCATTAAATTAAAACCGGACAGTACTGTAACAAACACATTAGATGACAATGTGGCAATATCGGATCAATATTTAGAGTGTTTCGCTCCACTTATAGAGACCGAACTAGCTACATTAATCTCATCAGCCAATTCATCAACCTGCATACTAGATCCCATACCTACATGTTTGTTTAAACAGATTTGTCCAGGAGTAATTGAACCACTTTTAAATAATCAATTCTTCCCTAACCACTGGCTATGTCCATAAATCACTTAAATTAGCAGTTATTAAACCCCTGATTAAAAAACCTGACCTTGATCCATCTCAATTGTCCAGCTATAAACCAATATCAAATCTCCCCTTCATCTCTAAGATTTTAGAAAAGGTTGTAGCAAAGCAGTTCTGCTCGTACTTAGATAGGAACAACATTTATGAAATGTATCAGTCAGGATTTAGACCTCATCATAGCACACCGTTAGTTAAAGTAGTAAATTTCTGACCTCTGAAGGTTGTGTCCGCTTGTTACTCACCTTAGTCAAACTATAGACACCATCTTTGAAGAAGAAAATGTTGTTGGCATTAAGGGAACAGTCCTTCCTGGCTCAGGTCTTATCTGACCGAACGTTATCAGGTCGTAGATATAAATGGTGATTTCTCCATGCGACTGAGGTTACTTTTGGAGTTCCACAGGGTTCTGTTTTAGGCCTACTGCTTTTGCTTTATATATTTACCCTAGGACAAATTATTCAAACAGAATAACTTCCACTGTTATCTGATGATACACAGCTGTATGTTTCAGCAAGCCAGAGGACAGACAGAAGCTTTAGTAAAGTTGAGAATTGTGTAAGGACATTAGACGTTGGATGTTAACCAACTTCCTCCTACTTAACTCTGATAAAACAGAAATACTTTTATTAGGCCTACGTGAGCTAGAAGTAATCTTTCTGATCACATGGTCACTCTGGATGGTCTTTCTGTTTCATCATGTACAGCAGTTAAAGACCTCGAGTATTATTACCCAGTCTATCATTTGATGCTCATGTAGATAATATTACTAGGATAGCCTTCTTTCATCTCAGAAATATTTCTAAGATAAGAAACTATTGTCACTACATGATGCAGAAATACTGGTTCATGCATTCACCTCTAGATTAGATTACTGTAATGCCTTACTTCTGGATTTCCAGTAGAATATAAATAACCCAGTTAGTCCAGAATACAGCTGCTAGAGTCCTAACTAGAACTAGAAGATACGACCATATCACCCCATCTTATCCACACTGCACTGTCTCCCAATAAAATATCACATTAACTATAAAATACTTTTATTAACCTATAAAGCACTAAACGGTCTTGCACCACAATATCTAGCGACCTTCTGTTTTATATGATCCTCCACGCCTACTCAGATCAAAAGATGCAGGCTATTTGACGGTACCTCGATTAGTGAAGGCTACAGCAGGGGAAGAGCCTTCGCTTATAGAGCCCCACAGTTATGGAACAGTCTTCCTATAGTGTTCGGGACTCACACAGTCTCAGTGTTAACAGGCTAAACATATTTGTTTACTCAAGCCTACCCTGACTAGATTATATCTCACTACTGCAGTCCTAATAATCTTTTTTCCTCTCTCTTTTGCCGAGCCCCACACGAATTTATGGAGATACTAGAGATCCAGATCCTTTCTCCTCTGGATGGAGCTCAAATCTTCTCCAATTCCAGACTGTTGGGACTACGGCTGCTCCTAAGACCTTATAGACTTCATGTACATCCATACTGTACTATTTCACACTATCTGTTGTTACCCAGATGAGGATGGGTTCCCTTCTGAGTCGGGTTCCTCTCAAGGTTTCTTCCTCTTAAACATCTTAGGGAGTTTTTCCTCACCACCGTCGCCACTCAGTGGCTTTCTCAGTTGGGATAAATTCACACCTTTAATATCTGTATACCGTGTTGATATTTCTGTAAAGCTGCTTTGAGACAATGTCTACTGTAAAAAGCGCTATACAAATAAAACTGAATTAAAAGAAGTACAACAGAGACTGGAAGGGAAAAGGACAAAATAGAACAGAAAAGGAAAGAACAGATTGAAATGAAAGAGTAGAAATAAATAAAACTGAACCTTATCGATCAGAAAAGAACAGCAGAGAACAAACCAGAACAGAAAGAAATAGAATAAATTAGAGCTCAGAACCAAGTTATAAAATTCCCACCAGGACACGATATACAGTGCCTTGCGAAAGTATTCGGCCCCCTTGAACTTTTCAACCATTTGCCACATTTCAGGCTTCAAACATAAAGATATAAAATTTACATTTTTTTTACAAAGATGTAAATTTACATTTACAAGAAGAAAGCCATTTCTCAAAGATATCCATAAAAAGTCTCGTCTAAAGTTTGCCACAAGACACCTGGGAGACACACCAAACGTCACACCAAACGTTGAGAAATGGCTTTCTTCTTGCCACTCTTCCATAAAGGCCAAATTTGTGCAGTGTACGACTGATTGTTGTCCTATGGACAGACTCTCCCACCTCAGCTGTAGTTCTCTGCAGTTCATCCAGAGTGATCATGGGCCTCTTGGCTGCATCTCTGATCAGTCTTCTCCTTGTCTGAGCTGAAAGCTTAGAGGGACGGCCAGGTCTTGGTAGATTTGCAGTGGTCTGATACTCCTTCCATTTCAAAATGATCGCTTGCACAGTGCTCCTTGTGATGTTTAAAGCTTGGGAAATCTTTTTGTATCCAAATCCGGCTTTAAACTTCTCCACAACAGTATTACGGACCTGCCTGGTGTGTTCCTTGGTCTTCATGATGCTCTCTGTGCTTTCAACAGAACCCTGAGACTATCACAGAGCAGGTGCATTTATACAGAGACTTGATTACACACAGGTGGATTCTATTTATCACCATCAGTCATTTAGGACAACATTGGATCATTCAGAGAGCCTCGCTGAACTTCTGGAGTGTTTTTGCTGCACTGAAAGTAAAGGGGCCGAATAATTTTGCACGCACTTTTCAGTTTTTTATTTGCTAAAAAAGTTTTTAAAATCCAATAGATTTCATTCCACTTCACAATTGTGTCCCACTTGTTGGTGATTCTTCACAAAAAATAAAATTTTATATCTTTATGTTTGAAGCCTGAAATGTGGCAAAAGGTTGAAAAGTTCAAGGGGGCCAAATACTTTCGCAAGGCACTGTACACCGCTTCCGAAAAGAAGGGGAAATGACTAAAGACAACAGAACAGAAATGAACACAGGACACCGTGTTGATCCAGTAGGAAACATTTATTCACTGACATCCGATAAAGATCCCCACCCCCATTTAAAACTCCGCCCACAACCCCTAACACAAATATAGTTCTCCTTTAATTCAGGTCAAAAAGACAAGTAATACAACAGCAAGATAAAGCACGCAGTCGCACACACACAGCTACAGCTTCATCATCATCATCATCATCATCATCATCACACATTCCAGGCGTTATTTTATTAACACACTCTTGCCCACTTCCGCTTGACCGAGTCTGCCTGCCCACTTTAAACACCTTTTCTGTTAATCACTCGAGTCGACATTATCAGATTATCTTTTACAAAATGGCAGACGGTCGAAAGCGGCACTGATATCCCCCCCCCCCGCCTCCTCAGAATGCTAGTCACAGCAGCGCTAGCACAACATCAAACAAACATCGAGCAGGTAAGTGTTCTGAGCGAGCTAATGGAATACATCTGAAATGTGCTTGGAATTGTTGTGGGAAAACTCTGGAACATGGTTCTCATTGTCCTGATGTTCCACGCTCCCTCGGTCATGCTGCGAGCGCTCACTCTCAGGCGAAGTCAGAAAGGGGGTGCTTTAGAAAAAGAATTTGGGTCTCCGTATCTGATTTCTTACGCCTCCTCCATAACTCATCATCATCATGTCATATCTACAATCTTTACAGAAAAGAGTACAGAAACAGTCGATCAATCTCATGACGAAACATTTACACACACACACACACACACGGTAACGACTGGGAGAACACGTGTCACGGTGTGAAACTCAAACACTCATACTGTACAGTAGAAGTCTGACTGAACACTTTAATGTCATACAATTTAAGCTCCGCCCCAAAACACAGCTTCACAACCGCGTTGGCGACCCTACTGCTAACGTCGCCCATTTTAAGGCTCCGTCGCAAATGCTGACACCCGAGAGTTCTCGGTAGTAGTAATTTCATTCCGGTGTGCAAACTGAGATCAGACGTGATCAGCATTCGGTCAGGGTTTATCAGAGCGTGTGTGTTTATGTACAGTGCTAATCTTCTACGTTAACCGCTAACGAACCTGTTAAAGAACCAGGCTATAGCAGTGCAAAGTCACCCCTCGTTCACACGAACAAGTCACGAGGCGGCGGGCGAGCGAGCGTTCGTCACCTACGCACGTGCCAACGCAGACGCTCTGGTACTGAGATCTCCTTACCTCTAGGTCTTTAATGCTACTCTTACTAACGCTATTAGAAATGATTGGCAGCTGACTTAACACTTTCTTGTGGTTGACCTGATTACCGATTAGCATCACTGCACATCAGGGAGTTTGAGACGTCCACGATTCACGCCCACAGCAGAAGACTACTTTTAGAACTTTTAGCGACCGGAAAATCTTTAACTTTTTGCAAACGACTAAGTAAGAGTCGTACTTTTTTTCCTCGTTGATAGACGCGGTTCCAGAACCCACCAGTAAGACTCGCCGCGGTTCCCGAACCCATCAGTAAGACTCGCCGCGGTTCAAAGTGCTTAAAACATTTAATCTACTCAAACAGAAAGTCACAACTGGTTCATTTGACACGGACGTCATTCATAAACAAGCCACTCCCCTTTTGCATACATCGTGTAGCTACAGCATTTCTAAAGCCATATCGTACTAGCCTCGTGAAACCATGGCAACCGGCGGTAAATTAAAGACAGACACGCCTACTACTGACGCGCGACCGGCGTGTACTGCGGTTACCTTCATCGTATCACGACAAATCCCTGACTGTTTCCCACACAGCGTTGCCGAACACTATGAACCCCGCCCTCCGTGCCTGTATTCCACTGGCCTTAAGCTTTTCTCAGCCTTGTGACCGTTCACACAAGACAGCCATGGAAATGAGAGGAAACCATGGAAACCCGAAACCAGCCACACTGCTAGTCATAATAGTTCTCAAGAAAGCTACAGCGAAGGATTTAGCGTTTACTCTTGCAGTGTTCCAGCAGAACAGCAAGTCGCTCATTTAATTATGAACGAGCTTCTGCCTCGGCAGTGGGAAGTTACGCTAGAAACACACTAGGAAGGAAACGGCAGTGCAGGAAGGCTTTCCCGTTGGAATAACGTATAGTCCTTTTGTCATCCCTGATTATCTTGTCTGAGCAACTACCGATTTTAGTGGATGCTAGTTTGGATTATTACGGTTTTTAGTTATGTAGCACCTCACAGACTGATCAAACTGAAGATTCTCCTGGTAACCAGGTAGCGGTGGGAGGCGTGGCTTACCCATTCACCCAACGCTGAAGGGGCCGTGTTAATCCCTCGTGGTCAGATACTGGCTATAAACGTCCACATGGTTTCCCTATAATGTACAAGATACCCATAATGCACTGCACGGCGGTAATCCTTCAACGGTTCTGGATTTGAACCAGAAGGGCTAAATAACACTTTTTTGACACACTAAATGTACGAAAGTGTGTGACGAGGAATTCTCTTTGGTATGAAGAAGAAGTCATGTGACAGGGGGGTGATGTACACGTGTGTGTGTGTGTGTGTGTGTGTGAGAATTATTTTTACACACATTTGCTTCATTAATTTTCATGGAACACCATTAAACTCCTGCTGTGTTTTAATACTGTTCTCAACAATTAATCTGTGGCTGTGTGTGTGTGTGTGTGTGTGTCTGACATCATCTCTCTCTCTCTCTCTCTTTTTCTCTCCCAGTATCTCTCTCTCTCACACACGTTCACACACTCAGCATCCAGAAGAAGAAGAAGATGGCCAGGAAGAGGAAGAGCGAGTCCTGCCAGTTGTTGCCGTTGTTACCGTTCCCATTGCCTTGGTGATCTGCGGCGTAGTGAGGATCTGTGGGGGGAAGAAAAGAAAAAGCGTGAGGTTGTTGTGGTATAAGAGGAATACAACACTTGGGCAAGCTCTGTTACAGGGACACACACCACCTGGTCACGGATTAATTTCCCGTAACAGCGGCTCTTAATGTTTTACGATATCGACGTGTTAATAAGGTACGGCGTGATACGCTGCTGTTTACAGCACCTGGTCTGTGGAACGGGTCGTTGGTGTTGAATATTGTGGTGAAGAAGCCGAAAGGGAAAGCGCCGATACCGAAAGACATGTGGAACCCGGTATCGCCGAAACCCTGAAACTACACACACACAGAGAGAGAGAGAGAGAGAGAGAGAGAGAGAGGCATTACTACACACTCCCTTAACCCCGCCTCCTCTATATTTCGATTGGTCCCGTCAAGTCAGACTCACCCCTCTGCTCTCCGGCTCTGTTCTCTGGCCTTGAGGTCGAGGTGGAGTTTTTAATCTGTAACACACACACTTGATAAAGTCATGGCATGAGGTGAACACGTGATGTTAAACACCGGGAGCACGTTTCTTTAGCAGTGGAAGTCGTTCAGATTTGCTGCTCATGGCGGTGTACGCTGCCGGCCGTACCTGGGGTCCTCCTGGCTGGTGCTGCCGCGGCCGTACAGAGGAATGACTTTATCTCTGCTGATTCCTGCTTTGCACACGGGACACTGCTGCCTGCTTGGCCTCGTCTCCAACCACTGACCAAAACCAAACAGCACAAAAACCTCATGAGTGCCTACAGAACCACAACTTCAACTACCCTTACTGCTGCTACTGCTATTAAACAGCACGGACCGACTGTTTTTGTCCTTCGATTTCACAAATGCTGACTCTGTAATTGGACTCATATTTGGTGCGATGTTTACTCACCTTGCTAGATTCACTACCAGGGGTTTGTGTTGCATTTGCGATTGGCAGATAAAAACTAAAACACAAGCTCCTCCATGTTAAATCGAAGACTTCATTCATCCGACAGGCATCGCTAGCAGCCGACGTCCAGGTTCCGCACACTTACCTGCTCGAGGATGCTGGTAGCAATGCTCACCCAGAGGCTAGAAGCTACCCTGACTCGTTACGTGAAACCAAACCATTTTAATTTGGACACACTGTTCCGCTAAGGCTAACATAGAACGCTAACAAGAGAAGACAACTTGAAGCAGTGAGCTTACCTGATGGAGACATGGCCAGCTGTAGAGACACAGACACAGAGGGACATCAGTATTAATGACCGCAGTCTGAACTTACAGACAAGAGCACATTTAAATTCAGGAAAATTTGATCGGCACACCTGAACTCCAATCTGATTTCCATTAGGCTAACACTCTGAACTCGCTCAATCTGTCTGAGCATGGATATTTCTTTAGTACTTGACAGACATGATCTAGATACTGCTGGACAGATCAGGGTGTTCTAACAGATCTTCTGGAATGAATGTGTACTGCTCAAGAACGGCAGAGATTATTATTAAATACGAAGTGAAAAATAACCACAGTATAATAATATAATATTATATAATCACGGTATACCACCACAGTGATCACTTCAAGGTTCTGTGCTACTCCAAGACTGACCATCACATGCCTGCCACACAATCCTGCAGGTGCGGAGTCCACAAGATGGCTCCATGTCGCCATTTCGGCCTGAGCCTGACCAGGTTACATGGGTGGCCCCCAGCCCCGGTGAGTCCCTTTAACCCTTACAGTACACCGAAACTTTCCACGGAGCATTAAGCTTCGTGGAAGTTCAAGCAAAGTAAGCAAGTTCTTCGAGTTGAACAGGCACAGGAGGTCCACTGGTTGGTAGAGCTGTATCAGGCAGGTCCACCAGGGCAGACACTGAACCCTCTGCAGAGATTATATCTGACAGTCAGCGTGGAAAAACCCGGAGGAGCTGGAATCCGTGGCCAGGGATCGAGAAGTCCGGGCTGATCTTCTCAGCCTGTTGCCACGACGACCACCAACAGGTAAAGCAAAAGGAAAATGAATGAATTATGAGTACTACAAACAGTCTACAGAATGGGAAGCATGAGGCATTAAACTCAGTGTTTAGCAAACGCAGCATGGCTGGGAGGCCCAGTGTTTGCTGTGAGGGCCAATATTTATATCAGGGTATTATCTCAACGTCCCAGAGGTCAGAAACAAGCCAAAACGTTCTAGCACTTCTATACCAACATTCATCAGCTAGGTTATATGGGACGTAATTGTAGGTAGGAACTAAAGTTATGAGTGGGGAACTGAAGAAATGCTGCCACACGACTGGCCTGAAGCTCCGGCTCATGGAGAATAAATGACAAAACCTGGTTCTATTGCCAAAACACACAGTTCAAAACAAAACCTGTGGAAAAAATGAATGGAGGATATAATTAGTGTTGCGCTACAGCGAGAGTAACCCTAATCCTACTCTCCTAATCTCCACTTAACCCCACTGACACCTTCTCCAACACCAGAGGGATGAGAGTGGAGGATCATTAGCCATGCTTACTGCACTAATCACGAACACCGCTCAGCTTCACCAGGGGTGGAAATCAAATCACCAGCGAGCAGATATCGTACCGAGACAAGTCGCGTCAAGACGCGCGTTCGGCCAAAACCCTCTTCGATTCACAGGCGTCGAACATGAGCGCAGCTAAAAGGTCTCACCACGAAAGACAATTCCACAACGATCACGGGAAAAACCCTCGACGAAATCCTGTACGGACCGTCGAAGCGAGTCGAGAGCCCAAACGTCCCGGGAGACGGCGGCGAGTTTTTTACGCGGGGGGGGCCTCCAGGAGGCCGGGTTTTTTAAAGAAAACCAACCACCCCCCCCCCCGATT
>CM022764.1:28704791-28709791 GCA_012411365.1 Ameiurus melas | reverse complement strand
AAATGAACATAAACATAACTTACACTTGACGATTAAAATGGTTCTTTACAGAATTAGGGTTTTTTTTTTTTTAAATCCAGTAATGTTCATTTTAACTGGCAGGTTGACGGACTTTAGACGGCACCGAGGAAAGAGGAATGTTTTGATCAATAGACACAAATAAAGTTGTGGATGGCACAGGCCACAAAACAGACTTTATTTAGGAAATACACAAATAGTTCATCACCTGAAAAATAATCCTAATCCACTCATAATACAGCTTTGTGGTTCTGCTTAAAAGTAACTATAATACAAACTCAAAATAGAATAAAATACTTCACAATTTAGCCATTTTACATACATTAGGCAACTTAGCCACTAATACTATTAAAACACACACACACACACACACACACACACACACACCGTGAAAAGTTCACTGAAAGCACTGAAATGTTTTGAGCAGTTATTATAAAAACACTGAGTTTGGTTGTGAGATAAAACATTTACACTAGTAACACTAGTAACCTGTGTAATGATGTGACCTGAAGTGACTTGGCAAAATAAAAGTCCGTAATATAACAAACACTCCAAAAACCAACATTCCTTCAACCTTCTCAATATCCTCTCCGCATGCCGTTCTCCTTCATCTCTGTACACAGCTGTGTACCAAATATCTTCTCTCTGAAAGCTCAGAAATACTGTCGTACAGCTGACCTCTAAACGGTTCTGTGAGAAGCTGCGGCGGTTCTCCAGCCGTATGATTCGCTGAAATGAAATACTAACGGCCGGACTCGACGGATCGGCGCGGCTCATTTTTAAACTGATCACTGTTTTGGGCTTCGCTCACCGTGTACGCGTGATGAGCTGCCATCGATACGCGTCTGAAAACACAGATCACACAGAGAGCTAGCTCTTTCTGCACGTTCCTCTATACAGCATCGATCTAAATCTCAAACAAAAATACGCTTCTGTCTTTGTATGTCCTTAGGAGAAGACAGGAGAAAAAAACTGAAAGTAACAAAAGGCACGTAAATGAGATACAGTATCTTAAACAGCCCTGGATTTCGAGACACGGATAATTCGCTGCTGCTCCATTCTAACGATCAAACTGACTCAGTGCTGCGAGACTTATGTGATTGGTTGGGTCAAATCTGAATCCAAGTGATCTTTGAACGCAGCACTAAAGCATTAAATCCAAGCTGTGTGTCATGTCCAGTGGTTCTCTTGGCAACCAGAAACACTGTAGGGAACAATAGGAAAAGGAAAAAAAAAAGACAATAACCTGGTTGTTATACATTTGCACACCCTTTTATAATCTATTTATAATTGTGTTCTGAATGAACCAATCACATTCAGTCTCATGTTCAAAAGTATTTATCATACAGCTGTCATCAATGTAATTATTCTGATTAACCCCAAATAAAGACCAGCTGTTTCTGAAGGATTCATCTGATTGCAGAAGCCCTGGTCCGCAAAGACCTTACAAAGCATGTACGGGGTCTCACTCGTTGAGAAATATCAGTCAGAAGAGGGGTATAAGAGACCTACAGCCACATTAAAGGAATATCTGACAAGTACTGATTACTACCTGCATGTGACAACAGTCTCTCCTATTCTTCACGTCTGGACTACGGGGTGGGACGGCTAGACGCAAACCCTTTCTCACAAAAAACATCCAAGCTCAACTACATCATCTCAAACCATGTGGCAAAACGTGTTCTGGTCTGATGAGACCAATTCCAAAAGGTATAATAATTCCAGCATTCCAAAAGGTATGTTTGGAGCAAACGAAGCACATCACTAAAAGTACACCATAGCCATGGTGAAGCATGGTGGTGGCAGCGTCGTCACGCACGCCAGCCTCTCAGGAAGCAGGGTCATATCAATATTTTTTTCCAATTTCTCTGACGTCGATTTTATTTCCCAGTATCGGTTCTGATCATAATGAACCCTTTAAACGCCGGTGTCTTTACACAAGGCAGTCATGTATCACGGAGGGAACTCTGGACTTAATTTCCCAGCAGCCACTGCAGCATACTTACGCTTTACGTTTGGGTTAATGAGCACTCTTGTATATATGTCACTGTTTGCGCGGCTTTCCTTGTCTCCCGTTACAGTCTTTATATGCCTTGTCTCTGGTACCATTTTTTGTTTCTTAGTTTATGTTTAGCCTTTAGCCACAGTACTCTGTCTTGTTGAGTTATCTACGAAATGTGTGAAATTCTGCGATTGCATCCGTATCAACTTTGTAACGTGACAAATGCAAAGATCCGAGCTCAGGAATCTTCATTCAGGAACCTTCTACATGGGGAGGGATTTATGATTTCCAGTACAATATCATTTCTTTCTTTCAAACTGTACACACACACACACACACACATACACAATTATAGCTGCATCATTAATTTGGTCTGCGGCGCTCTATAATACAGCAGAATCAGAAAAAAGGACAATCATGTATTTTCCCAAGAGGATAAACCTGAGAAAATATTACACATTTAAAAAAATTCAATGTTTTGAAACCTTGTCAACAAAATAAAAGCCTCTGAACACAGAACGCATGATTTGATGTTAAACACGCACCTTTTGCAAAATTTACACTGTTAACATTAACACAGCCAAAATGATAAAAAAAAACTCAAATGAAAAAGACAAAAATGTCCATAAGGACACACAAGGGTTAAGTGCAGCAGGATACAGATGTGCAGATGTTTTCAGTCTTCAGGTTTTTTTTTAGGTCTCAGTCTCCAGTTATCTCTTTAAATCACAGTGAAGTATTTTTCCCCTCACACATGCTTCTAGGAAGTTTGTTTACTCTTTTCTTCCTTCTGATGTTTCTTACAATGACCAAGTATCAAATACCTGTCATTACGCCCGTTATACTCACTGATTCTTCCCGTCTTTATAAGGAAGAAGATAATGCCTCCAACCACAGCCAGTGTGATCAGAACTCCAACCACTCCACCAATGATACTGCCCAGAAGTTTTGGTACCGTACAGTCTAGGCACTGAATATCTATAAAGGAAAAACAAACACAAAACTGACTAATGGAAACTACTTCTACCAACTACAGCAATAAACATAAACTGTAAATAACAATAGTTATTCTTGGTCAGTACCTTTGGAACCTTTGGAGCCATTGGGATCAATAAATGTAATTATTGGTTCCAGGAGTGTTTCGTGGTTCACATAACAATCGTACAGTGCTTTGTCATCCTCCACAATGTCCACACTCTTCCTCAGCTGGTAGGTGCCGTCACCATTGGGTCTGACTCCTGAGGATGCTACCAGATGTTCAGGTAGAGAAGTTCTGAGTTTCCTCACACGCATCTCGATATCTGGAGGGTAGAAACCCGTGGCCAGGCAGGTCAGGGTCAACTTGCTGGGGTCCGTTACTGATTTCTTTGCGAAAAGATGTACATCTGGTGGAGCTGAAAAGACAGAAACATTTATAATGTTTTTATTACTTTTTTGTAAAAGTAAATTAGTAACTGATGTGATTCCAGTGAAATCCTTGGCATACTCACTTTTATTTCTCAGTTCTTCTTTTCCATAACCCATGAACTTGGTGAGCCAGTCCACACACTCTTTCTCCAGATAGCCCTTGGTGTACTGGTTAAGGATGGGCACTTCATCCCATTTCCTTTTGGTCGCCACAGCAGCTGGGACTGGAGCAATCCACCTCGAGTTTTCCTCATCGAAGGAGAGGAACTCAGAGCCATCGTAGCTGTACTCATCAACTCCACTCACAAATTTAATATTCCCATCTGTGTCTTCAATCTCACAGCCATGTCTCCACTGAAGAACATGAAGGTCTGAAATAAACACAGTACAGTGAAGATAACTGAACTGTCTGACACTAAACATTAAGAATCATAAAGAAGCGACTCCTGCCCTTTTATAAGTAATGATGAAGAGAATGTACTCACCAGACTTATTGTGTCCCATACGGTCCATCAGGATGTCCACGTTGACCTTAAACCACTGCTCTTTGCTCTTGCGGGACTGAGTGCCTTTCTCCCAGTAATCCTGTGGCATCTTCTCTCTCATCCAGTGCTGTTTAGGAATCTTAGCCTGAGTCTTGCTGGTGTAGTAGTCGAGTTCTCGGTCATCGAGCATTCCCAGTGCAGTGAACTCATAGATTCCGGGAAGTTCAATCGGGTTGGACAGAGCCGTGTAGGTGTAGTACAGTTGGTGCCGGCCTGGTGGAGACATAAGAAGATTTTCTTACCAACTTTCACTTTTGTTTGAACCCAAATCCTGTCCCACAGTTCACACTTCCATTACTTGTCTGTTTAAACATTCACTTTGTTCATGCAGCTTTAAAACAACGCAAACAGGTTTCGCAGTTCTAGACTGAAGTTCATGTGGGGCGTCTGTGCCTCACCGAAACAAGTCAAAATGGATATCTTTTGGTTTTGGTCATGTTTCTGAAGTCCAACCGATGCATCTTCTCCTACTGAAAGTTCCTACACAATCTAAATGTCTACATTACGCTACAGAATGACCGCTATAACATAACAATTCAATCCTTCCTAACCAATAAAACAGTGTCACGATATCCGGTGGCGCCGTGCGGATTATATTATATCATCAGACATCACCAAACTTTACGCGATTTTGCATCCAATCTCTGCAATGAAACAACGGAGTAAGCTAGTATGGGTTATTATTATTCCGAAAGAGCAGTCTTGTCCTCTGAAGGTAAGGTGAACGTGAGCGACATGTGGTCACATGATGTGTAGGATCTGAGCGACACTCAGCAGCCTACACACTGGCGCAGTAAGAGAAGTGTGTTGTTTTGAACCCAGTGCGGTTTTCACATACGCGGAAATAACAAGAACAAAAACCCCCGTCAGCCAGTGAGGCCTAACTACGTCCACACCACACCACACTGAAACAAACGAGTACTCGGATCGGACAGCAGTGAGAAATAAAAGCGTCAGCATTACATTACATTAATACACATGACAGCTATTTTAAGAACTGTGTGTATAACCGGACACATGTTCGAGTG
>CM022764.1:28669791-28699791 GCA_012411365.1 Ameiurus melas | reverse complement strand
AGTGGACCACTCCAATCTAGCTACTTCACCAGAATGAGGTTCAAACAGAGCTCACTGAAAACATCTGACACATGTTTCATTTTGTTCTTTGCTGCATTTTATTGAATAAATATTTATTTTAAACTTTAACTGGTAAAACAGTTCTCGGTAATCCAAGTGCAACACTTACCCAATTCCATAACTTTTGATTCACTGATGGAGCTGTGGGTCACAAAGTAATCGTACTGTGCTTCTTCATCCTCCATGATCTCCACACTCTTACTATTAATGGTTACAATTATTGGTGCCCTGAGGGTTTCGTGGTTCACATAACAATCGTACAGTGATTTGTCACCCTCCATGATCTCCACACTTTTCCTCAGCTGGTAGGTGCCGTCACCATTAGGTCTGACTCCTGAGGATGTTACCAGATGTTCAGGTAGAGAAGTTCTGAGTTTCCTCAAATGCATCTGGATATCTGGAGGGTAGAAACCCGTGGCCAGGCAGGTCAGGGTCAACTTGCTGGGGTCAGTTACTGATTTCTTTGCGAACAGATGTACATCTGGTGGAGCTGAAAAGACAGAAACATTTATAATGTTTTTATTATGTTTTTTGTAAAAGTAAATTAGTAACTGATGTGATTCCAGTGAAATCCTTTGGATACTCACAATGTTTTTTCAGTTCTTCTTTTCCATAACCCATGAACTTGGTGAGCCAGTCCACACACTCTTTCTCCAGATAGCCCTTGGTGTACTGGTTAAGAATGGGAATTTCATCCCATTTCCTTTTGGTCGGCACAGCAGCTGGGACTGAAGCAATCCACCTCGAGTTTTTCTCATCGAAGGAGAGGAACTCAGAGCCATCGTAGCTGTACTCATCAACTCCACTCACAAATTTAATATTTCCATCTGTGTCTTCATCAATCTCACAGCCATGTCTCCACTGAAGAACATGAAGGTCTGAAATGTAGTGAAGTTAATGTCTGACCCTCCTGCCACTTTTTAAAATACAATTATCTATAATGAACATTTACTCACCAGACTTATTGTGTCCCATACGGTCCATCAGGATGTCCACGTTGACCTTAAACCACTGCTCTTTGCTCTTGCGGGACTGAGTGCCTTTCTCCCAGTAATCCTGTGGCATCTTCTCTCTCATCCAGTCCTGTTTAGGAACCTTAGCCTGAGTCTTGCTGTCATAGTAGTCAATAACTTGATCATTGAGCCTTCCCATAGCAATGAACTCATAGATCCCAGGCAGATGGAGAGGTTTAGAGAGGGCCGTGTAGATGTAAAACAGAGAGTTCTGACCTGGATGAAACATGCACGCACTAGAATTTTAATCAAATATACAGTGACTTAGTATAAAGTATTTTCTAAATTAGATTGATTCATTTTGAATAAAACACATTTTATACAATTTATATTTATTATATGCAACCCCAATTCCAAAAAAGTTGGGACGCTGTGTAAAATGTAAGTAAAAACAGAATGCAAGGATTTTCAAATCTCATAAACCTGTATGTTATTCACAATAGAACACAGAAAATATATCACATGTGTAAACTGAGAAAATGTACCATTCTAAGGAAAAATAAGGTAATTTTGAATTTGATGGCCGTGACGCGTCTCAAAAAAGTTGGGACAGGGGCAACAAAAGGCTGGAAAAGTAAGTGTTACTAAAAGAAACAGCTGGTGGTTAATTGGCAGGAGGTCAGTAAGATGATTGGGGATAAAAGAGGATCTCAGAGAGGTGGAGTCTCTCAGAAGTAAAGATGGCATGGAATCTGGATGGAAGCAGATGTTGCTCTAAAACCTGTATATACCTTTCAACATTGATGGGGCCTTTCCAGATGTGCAAGCTGCCCCTTCCCTAGGCACTAATGCACCCCATACCATCAGAGATGCAGGCTTTTTAACTGAGTGATAATAAAAAGCTGGATGGTCCCTCTCCTGTTTAGTCATATTTAGTTTAGAACACACAGCCTCCATCATTTCCAAAAATAATTTAAAGTTTGGATTCGTCTGACCACAGAACAGTTTCCCACCTTCCCTCGGTCCATTTTAAATGAGCTTTGGCCCAGAGAAGACGGCAGCGTTTCTTGATCATGTTCACATACGGCTTCTTCTTTGCATGATAGAGCTTTAACCAGCGTTTGTGGATGTCACGGAGAACCGTGTTCACAGACGATGAATTCTGGAGGTGTTTCTGATCCCGTGCAGTGATCCCGTGCAGTGAGTTTTCTCCAGATATTTGGAATCTTTTGATGATATTATGTACTGTAGATGATGAGATATTCTGTTGTGTGTGAAAATTCCAGGAGATCAGCAGTTTCTGAAATACTCAAACCAACCCATCTGGTACCCACAACCATGCCACAATTAAAGTCACAGAGATCACCCTTTCCCCATTCAGATGTTTGATGTGAACATTAACTGAAGCTCTTGACCGGTATGTGCCTGATTTTATGCATTGCCCTGCTGCCACATGATTGGCTGACTAGATAACTGAATGAATGTGCAGGTGTTCCTAATGAAGTGAATAGTGAGTACACATTATACATTATATGCACTCTCCTCTGTATTGGAACAGCAAGGCCAGTTCTCTTGTTTTCGCTATACACTGATGACATTTGGGTCTGAGATGCATAGATCCGCATGTCATCATCAATTTCCTGATATTTACAGCTAAACAACTTAAAACAGACCACCCAATTTTTAGGTGAGTAGTTGTTTGTTTCGGGGAGTTTCTCCCTTCAGTCTCCTCTTCAGGAGGTGAGATGCTGATCAGTTGGATGAAGGTCTGGTGATGGACTTGTCCAGTCTAAATCCTTCCACTTTTCCCCCTGATGAAGTCCTGTGTTGAGGTGGAAGTGTGTTTTGGATCGTTGTCTTGCTGCATGATGAAGTTCCTCCTGATTCCTTTGGATGCGTTTCTCTGTAAATTATCAGACAGAATGTCCTGTAAACATCTGAATTCGTTCTGCTGCTACCATCATGAGTTCCATCATCAATAAAGATGAGTGAGAATGTTCCAGAGCAGCCATGCAAGCCCAAGCTATGACACTACCTCCACCATGTTTCACAAATGAGCTCGTATGGTTTGGCTCATGAGAAGATCCTTTCTTTCTCCATCACTTTGGCCTTTCCATCACTTTGGTAGAGGTTCATCTCGATTCCAGACCTTCTGTGGCTTTCTGATTCTTACTGCTGATGAGTGGTTTACATCTTGTATTATGGCCTCTATATTTCTGCTCTTCAAGTCTTCTTCAAACGGTGGATTGAGATCCCTTCACCCCTGCCCTGTGTGCAAAATTATTGAGTGCTTTGTAGGTAATAAAAAGTATATTGAAGTCAATACGAAATTTAACCTGGGAGCCAGTGCAAGTGTTGAAATACAGTTGTAATGTGTTCAGCTAGAGGAGTTCTGTGAATAGTTCAAGCAGCTGAATTCTGTACTAGATGGAGTTTATAAAGACACTTTGAAGACAGGCCATAAAAAAAAAGAGTGTTGAACATGAACAAGAACCTCAGTGCTCTTTACTGAGAGAGCCAGCTGAAGTCGATTACTATTACATATGTGGAAAGATGCAGTGCAAACGACACTGTTTATGTTTATGGCATTTGGGAGATTCTCTTACTCAAAGCGACTTACATTTATTTCATTTATACATCTGAGCAGTTGAGAGTTAAGGGTCTTGCTCAAGGGCCCAACAGTGGCAGTTTGGCGGTTTAAATTCATGACCTTCATGAATATGACCTTCATATTACCAAGGGGTTAAAGATGATTAATAAATAAAAGAGGACCCAAAACTGAGCCCTGTGGAACACCAGTATTGTCGTACAAAGGTTTTGAACTGCTTCAGCTGTACAAATTGAGTATGACTCATAAAATAAGATCGAAACCAAGTCAAGGGGATACCAATGATTCCAATAGACTCCAATCTGTCCAGATTAAAATGTTATATTTTATACAAACTATTAACAGAAAGATGATCCCTGACCTTTCAACTGCCTATAATTGGGTTACCCTAAAAACTCACTAGATAGTAAGTAGCTGGCTGAGTCGGTCTGAATGATGGCTGGATTTAAATCTTAATATAACTACATCTACATTTTATTTGGCATAATCTCTATCCGGACGTAATCCTGATACTCAGCACTGATTAAAAAAACACCAAATAATTGTGTTTTAACCTGTTAGCAGTTTAGCTCAAAACCACACAGAGAACTGAAAGTCCAGTGACACATCTCACCCACATCCTTGTACAGGAAACCACAGGGTACACCAATTGAATGTAGACATCATGTTCAAAAAGAGCAAAACACAATCACTAAAGCGTTTCTAAATGCTGTACACATGGAGAGGAATAAAGTCAGAATAAAGAAACACAAAGAACGGATATAAATGTGGCGTTGATGTTTGATGTTCAGAGCCGTGCACAGACATTGTGAGAATAACATGAGTTTAGATTTTGGAGTGCTTCGTAACCCTTTTATGTTTGGTGTTAACACACTTTATAACACTTTTAAACCGACTTTATAACTGGAGAACAGTTTAGATGATTGGAATGGCTGATAATAACAGAAACTATGAATATGTTTATCTTTGCCATTCGACAGCAGAACTGTTCTATTTGCTCTCCCTACATGTTCATACTGATCCTTCAGTAAATGCATGTCTTTGGACTGGGGGAGGAAACCGGTGTACCCGGAGGAAACCCCCGCAGCACGGGGAGAACAGAACAGTCCCTCCAGAATTTCACGTATCAACATACAGTTGGTCTTGGTTATGGGACTGTACAGTATTGGGTGTTTTATTAAATTTTTTTATGGACACTTTAAGTGCAGTTAATTATTAGTCATGATGTACGTGCTAATAGACGACTGGTTTAAGCTGTTTGCTGCGTCTCAAACCGCGTACTTACCGTCTATATAGTAGCCGAGATACATGTATTTTTCCCCACTACAGGTCTATAGTATGCAGTATGCGGTTTGGGACGCAGCCGAACTCTCTTGGTCGCCGTAAAACTGCCGTGTGTGATCGTGTCCTGTCGCACAATGCGGTGAAAACTCTCACACGACGTTCATAATGTGATTAAAGTGTGCACATGTCTGTAATACACGACCATAATACGACTAAAACAGGAGTACTCCACACGTCTTAATTCGATTAGAGCTTAATTCGAGTATGACCTTAATCAGATTAAGGTAAGGAAAAATTGCCGTTTACATCGTAGTTTCTTAATCAGAGTATGGTCTTAATCGGGTTAAGAGTGGATCATCGTTGTCCATGTAAACGAAATGACTGGTTAAAAAATACCAGGTGTAAATTGTGTCTTAAACTGTTAGAAGTTCAGCTCAAAACCACACAGAGAACTGAATGTCTGAAAGGAAATACACCAATTGAATGTAGACATCATGTTCAAAAAGAGCAAAACACAATCACTAAAGCGTTTCTAAATGCTGTACACATGGAGAGGAATAAAGAAACACAAAGAACGGATATAAATGTGGCGTTGATGTTTGATGTTCAGAGCCGTGCACAGACATTGTGAGAATAACATGAGTTTAGATTTCGGAGTGTTTCGTAACCCTTTTATGTTTGGTGTTAACACACTTTATAACACTTTTAAACCGACTTTATAACTGGAGAACAGTTTAGATGATTGGAATGGCTGATAATAACAGAAACTATGAATATGTTTATCTTTGCCATTCGACAGCAGAACTGTTCTATTTGCTCTCCCTACATGTTCATACTGATCCTTCAGTAACTGCTTGTTCTGGTCAGTGCAGTAATGTCCAGCTGAACTCACCTCCTAGAGCTGGAAGTCCCACCATGAGGAGAACACAAGCTACAGCCAGCACCTTCATCACTCCGCTCATGGTTCTGCACACTCACAGCTGTAGAACACTCTTCTCCTGGACTGATGCTCGGCTGCTTCCTGCACGTTCAGAGGATTCGTGGAAATGGAAACGATCAGATACACGCGCAAACACCGGTTCGACAGATGCTGAGTCGTTTGCGAACTCAGAAAGAGTCGGCTCTTTGAGTCGGTTCTTTGAGTCAGCTATTTTAGATCAACACTGAGATCCGACTCGCATGTATAAGTCTGAGACTGTAAGCAGAGGAGAGCGGGGCACAGCCTAACACTCTGTTTTATTAAGTTTGTGGAAAAGTACTCAGGTTCAGATATGGGACGAAATTCACACGTGCATTCAGTGACTTCTGTTCTGAGTCGATTCTGTTCGGTTCATCTGGATTTCGGAGACTTTCTTTCTGCTTGTCTTGCACGGTTTACACCGAATATCTCTCTCTCTCTCTCTCTCTCTCTCTCTCTCTCTCTCACACACACACACACACACACACACACACACACACACACACACACGCACACACACACACACAGTTGGGGAACATTGTAAGCGAATTGTATGACCACATGACCGCTTAAAATCCCCCTCTAACAATTTAATCTCATTTAAAATAAATAAATAAATAAATACATAAATAAACTATGATATTATGTCAGTAAAAACAAGAAATAATCATAAAGTCATATGAAATGACGGCAAATTACATACAACACGGAACAAAGCCAAAACCAACATAACGAAGGCAAAGAAATCTCACACACACACACACACACACACACACACACACAAATGTCAACCCAACAGAACCATGCCTCCAAACATAGCTGTCATGGATAAATCTTCAGACTCCTTCCATAAATGATAAATAAATATGTCCTTATAGAAAATCACATGTACGTGAGTGAGCTGTTACTATAGAAACGATAACGTATTTAAACAAGCACATTAGTATACACCGGTGATTTGCAGCTGCAGCAGAGCTGCTCTGAACTTTTTTGTTCAAACTAATTAATAGTGTTACGGTACCGCCGGCAGATGGCGCTGTGGCGACAACATGCACGAGCGGCTTCAGAGCGCGCACGTGCACGCGCTTGAAATGTGTATGGACGCTAAGTCTGGATTAAGTGTCGCCAGCTGTCGACAATCAAGGGACTGTCTATTTAAACCCCTCGCGCGCGTTAAGCTAAACTGAAGAGTTGCAGTAAAGCAACATCAAGCAAAGTAAGGAGGAGAAAGGACTAACAGAGAAGACGACGGGATGTATGGTGGTGCCACGTTGTGATATTGCCATGCTCTAACTGGCTTCCTGTTCTTTAGTTGATAACCCTGTCATAGTTGAGTGTTTGTATCCTGTTCCAGTTTACTGGGAGGTTCCTGCTTTAGTTAAATGAGATGTCCATGCTCTAGGTTAGAGCTTTGTTTAGATCTGGTTTCTTGTCTCCTCGGGTATTGATTTAAGTGGCACAATAAAGACTGCTCTCACAATAAAGACCGCTTACTTCCTGTCTCCATGTTCTGTTACTAACAAATAGCTAGTAGAGTAATTAATAGTGAGCTTGAAGAAAATGTTAACAGTAAAAGTGATGAAACCAGTCATTTCAAATACAGAGTCTATGTATGATAAAATGTTTTTTTTTTTATGGATAACAGACAGAATGTGAAAGTAAGGTTCAGTTCTACAGAGATTAGAATGGAAATGAGGATGACCTCCACATGACACGTAGAATTATTATGATGAAGTCTTCAGATACTTCTTTCTCCTGGTCAGAGTGGCGGTGGTGGATTCAGAGTCTATCCCAGTGGTGCAAGATGGAACTACATCAGTCCATCATACAAATGATTTATATATATATATATATATATATATATATATATATATATATATATATATATATATATATATATATATATAAACAGATCGAACAGTGAGGAAGTGTCAGCTGAGAAAAAATATCTTCTATCCATCTCATCTCTCTCTCTCTCTCTCTCACACACACACACACACACACACACACACACACACACACACATTTTTCCCATTTCATCTTCTGGGCTGAATGATTGTGTTTGTATTTTTTATTCCACAATATACAAAAGTACTGTATTACAAACAATAAACACAAACTAAACAGCAATAATTACATTTAAAGAAGTGATTTAGTTTAAATGAAATTAATCATCCATCCATCCATCCATTTTCAACCGCTTATCCGTAATCGGGTCACGGGGGTAGCAGCTCCAGCAAGAGACCCCAAACTTCCCTTTCCTGAGCCACATTAACCAGCTCTGACTGGGGGATCCTGAGTCCTGGGTCTTCCCCGAGGTCTCCTCCCAGCTGGACGTGCCTGGAACACCTCCCTAGGGAGGTGCCCAGGGGGCATCCTTACCAGGTGCCCGAACCACCTCAACTGGCTCCTTTCAACGCAAAGGAGCAGCGGCTCTACTCTGAGTTCCTCTCGGATAGCCGAGCTTCTCACCCTATCTCTAAGGGAGAGGCCAACCACCCTCCTGAGAAAACCCATTTCGGCCGCTTGTACCCGCGATCTAGTTCTTTCGGTCACTACCCAACCTTCATGACCATAGGTGAGTGTAGGAACGAAAATTGCCTGGTAGAGCGAGAGTTTTGCCTTCCGACTCAACTCTCTTTTCGTCACAACGGTGCGGTGAAGCGATTGCAACACTGCTCCCGCTGCTCCGATTCTCCGGCCAATCTCCGGCTCCAATTTCCCCTCACTCGTGAACAAGACCCCGAGCTACTTGAACTCCTTCACTTGGGTTATGTTCTCATTCCCTACCTGGAGTAGGCACTCCATCGGTTATCTGCTGAGAGCCATGGCCTCAGATTTGGAGGTGCTAATCCTCATCCCAGCTGCTTCGCACTCGGCTGCAAACCGATCCAACAAGTGCTGGAGGTCACGGACCGATAATGCCATTAGGACCACATCATCGGCAAAAAGTAGCGATGAGATCCTCAGGTCACCAAACCGCAACCCCTCCCCACCACGACTACACCTCGATATCCTGTCCATGAATATCACAAACAGGATTGGTGACAAAGCGCAGCCCTGGCGGAGACCAACCCCCACCTGGAACAAGTCTGACTTCTTGCCGAGCATACGGAGACAACTCTCGCTTTGGGCGTACAGTGATTGGATAGCCCTAAGAAGGGAACCCTTCACCCCATACTCCCTCAGCACCTCCCACAGTAGACCCCTGGGGACACGGTCATACGCCTTCTCCAGATCCACAAAACACATGTAGAACGGATGGGCATACTCCCAGGCCCCCTCCAAGATCCTTGCGAGAATAAAGAGCTGGTCTGTTGTTCCATGACCAGGACAGAATCCGCATTGTTCCTCCTCAATCCGAGGTTCGACTATCGGCCGAACCCTCCGTTCCAGCACCTTGGAGTAGACTTTACCAGAGAGGCTGAGAAGAGTGATACCCCTATAATTGGCGCACACTCTCTGGTCCCCTTTTTTAAGCAAGGGAACCACCTTGCTTAAGTCTGCCACTCCTTGGGCACTGTCCCCGACTTCCACGCAATGTTAAAGAGGCATGTCATCCAAGACATCCCCTCCACACCCAGAGCTTTCAACATTTCTGGACGGATCTCATCAATCCCCGGGGCTTTGCCACTGTGTAGTTGATTGACCACCTCAGCAACCTCCACCACGGAAATTGGCGATGATCCCCCATCAGCCTCCACCTCTGCCTCTACCATAGAGGGTGTGTTAGTTGGATTCAGGAGTTCCTCAAAGTGTTCCTTCCACCGTGCAGTTACTTCCTCAGTTAAGGTCAACAGGGTCCCCTCCTTACTGTACACAGCTTGGATGGTTCCCCGTTTCCCCTTCCTGAGGTGGCGGATGGTTTTCCAAAAACACCTTGGTGCCGACTGAAAGTCCTTCTCCATGTCCTCTCCGAACTTCTCCCACACCCACTGCTTTGCTTCTTCCACGGCAGAAGCTGCAGCCCTTCTGGCCTGTCTGTACCTTGCAACTGCCTCCGGAGTCCCCCGGGATAACACATCCAGGAAGGCCTCCTTTTTCAGTCGGATGGCATCCCTGACCATCGGTGTCCACCATGGTGTTCGAGGGTTACCGCCCCTTGAGGCACCTAAGACTTTGAGACCACAGCTCTCTGCTGCAGCTCCCGCAATGGAAGCTTTGAACATTGCCGACTTGGGTTCAATGCCCCCGACCTCCACAGGGATGTCAGAAAAGTTCCGCCGGAGGTGTGACTTGAAGATCTCATGGACAGGGGCCTCCTCCAGACGTTCCCAGTTCACACGCATTACCCGTTTGGGCTTTCCAGGTCTGTCCAGAGTCTTCCCCCACCCCTTGATCCAACTCACCACCAGATGGTGATCAGTTGACAGCTCCGCCCTTCTCTTCACCCGAGTGTCCAGAACACGCAGTCTCAGATAAGATTACAAAATGAATACGATTACAAAATCGATCATAGACCTTCGGCCTAGGGTGCTCTGGTACCAAGTACACTTATGTGCCTCCTTATGTTCGAACATGGTATTCGTTATAGACAGTCCATGACTAGCACAGAAGTCCAATAACAAATACCCGCTCAGGTTTAGATCAGGGAGGCCGTTCCTCCCAATCACGCCTCTCCAGGTATCTCCATCATTGCCCACATGCGCGTTGAAGTCCCCCAGCAGAACTATGGAGTCCCCTACTGGTGCCCCATACAGGACTCTATTCAGGGTCTCCAAGAAGGCAGAGTACTCTGAACTGGTGTTCGGTGCATATGCACATACAACACTCAGAGTTTCCCCCCCCACAACCCTTAGGCGTAAGGAGGCGACCCTCTCGTCCACCAGTGTAAACTCCAACGTAACGGCGCTCAGCCGGGGACTTGTGAGCATCCCCACACCCGCCTGACGTCTCGCACCATGGTCAACTCCAGAGTAGAATAGAGTCCATCCCCTATCCAGGAGGACATTTCCTGACCCGACACTGTGCGTAGATGTAAGCCCCACCAGATCTAGCCGGGAGCGCTCCACCTCCCTCACAAGTTCCAGTTCCATCCCCCACAGAGAGGTGACGTTCCACATCCCCAGAGCCAGACTCTGCCGCCCAAGTCTGGTCCGTCGAAGCTTCTGACCTTCACTGCCACCCATGTAACAGTGCACCCGACCCCCACGGTTCACCCCACGAGTGGTGGGCCCATAGGATGGAGAGGGGGGTGCCACGTTGCTTTTTCGGGCTTTGCCTGGCTGGGCTCCGTGGGAAACCCAGCCACCAGGCGCTCGCATTCGGGCCCTCCCTCTGGAAATGAATCAGATGATACAAATTTTCACATGAACAGTTGTGAACATTTTAAACATTTCACTACTCTATACTTTTGGAGTTGTCATGTTGGAAATATATGAACTGGTTCAGCGGTCACAAAGCAATCACGAGAGAGAGCGAGAAACGGAGAGAGAGAGAGAGAGAGAGAGAAAGAGAGAACGAGAGAGTGCACTCAACAACTTTGTGTGAGGGATGGGATTGAGATCAGTAGAGGAAGGGGTTGGGATGAGTGAGGGATGGGATTAAGATCAGTAGCAGAAGGGGTTGGGATAAGTGAGGGATGGGATTAAGATCAGTAGAGAAAGGGGTTGAGATGAGTGAGGGATGGGATTAAGATCAGTAGAGAAAGGGGTTGAGATGAGTGAGGGATGGGATTAAGATCAGTAGAGAAGGGGGTTGGGATGAGTGATGGATGGGATTAAGATCAGTAGCAGAAGGGGTTGGTATGAGTGAGGTGGGAGATTAAGATCAGTAGAGGAGGGGGTTGGGATGAGTGAGGGATGGGATTAAGATCAGTAGAGGAGGGGCTTGGGATGAGTGAGGTGGGGCATTAAGATCAGTAGAGGAGGGGGTTGGGATGAGTGAGGGATGGGATTATGATCAGTAGAGGAAGGGGTTGGGATGAGTGAGGGATGGGATTAAGATCAGTAGAGGAGGGGGTTGGGATGAGTGATGGATGGGATTGAGATCAGTAGAGGAGGGGGTTGGGATGAGTGAGGTGGGGGACTGGGATTAACAGTGGACTACTCCAATGTAGCTACTTCAGCAGAATGAGATTCAAACAGAGCTCACTGAAAATGTCTGACAACATGTTTAATTTTATTCTTTGCTGCTTTTTATTGATTAAATATTTATTTTAAACTTTAACTGGTAAAACAGATCTTGGTAATCCGAGTGCAACACTTGCCCAATTTCATAACTTTTGATTCATTGATGGAGCTGTGGGTCACAAAGCAATCATACAGTGCTTCTTCATCCTCCATGATCTCCACAATCTTACACTCTTTAATTGGTTACAATTATTGTTTCCGGGAGGGTGACGTGGTTCACATAACAATCATACAGTGCTTTGTCATCCTCCATGATCTCCACACTCTTACACTCTTTAATTGGTTACAATTATTGGTTCCGGGAGGGTGACGTGGTTCATATAACAATCATACAGTGCTTTGTCATCCTCCATGATCTCCACACTCTTCCTCAGCTGGTAGGTGCCATCACCATTGGGTCTTATTCCTGAGGAAGTTACCAGATATTCAGCTAGGGACTTTTGGAACTTCCTCACTTGCATCTCCACATCTAGAGGGTAGAATCCTGTGACCAGGCAGGTCAGGGTCAACTTGCTGGAGCTAGTCACTGTTTTCTTCACGAATACATGCACATCTGGTAGAGCTGAAAAAAGGGGACAGATTTTGTTTTTTTTCTGATTTTAGTAACTGTAAATAAATCCAATAAAATCATTTGGGTACTTACACTTTTTTCTCAACGTTTCTTTTCCACACTCCATGAACTTGGTGAGCCAGTCCACACACTCTTTCTCCAGATAGCCCTTGGTGTACTGGTTAAGAATGGGAATTTCATCCCATTTCCTTTTGGTCGGCTCAGCAGCTGGGACTGAAGCAATCCACCTCGAGTTTTCCTCATCGAAGGAGAGTAAATCAGAGCCATCGTAGGCATAGTTGCTGATTCCACTCACAAATGTAATATTTCCATCTGTATCTTCATCAACCACACAGCCTTGTCTCCACTGAAGAACATGAAGGTCTGAAATGTAGTGAAGATAATGTCTGACCCTCCTGCCACTTTTAAAAATACAATTATCTATAATGAACATTTACTCACCAGTCTTATTGTGTCCCATACGTTCCATCAAGATGTCCAGGTTGACCTTAAACCACTGCTCTTTGCTCCTGCGGGACTGAGTGCCTTTCTCCCAGTAATCCTGTGGCATCTTCTCTCTCATCCAGTCCTGTTTAGGAACCTTAGCCTGAGTCTTGCTGTCATAGTAGTCAATAACTTGATCATTGAGCCTTCCCATAGCAATGAACTCATAGATCCCAGGCAGATCGAGAGGTTTAGAGAGGGCCGTGTAGATGTAAAACAGAGAGTTCTGACCTGGATGAAACATGCACGCACTAGAATTTTAATCAAATATACAGTGACCTAGTATAAAGTATTTTCTAAATTAGATTGATACATTTTGAATAAAACACATTTTATACAATTTATATTTATTATATGCAACCCCAATTCCAAAAAAGTTGGGACGCTGTGTAAAATGTAAGTAAAAACAGAATGCAAGGATTTTCAAATCTCATAAACCCGTATGTTATTCACAATAGAACACAGAAAATATATCACTTGTGTAAACTGAGAAAATGTACCATTCTAAGGAAAAATAAGGTAATTTTGAATTAGATGGCCGTGACACGTCTCAAAAAAGTTGGGACACAGGCAACAAAAGGCTGGAAAAGTAAGTGTTACTAAAAGAAACAGCTGGAGGTTAATTGGCAGCAGGTCAGTAAGATGATTGGGGATAAAAGAGGATCTCAGAGAGGCGGAGTCTCTCAGAAGTAAAGATGGGATGGAATCTGGATGGAAGCAGATGTTGCTCTATACCTTTCAGCATTGATGGGGCCTTTCCAGATGTGCCCCTTCTATATTCACTAATACACCTAATACAGTGAACTAAGCACTGATAAAAAGCTGGATGGTCCCTCTCCTCTTCAGTCCTCTTTAATTTAGAAGACGCAGCCTCCATGATTTCCAAAAATAATTTCAAATTTGGATTCGTCTGACCACAGAACAGTTTCCCACCTTCCCTCGGTCCATTTTAAATGAGCTTTGGCCCAGAGAAGACGGCAGCGTTTCTGGATCATGTTCACATATGACTTCTTCTTTGCATGATAGATCTTTAACCAGCGTTTGTGGATGTCACGGTGAACTGTGTTCACAGACGATGAATTCTGGAGGTGTTTCTGATCCCGTGCAGTGATTTCCATTACAGAATCAGGACTGTTTTTAATGCAGTGCAGCATGAGGGCCCGAAGATCATGGGCACGCCATACTGATTTTCACCCTCGTCCCTTACGCACAGAGTTTTCTCCAGATATTCGGAATCTTTTGATGAAATTATGTACTGTAGATGATGAGATATTAATACTCTTCACAATTTTACATTGAGGAACATTATTCTGAAACTGTTCCACAAATTATAGATTTGATAGACTCCGCCTCTCTATGATCCTCTTTTTATATCCAATCATCTCACTGACCTGTTCCCAATTAACATCCACCATTCTATATAAACTCTAGAGACTGTTGCGTGTGAAAATTCCAGGAGATCAGCAGTTTCTGAAATACTCAAACCAGCCCATCTGGTACCCACAACCTTGCCACAGTTAAAGTCACAGAGATCACACTTTTCCCCATTCAGATGTTTGATGTGAACATTAACTGAAGCTCTTGACCTGTATGTGCCTGATTTCACGCATTGCCCTGCTGCCACATGATTGGCTGACTAGATAACTGAATGAATGTGCAGGTGTTCCTAATAAAGTGAACATTATATGCACTCTCCTCTGTATTGGAACAGCAAAGCCAGTTCTCTTGTTTTCGTTATACACTGAAGACATTTGTGTCTGAGATGAAAAGATGGATATGAGATGATACAGATCCGTATTTCATCATTAATTTCCTGATATTTACAGCTAGATGTGTTAAACAACTGAAAACAGACCACCCAATTTTAGGTGAGCAAATGTATAGGAACAGATAGTCTTAAAGTAAATAACACTTAATATTCGGTTGCATTTCCCTCGCTTGCAATAACTGCATCACTCCTGTGACTCACTAACACCTGTCATGTACCCTGGAGCAGAAGCGGGCGGCAGGATAAGGCAGTATAATCCAATGGAGTGATCAAAGTACATAGTCATGAAACACGCAATGGTCAGGCGATCGGGCAAACAAAACAAAACGGGGCAAAGGAGTATTCGAGGTCAGGAACGTAAGCAAAGGTCAAAGTCAATCTATGAATAAACACTGGAGAATAGGCTTGGAAAAGGCTTGGAAAATGACAGAGAAACTAGTCTGCTGAATATATATATACTTCGCAAAGTATGTTTTCAAAGTCTCTTAAGAGCTGTGGTGAGAGGGCAAAGTGAATGGCTGCAGGTGTGAGTGATCAGAACTCCGGGGAGGGTGAGCGCATGCGTGTGTGGGAAGTGTAGTTTCGCATTGGCCATGTTGGAAATGGGTGTTGCCTCTCGGGAAACTGAGTCCTGGCTGGGCTGAGATATGACAACACCAAACTGTTGGTTTGTTCTTCTGTGAAGCTTCTCCCGGTTTTTCCTGCAGCTTCTTTCAGTAGTTGTTTGTTTTGGGGGTTTCTCTCTTCGGTCCCCTCTTCAGGAGATCAGTTGATCAGTTGGATGAAGGTCTGATGATGGACTTGTCCAGTCTGAAACCTTCCACTTTTCCCCCAGATGAAGTCCTGTGTTGAGGTGGAAGTGTGATTTGGATCGTTGTCTTGCTGCATGATGAAGTTTCTCTTGATTCATTCACATGCATATCTTCTGAAGTCAGTCTGCTTTCAGAAACAGCCATGCAAGCCCAATCCATGACACTACCTCCACCATGTTTCACAGATGAGCTTGTATGTTTTGGATCATGAGCAGATCCTTTCTTTCTCCACACTTTGGCCTTTCCATCACTTTGGTAGAGGTTCATCTTGGTTCCAGAACATTTGTGGCTTTCTGATTCTTACTGCTGATGAGTGGTTTACATCTTGTGGTATGGCCTCTATATTTCTGCTCTTCAAGTCTTCTTCAAACGGTGGATTGAGATCCCTTCACCCCTGCCCTGTGTGCAAAATTATTGAGTGCCTTCTAGGTAATAAAAAGTATATTAAGATAAATACGATATTTAACCGGAAAAATTAACAATTCTTTTCATAATCGATTAATTGGCCGATTATTTTATTTATCCATCCATCCATCCATTTTCTACCGCTTACTACTTTTCAGGGTTGCGGGGGAACCTGGAGCCTATCCCAGGGAGCATAGGGCACAAGGCGGGGTACACCCTGGACAGGGGTCCAGGACCTGTCAGCCTACCATGCATGTCTTTGGACTGGGGGAGGAAACCGGTGTACCCGGAGGAAACCCCCGCAGCACGGGGAGAACAGAACAGTCCCTCCAGAATTTCACGTATCAACATACAGTTGGTCTTGGTTATGGGACTGTACAGTATTGGGTGTTTTATTAAAAATTTTTATGGACACTTTAAGTGCAGTTAATTATTAGTCATGCTGTACGTGCTAATAGACGACTGCTTTAAGCTGTTTGCTGCGTCTCAAAACACGTACTTACCGTCTATATAGTAGCCGAGATACATGTATTTTTCCCCACTACAGGCCTATAGTATGCAGTATGCGGTTTGGGCGCACCAACTCTCTTGTGCTGTAAAACTGGTGGTGATCCCTGTCGCACAGGTGAACTCAACTATATGGATTAAGGTATGTAACACCATTACACCCACTCAAATTCACATCTAAAAATTTGTATATCTTAATCGTGGTACATTATAACAAAACTGGTTAAAAAAACAGGTGTAAATTGTTATTTAAACCACCACACAGAAATGAAAAAACCAAGATTACATCATGTTCAAAAACCACTCTAAATACACATAGAAAAGAATAAAAAACACAAAGAACGGATATAAAGCTTGATGTTGATGTTACTACACACTGGAAATAACATGAGTTTAGATTTTGGAGTGTTTGCAACCCTTTTATGTTTGGTGTTAACACACTTTATAACACTTTTAAACCGACTTTATAACTGGAGAACAGTTTAGATGATTGGAATGGCTGATAATAACAGAAACTATGAATATGTTTATCTTTGCCATTCGACAGCAGAACTGTTCTATTTGCTCTCCCTACATGTTCATACTGATCCTTCAGTAACTGCTTGTTCTGGTCAGTGCAGTAATGTCCAGCTGAACTCACCTCCTAGAGCTGGAAGTCCCACCATGAGGAGAACACAAGCTACAGCCAGCACCTTCATCACTCCGCTCATGGTTCTGCACACTCACAGCTGTAGAACACTCTTCTCCTGGAGGTTTTAAATCAGATGTTTCCTGCGTTTTGATACGCCTGGTTTCTGTAGAATAAACAAACAAACAAAAAAACCCCACTAAACTACGCAGTTTATTTACAGTTCTGCCAATGATGAGTCGTTTATGAACGAGTCGACTCTATGATTCGGCTCTTCTAAGTGAACGTTGAGATCCGACTAGCATAGATGAGTCGGGTTTTTTTTTAACTCTCTCTCTCTTCTTTTTTTACATGCTTGGAAATTTCACTACTCGTGAATTATTACCGAACGAATTAAATCATTAATCTTCGATAACAGCTTAAAGCATGAGTGTCAAAACCGGTCCGCTAGAGGGTTCAATCCGGCCCGCAGGACGAATTTTGAAAGTGAAAAAAAATATGCATGAAAGACACGAACTTGTCATTTTTAATAAAATGCTATTCCTAAATTATTCGCTAGGGGGTAGAAGACGTCACGGAGTAGTCTACTCTATTTTCTACTCGTCCCCACTCCCTCATTAGACAAAATGTCTGACAAAAAGCAGAAAAGTGGATACAGAGTGTAGAGTTTTCCATGAAAAATGGACCACTTCCTATTTATTCACAGAGATGAATGGGTAATAGTTAAAAAAAAGTGCAATTTAATGTTAATCAACAGCTTCAGTACAAAAGAGTTTGGTTTGGTGGAATCCTATTGTTCATGCAATGCCATAGATTTTAAAGTGAAATACTATATTTTTCAGTTCCAAATACCTGTGAAGTTTTTTTTTTGCATTTGTACAAATACTGTGAGCAGTTGTAATGCACATATATGTGAATGATAATCAGAAGCAAATTGCACTTGTTTGTCTTAAGAAATCTGAGGTTGTTCGTGATATATTTTATAAAAGGATATTTCATTAAATATAAATGTCTTTTGCATGAAAAACAAAACATGGACTTCTTGTTATTTATTTGTGATTTTACTGACCCGGCCCACGTGACATCTAATTAGGCTGTATGGGGCCCCTGAACTAAAATGAGTTTGACACCACTGAAGGATTCGACAGAACCATCCGAGGTGTTCGTTTGTATGAATCGTGAGTCGTGTTGTTGACTCCCTACTGTGTGTATTGGAAAGGAATCTGTTAAATGGAAATGAATCTTCTTAATGATTCACAGACACCATGGGCGTAACCACGCACTTCTTGGGGCGGGGCGGGGGCGGTCGTGTCCCCCCAATATACAGGAGAAAATATTTTATATTTTCTATCTTCTAGTCACTTTAACTAGCATTAGCTTTCATTCTGTTAACTAAACTATCAGTTGTTTACGAATGATTCCATTTCGTAAGTACTCCTTGAATCACATCAAATCACTTGGACATCTGAGACACCTAATCTTCTTTAACTTGGACTTTATTTATACTGATCCCACAGAGCTGATGGATTCAGGACACTGATTAATTTCCTCTAACTGCAGCTCCGGCAGTAGTGCAGATGATAATTATTGCACTTCTAACACATTATTGTTTCCATAGTGACCGCTCATTCACAGGGAGGGCACGAGTGAAACGAGGTGAAACAAATGATGTCATCAATAAAGCAGGGAGATGGAGGATGAGGTGCAGGACATCTTCCGTGGAAAATGGAGACAATGTGACAACATCAGTGATATCAGAAGGTGGAGCAATGACGTTCTCACGGAAGTAGACAGAAGTGGACTAGACAGAAGAAGCCACTTTATTGGTCATGGTCTGGGCTGGAGAGGCCTCCGTTCTCCCTCCGTCTCCAGTCGTTCTCTCTCGCAGGGATAAACTACGTTGGTCAAACTGTCCATCGAGGCTCAAAAATTTTCAGGGGAGGCTCACTGATTACCTTCCTCAGAAGTCTGGAAAACTGTTCTTCAGGCCCGAGTGTCCTGGCTTGCAGTCATTCGCATGCTTTGCTGGTAAGCCGTGATAACGTAAATCTGATCTGCTCCCTGTCATCAGGCTTAAGGTCTATCGAGCACAGAAAGTCCAGTTCACACTGCATTTTAAAACAGTTTTGGGAAAACTCATTTCCATTGTACTCACTTGGTGTAGAGAGCTGGAAGTACACTGAGGCACTACTCAAAACTGTTTTCTACTTCAGGGGTTCCCAAACTGTTCCAGGGCAAGGCCCACAAATGGCATTAACATTTGACTGAGGCCCCCCTTTTACAAGATGTCTTTAAAAATACAGACTTCTGAATATAATATAATATAATATAATATAATATAATATAATATAATATAATATAATATAATATAATATAATATAATATAATATAATATATAAGATTTTTAATTAATAATTGCATCTTATGTCTTCACACTACATTACATTAGGAATTGAGTGTGTGTGTGTGTGTGTGTGTGTGTGTGTGTGGTTGTATGAGAGTGAGAAAGAGAAAACATACTAGTGGGAGGAATGGGCACACCAAATTGTTGAGGCCCCACGGGCGCCCCCTGGCGGCCCCCACTTTGAAAACCACGGTTCTACTTTACTGGAATGTACGTAGACAGTTATGTTCCTGTATTGATTTGACTTTATAAAAAATATATATATATATATATATATATATATATATATATATATATATATATATATATATATATAGTTGTTGTTGTTGTTGTTGTTGTTTTAAAAAACATTTTTATTTGTAACTGTACATCCGTAAAAACCCAACTGAAGAGGTCAGGTTAGGTGTTCTGGTGTTGTTCTATTTCCTGTCAGACAATATGGCTTACCACCAAGTTTCCAGGTTTCAGTAGTATCCACCTGAAACATAAAAAAAAAACCTTTTATCATGAAGTAGGCGACAATAAAGAATACAATAAATTACACTGTAATGAGTTTTCAGTTGTATAGTGTCACAGTCATAGTGCTATTTCTCCCACTACCCAACATACTGCATTATCTGCTTGTAAGACCAGTTTATAACCAGAATCCTCAGGGTTATTTTTGCTATCATATCAGCACATTGCTAAATACTTGTAATGTGCTTGACACAAAAGCAAAACCCTCGGTTCCATTTCAAGAATCCATCCCAAACTGCTGAAAATGTACAATAGACACTTAATGCTTAATTCGGTTATATTAAGCAGGTAAGTGAACTTGTTACATTGTTTAATAAATTTGCTTGAAAATGACATCTGGATGAGTTTTGCCTCTTTAACTCATGTTTTTATAATCCTATAAAATTCTGTCTCTATATAGATGTGACAGAATAAGACCAGAGTATTCCATTTAAAAGTATATCTTTATAGTGGCAAAATTTAAACCATGTACTATATACATTAATATATAGAGTATGTATCATCTGTGATTATCAGTGTGGCTGTACTCACGGGTTATTCTGCTCCTTTTGAGTAGATAAATGCCAACCAGAGCCAGTGTTAGTACTCCGATCACTCTCTTCATGTTAACACTTGGAACTTTCAGTACAGTACAGTCTATGCATGGAATTGCTTCAAAAGAAAAACAAACAAAATATCTAACTCAAGTTAAGCTCTAAACGGACTTACTACCTCCACCCATTACAAACTTTATTTACATGCAAGCTGGAAGTAGGAAATATTTGTTAGTTAGTAAAATACTACATTTAACTTCAATTATTATGGGTTCTCTGAAGGTGCCGTGGTTCACATAACAATCGTACAGTGCTTTGTCATCCTCCACAATGTCCACACTCTTCCTCAGCTGGTAGATGCCGTCACCATTGGGTCTGACTCCTGAGGATGTTACCAGATGTTCAGGTAGAGAAGTTCTGAGTTTCCTCAAACGCATCTCGATATCTGGAGGGTAGAAACCCGTGGCCAGGCAGGTCAGGGTCAACTTGCTGTGGTCAGTTACTGATTTCCTTGTAAACAGATGTACATCTGGTGGAGCTGAAAAGACAGAAACATTTATAATGTTTTTATTATGTTTTTTGTAAAAGTAAATTAGTAACTGATGTGATTCTAGTGAAATCCTTTGGATACTCACAATGTTTTTTCAGTTCTTCTTTTCCATAACCCATGAACATTTTGAGCCAGACCACACACTCTTTCTCCAGATAGCCCTTGGTGTACTGGTTAAGGATGGGCACTTCATCCCATTTCCTTTTGGTCGGCTCAGCAGCTGGGACTGGAGCAATCCACCTCGAGTTTTTCTCATCAAAGGAGAGGAACTCAGAGCCATCGTAGCTGTACTCATCAACTCCACTGACAAATTTAATATTTCCATCTGTGTCTTCATCAATCTCACAGCCATGTCTCCACTGAAGAACATGAAGGTCTGAAATGGAGACAGTGCAGTGAAGATAATGCCTCTGTCTAACTTATTAATCATTTTTTCTAAAGTGCTAGCCATAATTATTTACTAACTGGACTTATTGTGTCTTAAATAATTACTGTCTGAGACTAAACATTGAGAAATATGAAGGAATACCACTTCCCATTAAAAAAAGATCATTATCAATGGAAATGTAATCACCAGACTTATTGTGTCTCATACGTTCCATCAGGATGTCCAGGTTGACCTTAAACCACTGCTCTTTGCTCCTGCGGGACTGAGTGCCTTTCTCCCAGTAATCCTGTAGCATCTTCTCTCTCATCCAGTCCTGTTTAGGAACCTTAGCCTGAGTCTTGCTGTCATAGTAGTCAATAACTTGATCATTGAGCCTTCCCATAGCAATGAACTCATAGATCCCAGGCAGATCGAGAGGTTTAGAGAGGGCCGTGTAGATGTAAAACAGAGAGTGCTGGCCTATGAGAAGAAAATAAAAAGAAAACACCACCTCAGTATGAGGTTCACTGACGTAACAGCTAGCAATCTTGTAGCTTTCACATCTGTTTGGTGAACATAATTAATTAATGGCCTTAATTAATGTTGATATGACATCTAGAGTGACCAAAATTTAATATAATGCTGATTGCTGTCTGAAAGATCAAAATCAAAACAAGTGGACAGTTGAATTTCTAATAGAAGATGCCGTACATGCGTTTTCACCACCATTTAACCCAGATAGCTCCTCAGTCTTCTTAATGCTGTTTGTTGCGGTACTTTCTGTAACACACCCTGGGTTCCTCTTCCCGGAAGGTGTCATTATAAAGACATCACATGACATGACACGTGGTGAATACATATTTGAAATTTTCTGTAATTTTCTGTTTTTATTTCAGTTTATATTTGTTGAAAAATAGGGGATTATGAAGATATACATTATAAAGTCACCGATGTTCCTGGTGATTTTTACGTCATTTCAGTTTCCTCTCAGAAAATAAAAAAAGTCTAAATGTATTATGACCAACACACAGCAAAAATACTACTGTACTTAAAGTATGTAACGTTGCCTAGGAAATGCCCCCTACCTTAACCTTACCTGCCAGGTGAGTTTCACCTAACAAAGACAGTGTACCAACTTTCACTTCTTCTCATTGTTCGGTGGTACACACAAACAGCAAACTAACAGTCACTTAATGATACATTATTAATATCACCAACCAAGCAGGCATAAAGCAATATTTGAGAAAATAAAACTTTTCACTTTTGGATAAGGGAAATAATTAGTTTTACAATCATTTATAAAAACCTGGTGATTATTATAAATTTTGGACTTGGAAATTCTTAACTAGAATGGCTGTTAGATTGTTAATCTGACTTCTAAGCCATATTATAAACCATATTGTCTGACAGGAAATAGAACAACACCAGAACACCTAACTGGAACACCTGACCACTTCAGTTAGCTTTTACAGATGTACAGTTACAAATAATAAATAAAATTAAAAAAAACAACAACAACAACTATAACTATAAAAATAAAAATAAAAAGTCAAATCTATACAGGAACATAACTGTCTATACTACATTCCAGTAAAGTAGAACCGTGGTTTTCAAGGTGGGGGCCGCCAGGGGGCGCCCATGGGTCCTCAACAATTTGGTTGCCCATTCCTTCCACTAGTATGTTTTCTCTTTCTCACTCTCAGACAACCACACACACACGCGCGCGCGCGCGCGCACACACACACACACACACACACACACACACACACACACACACACACACACACACACACACACAAACACACACACACACACAGACAAACAGACACACACACACACGCACACACACACACACACACAATCAATTCCTAATGTAATGTAATGTAAAGATGTAAGATGTAATTATTAATTTAAAAAAAATCTTATATATTATATTATATTATATTATATTATATTATATTATATTATATTATATTCAGAAGTCTGTATTTTTAATGTGTTTTAAAGACATCTTGTAAAAGGGGGGCCTCGGTCAAATGTTAATGCCATTTGGGGGCCTTGGAACAGTTTGGGAACCCCTGAAGTAGAAAACAGTTTTGAGTAGTGCCTCAGTGTACTTCCAGCTCTCTACACCAAGTGAGTACAATGGAAATGAGTTTTCGCAAAACTGTTTTAAGATGCAGTGTGAACTGGACTTTCTGTGCTCGATAGACCTTAAGCCTTAATCCTTTAAGCTGTTATCGAAGATTAGTGATTTAATTCGTTCAGTAATAATTCACGAATATTGAAATTTCCATGCATGTACAAAAATTTGGATCTCAACGTTCACTTAGAAGACCCGAATCATAGAGTTGACTCGTTCATAAAGCAGAACTGTAACTAAACTGCGTAGTTTAGTGGGGTTTTTTTTGTTTGTTTGTTTATTCTACAGAAACCAGGCGTCTCCAAAGCAGGAAACATCTGATTTAAAACCTCCAGGAGAAGAGTGTTCTACAGCTGTGAGTGTGCAGAACCATGAGCGGAGTGATGAAGGTGCTGGCTGTAGCTTGTGTTCTCCTCATGGTGGGACTTCCAGCTCTAGGAGGTGACTTCAGCTGGACATTACTGCACTGACCAGAACAAGCAGTTACTGAAGGATCAGTATGAACATGTAGGGAGAGCAAATAGAACAGTTCTGCTGTCGAATGGCAAAGATAAACATATTCATAGTTTCTGTTATTATCAGCCATTCCAATCATCTAAACTGTTCTCCAGTTATAAAGTCGGTTTAAAAGTGTTATAAAGTGTGTTAACACCAAACATAAAAGGGTTATGAAACACTCCGAAAATCAAAATTTTTCTTCTTAATGGGAGGTCCAGGGTTCTGCCTAGAAGAACCAGGGTAGATGGTTTTAGATCATACATTTAGATGGAAGGATAACATTAGAAGACATATAAAGCACCCACCTAGAGCACAAAGGGAAAAAAAAAAAAGGCAACCCCTGAAAAAAAAAAAAAAGGGCAAAAAACCCCAAACTGCGGTACTTCAGGAAAAGGAGAAGAGCAGGTCCAGGCAGAAGTTTCACTAAAAAAACCTCAGGGGCCCATCAGAAAGACGTAAGTGAAAAGGCTGTGCAGAATTGTGATAAAGGTACTGCCTAAAGGTATATGGATGCTTTAATTGTATATAAGTTGTAAATGATTGTATTTTGTTGCATGTTTCACTTTGAGTGAGGCGTGTAACCCTGGGTCCAGCTGGGTTCATTTTGCTGTCTTGCTGACTGCTGAATAAACCTGCTTCTTCTGAATCCAGTCTCCGTGAGTTCTACTATGTTATTTCTAGGGATGCACCGAATGTTCGGCAACCAAAATTACTAAGTGAAAAGGCAAAATAAATTTGACCGAACGATGACGTGTTTGATGACGCGTCAAATAGCCTAGCAACCAGAGTGAGACGAGCGAATGTACCGACCTCCACTTCCGGCAGCGCACTCGGAGTGATAATGGGACGCGCGCATGCTCAAGCTACGTGCACGAGCGCATGCTCTTCGGATGTTGACAACATCACTCATCCCAACCCCCTCCTCTACTGATCTTAATCCCATCCTTCACTCATCCCAACCCCTTCTGCTACTGATCTTAATCCCATCCCTTACTCATCCCAACCCCCTCCTCTACTGATCTTAATCCCATCCCTCACTCATCCCAACCCCTTCTGCTACTGATCTTAATCCTATCCCTTACTCATCCCAACCCCGTTCTCTATTCATAATTTCTGTTATTATCAGCCATTCCAATCATCTAAACTGTTCTCCAGTTATAAAGTCGGTTTAAAAGTGTTATAAAGTGTGTTAACACCAAACGTAAAAGGGTTACGAAACACTCCAAAATCTAAACTCATGTTATTTTCACAATGTCTGTGCACGGCTCTGAACATCAAACATCAACGCCACATTTATATCCGTTCTTTGTGTTTCTTTATTCTGACTTTATTCCTCTCCATGTGTACAGCATTTAGAAACGCTTTAGTGATTGTGTTTTGCTCTTTTTGAACATGATGTCTACATTCAATTGGTGTATTTCCTTTCTTGTTCAAACCTGTGCTTTCCTGTACAAGGATGTGGGTGAGACGTGTCATTCTTCTCTGTGTGGTTTGACAAACTGCTAACAGGTTAAAACACAATTATTTGGTGTTTTTTAATCAGTGCTGAGTATCAGGATTACGTCCGGATAGAGATTACGCCAAATAAAATGTAGATGTTGTTATATTAAGATTTAAATCCAGCCATCATTCAGACCGACTCAGCCAGCTACTTACTATCTAGTGAGTTTTTAGGGTAACCCAATTATAGGCAGTTGAAAGGTTACAGCAAAATTTATAAATTTTTTATTGTAATATTTTGAGATACTGGGTTTTTGATTTCTGAGCATATGAAAAATTATAAGGTAGCTCTTCCCCGATTACTATGCCAGTTAAATCAGGTCTGGCGAAGGGAACACTGATTATTTTCCTTCCCATCTGTACTCTATTGATCTCTGTGAAGCTTTTATGTCTTTTTTAACAGGAAAATTGAAAATATTCATCAACAAATGTCTTTAACAAATTTAGATGGTTGTCATTTAAATTCTTGTTCTGATCAGCCTCTAAATACTACTTTTAAACCTCCAAGCGTGGAGGAAGTAGCTTGTATTAATCAACAATATAAATCTACCACTTGTCAGTTGGATCCTATTCCAGCATACTTGGTTAAACCCTGCTTATTTTCTCTCTCTTCTTTAATCACTGATATTAGGCATTCTTTGTTTGTTTCTGGTATTGCTCCGTCTTCGCTCAAAACCGCTGTGATAACTCATATTCAAGTAACTTTGATCATTTTCACCCGATTTCAACTCTACTGTTCCTTCGTAATATACTGGAGAGGATTGTTGCAGCCCAGGTCAGGGATCATCTTTCTGTTAATAGTTTGTATAAAATATAAAATTTTAATCTGGACAGATTGGAGTCTATTGGAATCATTGGTATCCCCTTGACTTGGTTTCGATCTTATTTTATGAGTCATACTCAATTTGTACAGCTGAAGCAGTTCAAAACCTTTGTACGACAATACTGGTGTTCCGCAGGGCTCAGTTTTGGGTCCTCTTTTATTTATTAATCATCTTTAACCCCTTGGTAATATGAAGGTCATATTCATGAAGGTCATGAATTTAAACCGCCAAACTGCCACTGTTGGGCCCTTGAGCAAGACCCTTAACTCTCAACTGCTCAGATGTATAAAATAAATAAATGTAAGTCGCTCTGAGTAAGAGAATCTCCCAAATGCCATAAACATAAACAGTGTCGTTTGCACTGCATCTTTCCACATATGTAATAGTAATCGATTTCAGCTGGCTCTCTCAGTAAAGAGCACTGAGGTTCTTGTTCATGCTGTTGTCATTTCCCGTATTGATTACTGTAACACTCTTTTTGTTTATGGCCTGTCTTCAAAGTGTCTTTATAAACTCCATCTAGTACAGAATTCAGCTGCTTGAAGTATTCACAGAACTCCTCTAGCTGAACACATTACAACTGTATTTCAACACTTGCACTGGCTCCCAGGTTAAATTTCGTATTGACTTCAATATACTTTTTATTACCTACAAAGCACTCAATAATTTTGCACACAGGGCAGGGGGGAAGGGATCTCAATCCACCGTTTGAAGAAGACTTGAAGAGCAGAAATATAGAGGCCATGATACAAGATGTAAACCACTCATCAGCAGTAAGAATCAGAAAGCCACAGAAGGTCTGGAACCGAGATGAACCTCTACCAAAGTGATGGAAAGGCCAAAGTGATGGAGAAAGAAAGGATCTTCTCATGAGCCAAACCATACGAGCTCATCTGTGAAACATGGTGGAGGTAGTGTCATAGCTTGGGCTTGCATGGCTGCTCTGGAACATTCTCACTCATCTTTATTGATGATGGACTCATGATGGTAGCAGCAGAACGAATTCAGATGTTTACAGGAACATTCTGTCTGATAATTTACAGAGAAACGCATCCAAAGGAATCAGGAGGAACTTCATCATGCAGCAAGACAACGATCCAAAACACACTTCCACCTCAACACAGGACTTCATCAGGGGGAAAAGTGGAAGGATTTAGACTGGACAAGTCCATCACCAGACCTTCATCCAACTGATCAGCATCTCACCTCCTGAAGAGGAGACTGAAGGGAGAAACTCCCCGAAACAAACAACTACTCACCTAAAAATTGGGTGGTCTGTTTTAAGTTTAGCTGTAAATATCAGGAAATTGATGATGACATGCGGATCTATGCATCTCAGACCCAAATGTCATCAGTGTATAGCGAAAACAAGAGAACTGGCCTTGCTGTTCCAATACAGAGGAGAGTGCATATAATGTATAATGTGTACTCACTATTCACTTTATTAGGAACACCTGCACATTCATTCAGTTATCTAGTCAGCCAATCATGTGGCAGCAGGGCAATGCATAAAATCAGGCACATACAGGTCAAGAGCTTCAGTTAATGTTCACATCAAACATCTGAATGGGGAAAGGGTGATCTCTGTAACTTTAACTGTGGCATGGTTGTGGGTACCAGATGGGCTGGTTTGAGTATTTCAGAAACTGCTGATCTCCTGGAATTTTCACACACAACAGAATATCTCATCATGTACAGTACATAATATCATCAAAAGATTCCAAATATCTGGAGAAAACTCTGTGCGTAAGGGACGAGGGTGAAAATCAGTATGATCTTGCAGTGCCCATGATCTTCGGGCCCTCATGCTGCACTGCATTAAAAACAGTCCTGATTCTGTAATGGAAATCACTGCACGGGATCAGAAACACCTCCAGAATTCATCGTCTGTGAACACGGTTCTCCATGACATCCACAAACACTGGTTAAAGCTCTATCATGCAAAGAAGAAGCCGTATGTGAACATGATCCAGAAACGCCGCCATCTTCTCTGGGCCAAAGCTCATTTAAAATGAACCGAGGGAACGTGGGAAACTGTTCTGTGGTCAGACGAATCCAAACTTTAAATTATTTTTGGAAGTGATGGAGGCTGTGTGTTCTAAACTAAATATGACTAAACAGGAGATGGACCATCCAGCTTTTTATTATCACTCAGTTAAAAAGCCTGCATCTCTGATGGTATGGGGTGCATGAGTGCCTAGAGAAGGGGCAGCTTGCACTTTTTAGTAACACTTACTTTTCCAGCCTTTTGTTGCCCCTGTCCCAACTTTTTTGAGACGTGTCGTGGCCATCTAATTCAAAATTACCTTATTTTTCCTGAAAAAGGTATATTTTCTCAGTTTACACATGTGATATATTTTCTGTGTTCTATTGTGAATAACATACAGGTTTATGAGATTTGAAAATCCTTGCATTCTGTTTTACTTACATTTTACACAGCGTCCCAACTTTTTTGGAATTGGGGTTGCATATAATAAATATAAATTGTATAAACTATTATGTTTTATTAAAAATGTATCAATCTAATTTAGAAAATACTTTATACTAGGTCACTGTATATTTGATTAAAATTCTAGTGCGTGCATATTTCATCCAGGTCAGAACTCTCTGTTTTACATCTACACGGCCCTCTCTAAACCTCTCGATCTGCCTGGGATCTATGAGTTCATTGCTATGGGAAGGCTCAATGATCAAGTTATTGACTACTATGAAAGCAAGACTCAGGCTAAGGTTCCTAAACAGGACTGGATGAGAGAGAAGATGCCACAGGATTACTGGGAGAAAGGCACTCAGTCCCGCAAGAGCAAAGAGCAGTGGTTTAAGGTCAACCTGGACATCCTGATGGACCGTATGGGACACAATAAGACTGGTGAGTAAATGTTCATTATAGATAATTGTATTTTAAAAAGTGGCAGGAGGGTCAGACATTATCTTCACTACATTTCAGACCTTCATGTTCTTCAGTGGAGACATGGCTGTGAGATTGATGAAGACACAGATGGGGATATTACATTTGTGAGTGGAGTTAGCAATGATACCTACGATGGCTCTGATTTACTCTCCTTCGATGAGGAAAACTCGAGGTGGATTGCTTCAGTCCCAGCTGCTGAGCCGACCAAAAGGAAATGGAATGAAATTCCCATTCTTAACCAGTACACCAAGGGCTATCTGGAGAAAGAGTGTGTGGACTGGCTCAAAAAGTTCATGGAGTATGGAAAAGAAACATTGAAAAAAAAGTGTAAGATTTAGATGTAAAAGTTTTACTGAATTACATCAGTTACTAATTAATTTACAAAAGAAAAACAAAAATGTTCTGTCCCCTTTTTTCAGCTTACCAATGAGCATTATATTCGTGAAGAAAACAGTACTAGCTCCAGCAAGTTGACCCTGACCTGCCTGGTCACAGGATTCTACCCTCTAGATGTTGAGATGCAAGTGAGGAAATTCAAAATTTCTTACCTGAATATCTGGTAACTTCCTCAGGAATAAGACCCAAT
>CM022764.1:28624791-28664791 GCA_012411365.1 Ameiurus melas | reverse complement strand
TGCACACACCAAATCTTTATATTTAGCGCATGAGTGTGTCGGTGTGGGGTGGACGGATGGACGGACGGACGTAGTTAGGCCTCACTGGCTAACGGGGGGTTTTTGTACTTGTTATTTCAGTGTATGTGAAACCGCTGGGTTCAAAACAACACACTTCTCATATTCCTCACACAATTCTCAGTGTGTAGGCTGCTGAGTGTCGCTCAGATCCTACACGACATGTGACCACATATTGGTCACGTTCACCTTACCTTCAGAGGAGAAGACTGCTCTTTCGGAATAATAATAACCCATACTAGCTTACTCCGTTGTTTCATTGCGGAGATTCGATGCAAAATCGCGTAAAGTTTGGCGATGTCTGATGATATAATATAATCCGGACGCCGCCACCGGATATCGTGACACTGTTTTATTGGTTAGGAAGGATTGAATTGTTATGTTATAGCGGTCATTCTGTAGCGTAATGTAGACATTTAGATTGTGTAGGAACTTTCAGTAGGAGAAGATGCATCGGTTGGACTTCAGAAACATGACCAAAACCAAAAGATATCCATTTTGACTTGTTTCGGTGAGGCACAGACGCCCCACATGAACTTCAGTCTAGAACTGCGAAACCTGTTTGCGTTGTTTTAAAGCTGCATGAACAAAGTGAATGTTTAAACAGACAAGTAATGGAAGTGTGAACTGTGGGACAGGATTTGGGTTCAAACAAAAGTGAAAGTTGGTAAGAAAATCTTCTTATATGTCTCCACCAGGCCGGCACCAACTGTTCTACACCTACACGGCTCTGTCCAAACCGATTGAACGTCCCGGAATCTATGAGTTCACTGCACTGGGAATGCTCGATGACCGAGAACTCGACTACTACACCAGCAAGACTCAGGCTAAGGTTCCTAAACAGCACTGGATGAGAGAGAAGATGCCACAGGATTACTGGGAGAAAGGCACTCAGTCCCGCAAGAGCAAAGAGCAGTGGTTTAAGGTCAACGTGGACATCCTGATGGACCGTATGGGACACAATAAGACTGGTGAGTACATTCTCTTTATCATTACTTCTTTATGATTCTTAAAGTTTAGTGTCAGACAGTTCAGTTATCTTCACTGTACTGTGTTTATTTCAGACCTTCATGTTCTTCAGTGGAGACATGGCTGTGAGATTGATGAAGACACAGATGGAAATATTAAATTTCTGAGTGGAGTTGATGAGTACAGCTACGATGGCACTGAGTTCCTCTCCTTCGATGAGAAAAACTCGAGGTGGATTGCTCCAGTCCAAGCTGCTGAGCCGACCAAAAGGAAATGGGATGACGTGCCCATCCTTAACCAGTACACCAAGGGCTATCTGGAGAAAGAGTGTGTGGACTGGCTCAAAAAGTTCATGGGTTATGGAAAAGAAGAACTGAAAAAACATTGTGAGTATCCAAAGGATTTCACTGGAATCACATCAGTTACTAATTTACTTTTACAAAAAAAGTAATAAAAACATCATAAATGTTTCTGTCTTTTCAGCTCCACCAGATGTACATCTGTTCGCAAAGAAATCAGTAACGGACCCCAGCAAGTTGACCCTGACCTGCCTGGCCACGGGTTTCTACCCTCCAGATATCGAGATGCGTTTGAGGAAACTCAGAACTTCTCTACCTGAACATCTGGTAACATCCTCAGGAGTCAGACCCAATGGTGACGGCACCTACCAGCTGAGGAAGAGTGTGGACATTGTGGAGGATGACAAAGCACTGTACGATTGTTATGTGAACCACGAAACCCTCAGGGCACCAATAATTCATTCTCCTGGTGAAGATAATTTACTTACCAAGAATAACTATTGTTATTTACAGTTTATGTTTATTGCTGTAGTTGGTAGAAGTAGTTTCCATTAGTCAATTTTGTGTTCGTTTTTCCTTTATAGATATTCAGTGCCTAGACTGTACTGTACCAAAACTTCTGGGCAGTATCATCGGTGTAGTGGTCGGAGTTCTGATCACACTGGCTGTGGTTGGAGGCATTATTTGCTTCCTTGTAAAGACGGGAAGAATCAGTGAGTATAACGGCGTAATGACAGGTATTTGATACTTGGTCATTGTAATATACATCAGAAGGAAGAAAAGAGTAAACAAACTTCCTAGAAGCATGTGTTATATATTTTAATATGTAGTCATTTTGGTTAAATATTAATTAGTCTTATTTTGTTTTATGTTCTATGTTCAGTCTGGTGCAGTATCTTAAACCTTAATACAGGGGTCCCCAACCCCCGGTACCGGTCCATGGGTCATTCGGTACCGGGCCGCACAGGAAGAATAAATAACTTACATTATTTCCGTTTGATTTATTATCTGAGTCTGAACGATGTTTTATTGTGAAAAATGACCGGATTCTACATCCGCCTATCACTCACTCCTGACGCATGTTCAGACTACTTGTCTCGTTCACGTGATGCATTACTCGGTCACGTGATACATTAAGCGTTGGGGGGAGGAGCGGATGTCACTCATGTTATGTTGTCGGTGTGCTGTTACCAGGACGAAGCTAATAAAGTTGCGATTTCACACTGGATTCACGTTTATTATTATATATATATTTTTAAAGACCCCAGTTTTTATGCCGGTCGTATCGTTTTATTTTGTCGTGTTTATCCGCCACACCTTAAAGGCCGGTCCGTGAAAATATTGTCTGATATTAAACCGGTCCGTGGCCTAATACACTGATCTTGTGCAATAATGTTATACGCTTGATTAAGTCACGATTCAGTTCGATTCATGATACTGCCGTCACGATTCATAAATGAAAAATGGCGACGCAGACGTTTAATATTGTAAACAAATCGTACTGCAGGTTCACCATATCTGAATGATGAACAAATTCATAAATAAATTTTCCCCCAAAATAGTTTGAAGAATCAGAAGTCTCTGCTCCAGGATAAATGATTGAGTGAAACACAGTGAGCTCCGGAGCAGCATGTGAGACATCATTTTAACTGGAAATAGAGCTCCAGAGTCGCTAAAATGACCGGCTTCCATGCTCTCTCTCTCTCTCTCAGGCGCTCTCGTTTTAACTGTTATAACATGGTTGTGTACCGGTATAACCTAGAATGCATGTGGGTTGATCCAAAGCTGTAACTACTTCACGTGCAGATGATTCTGTGCCTGTAATAACATGCTTTTCACGGAAGAATGCGATCATGTGACCAGCCTGCTCTCTTTATTTTAACTCCGCGTTGTGAAAAATGGGACCTCTGGTGTTCATACAGTGCAACTGCACTTGATTCATTCGCTCCGTTATGATTTCTGCAGTGAGAATCCACATTTCCACCGTACACCTGGTCAAATGTTTGCATTACACCTCTGCAACTCTTACATTTTTATTCTCTTTTTTTTTAGAATTATTTCTTATCTGTGGTAGAAAGAAGAGTATAAAAAGTTTATTCATTTATAAACTGTTCTACTCATTTCATCTGTTTAGGATTGGGACGTAATGGTGGATTCAAAGCAAACGGCAAACGCCCTCTTTCAGGTAGGTGTGATTCATGCTTGTTCAGTTATGATCGACCGGTGATTAGGACCTTAACACAACAAGTAATATTAAACATACAGAATGGTAGGAACATGTGAAAAGCCCACTGTGAACCATAACGTGATCAGAAATTAGGGCTGTGTCGCAGTGCACCCAGAATTCTTCATTATTTAAATGAATTGTACGCTAATTAGCGATCATATTTCAGAGCAGAAACATATAATATGGCCATTGGACCTTTAGACTGTGTTCTCACATCCGTGCTCTTGTGTTACATGTTTACTCCAGATCCTGCTACAGATCCTGCTGCAGCTCCTGCCTCAGTGTCTGCTGGAGTTTCTGCTGCAGCTTCAGGTAGGTGGAGTTTGTGCTTAATACCAGCCAGTGAAAAAGGGATAACTGGTTGATAGGTCTTAACACAATGACATCCACAGACAGTACAACATTAAGTAACAGCCACATGCTGGAAAACTGAGAGAGTGTGATAGAAAACATTACACTCTCAAAATACACAACTCCAACTAAGCCTCTTTACTGATGAACAGTATTTCTGGATTAAAAGGGTTGCAGGATTGCAGTCTATTTTGCCACAAGTACAACACCTTTAATTGTCTTCACAATAATATCTTTTCTAAAAGAAAGTCCACTGTCTGTGATCATGTTTCAAACATTTGATTTCTTTAGAAATAATGAATGTGTGAATGAATAATAAATATTGATGTGCATGACCTTTTTTTTTCCCTCCAGAGGAACACATCGATATTGGATCAGAGAGTAAAGATGCTAAAGATTCTGACAGCGCATGTGACTCTGGTAAAAAAAATAAATAAAAAATTCTGGTCAAAAGTCTGAGCCAAGACCATGTCTTGAACACTCTGAAGGGCGACTGGGGGAAACTATGCCTGTGTAACATGTTTCCTGTAGATGAAATGGCACTGTGCTTCTTTAATAAATCACATCATTGTGGTGTTTTTCAGGAAGAGTCACCGGTAATGCATCATCAGCCAGCAGCCAGGAGAAAATTGATTAGAGAACCCAAATGCTACAAAGCTCTGAATCCATCTGAATACTTCTGGTAATATTGATTTAAATCCAGATTTATTATAAGATTCTATCTGGGTGAAGCGCTGTTTTGAGATGTGGGTTTTGACATCCATGTTAGAAAAATTCTCAAGTACTGAAATACTTTTATGGCTCAACAACACTACACTTTAGTGTAATGTTATAACTTTACATTTATATTATTGAAATTCTGAGACACAAAGACAGCACATGTTTGAACAGCCAGCAAACAGCGCTAGAACCTTCATGTTTTTTATTCCAGCTGTCAATCATGTCTTACTAGTGTGCTCTCTGACCTTAAGTCCTGGGTCACACCTGAAAGTTCAGTTATAACGCACACTGCCTGTCGCTAGCTAATGTCAGGAGGATTTCATGGTAATGTTCGCCTCAAGATTATCTTCATCCGTGCTGAAGAGTTTCCAGTGTACCAGGACATTTATGAGCAGTAAGATCAGGAGTACAGTAGATCGGATCTCTACTATTTTATACAGGTCTCTTTTTAATGTAGAACCACACTGTTTCATGTTTCTGTGTGTTTTATGTGTAAGAAGTCAGTGCAGAACTTCTATTTACTGATGACTGTCATTTATTTCTTTTAGGTTGAGGTGGAGTGTCGATTTTACACAAACACTACGGATAAAGGATCTGATCTCACTGAAGGCTTTCTTCAAGTCAATCCTTCATATATAACCATCAACCTATTACAATCTACTACAAACCTGCACACCTGTGCTTACGCTCCTCTGAACATTACTGATGGCTGCAGGTTTTTTCCCCAGCACTTTACAAGAAAGTTGTTTAAATATTCGACTTAAAACCAGAGCGTGTAATAATCAGCACCTTCTCCAAAAAACCTAACTGAGCAAAACAATTAAATATACATTTAATGTGTTCAGCTCAAATCTGTTTAAAAAAAAAAATAATAAAAAATACATGGGTGAAAACAAGCTAAAAGATATTATACTTTGAATATCTAGATAATTCTACATTCACATCCATCATCCTCAGCATTAATTCCTGCTGGGTGCTGAAAAAAAAAGTTGCAAATGTCAATATTTATTAATTTATAAACAGAGTATTACATATAAAATAAATAAAGTATAAAATAAATGAAGTATTAAATAAATAAAGTATTAAATAAATAAAGTATTAAATAAAGTATTAAATCCCAGGTTCAGGCATTGCTCCGACATGAACACTGCAGACAAACGATGACATGTAAATGTCGATATACCTCAATCTAGAGATGATCGCTCTCCTTTAAAACACATTTAAAACTTCCTCAGATTTATTTTTCTATTCCTATTTTTTAAAAAGAGTACCACTTTTACTGATCACAATGAAGATGATTAATATTTTCACTTACTCCATTATTCAAATCATTTATTTGTACTTGTGTGAATAAGATCACTACTTTCTTGGTATAAACACTGTATTATTTATATAATATTTTCACATTATAAACGTGAAAGACATTTACTACAGGTCAATTCTACAGAAGAGTCTTTCTGTTTATTCTATCCATTACACGGTGGTTTAAGGTATAGTTTGGTGAATCTTTTGTGTACTGTTGAACGCTTCTTGTCATGTCACTACATACAGCTTTTATTTTTGGTTGTTGAATGTAATATAACGCGTTTTAATAAATGCATTATCGTAAATCAATACTGTGTTCTGTTCATTTTGATTCTCTAAGCTGTAACAATATAGAAATGAAAACTAAAATAATAAGCACATATATTTAAACATCACATTCAGGATATAATTCTGTAAACTCAGAGTAAATCACAGAGCGTGGTGCTGTTATTTTGCTGGTATTTTCCTCATTTGTAAGTCGCTCTGGATAAAAGCGTCTGCTAAGTGAATAAATGTAAATGTATTATAGTGGAATAAGTGACGGGATCATCTGATAGCGTGTGAACTTTTTATCAGGTAAAAGGTACATTTGATGTTGTTGCAAACCCCAAAACAAGTTAGTTGCTGTTCTCACGTATGTTTATAGCAGCTATAAAGAGTCGTTCCCTCCCAGCCTCTCCTTTTATTCTTTAATAAAATATGCCTTAAGTTTCTGGTCTAGAAGAATTTCTCCGACATCAACACTCACTTATGACTTACAGATCACTTATACCGAAGCTTTAGAGTCAACACTCGGTTCGGGATACTGGGAATGAAAGAGTCGACTCTTTGGGGGTTGACTCTTAATCTGAAAACATAATAGAATTGTTTTGTGTCCCTCATTGGAAGAGTTCTCTTCGTATGTTTCAAGGCTGTGCTTCGATAAACCATCGTGTCTGTCCATTCATTAAGAAGATTCATTTCCATTTAACTGATTCATTCTACCGAACACACAGCTGAGAGTCAAAAACAAGACTCATCGTGCACACAAACAAGCAGCTCAGATGGTGAAAAGTTCTCCACTAATTGTAGGGTTGGAGGTTCGATTCCCGGCCCGGGCGACTCCACATGCCGAAGTGTCCTTGGGCAAGACACTGAACCCCAAGTTGCTCCTGATGGCAAGCTAGCGCCTTGCATGGCAGCTCTGATACCGTTGGTGTGTGAGTGTGTGTGAATGGGTGAATGAGACACAGTGTAAAGTGCTTTGGATAAAAGCGCTATATAAGTGCACATTTAATTCCACTAATGAAGAATACTTTGAGCTGTGGCCACACCTCACAGAACACACATGTTAAACCTCCTCATACTTAGTGTTCAGGTATCAGAGCGAAGGCACTCAGGCTTCAGGAGCAGGAAAGACTGTGCTATTTATTATGTGACAATGGGGCAGAGTTCTATCATCTTTTTAGCACTAGCGTTGTTTGGTGCTTCTCTCCCAGCTCTGAGCAGTGAGTAACAAGAATTTAATGGCTCAAATAATCTATTTGTAGTGTGTGTGTGTGTGTGTGTGTGTGTGTGTGTGTGTGTGTGTGTGTGTGTGTGTGTGTGTGTGTGTGTGTGGGTTTACAATTAGATTAAGCAAGTCCTATACTTGTAGAAGTATACGGTAGAAGTCAGATTAACAATCTAACAGCTGTTCTAGTTAAGAATTTCCAAGTTCATAAGTTCTTGTAAAACTAATTATTTCCCTTATCCAAAAGTGAAAAGTTTTATTTTCTCAAATATTGCTTTATGCCTGCTTGGTTGGTGATATTAATAATGTATAATAATGTAAAGTGACTGTTAGTTTGCTGTTTATTTTTTTTTTGCCTTTGTTTATTTATTCATTTTCTAATGATTCATTTACATGTGATTCATTCTCATGTGATTCATTTACCTTTTCTCCCCTCCCTTTCCCAAATATTTAATTGAGAAAATAATAATAATAATAATAATAAATAAATAAAAATAAATAAATAACCCCCGCCCCCCCGGCTCATCATGGGTACTCAATAGCTGTCGCTGGTTATATAAAAATTATAAAACCCAAGAACAGTTAAAAAAGTAAAACATAGGAATATAAATAGCCAATTAGAGCCGAAGAGGGACACACACCCAAAGTCTCCATAAAACAAGGGAGACAGCAGTGTTTCACACCTAGAGTTGTCCACAAAGTGGACCTAGAGTAAACTAAACAAAATTACCTAACCTAAAAAAATTCCAGTAAGAGAAAAGTCCTCTACTGACTTCAAATCTAATAAATAGTCTGCGCACTTTAACAAATATAATGTCTTTAAGTTTGCTGTTTGTGTGTACCACCGAACAAATTGTGAGAAGAAGTAAAAGTTGGTACACTGTCTTTGTTAGGTGAAACTCACCTGGCCGGTAAGGTTAGGGTGAGGAGGCGTTTCCTAGGCAAGTTTTTTTTATTTTTTTTGCTGTGTGTTGGTCATAATACATTTAGACTTTTTTATTTTCTGAGATGACGTAAAAATCACCAGGAACATCGGTACTTTATAATGTATATTTTCTTCATATATCCCATTTTTCAACAAATATAAACTGAAATAAAAACAGAAAATTACAAAAAATTTCTAAAATGTATTCACCACGTGTCATGTCACGTGATGTCTTTATAATGACACCTTCCGGGAAGAGGAACCCAGGGTGTGTTACAGAAAGTACCGCAACAAACAGCATTAAGAAGACTGAGGAGCTATCAACCATTCAAAGACACAATCAACCAAACCAAAGACAACCATTCATTACCATTTTTCTAAAGTGCTAGCTATAATAATTTACTAACTAGACTTATTGTGTCTTAAATAATTACTGTCTGAGACTAAACATTGGGAAATATGAAGGAATACCACTTCCCATTAAAAAAAGATCATTATTAATGGAAATGTAATCACTAGACTTATTGTGTCTCATACGTTCTCATACGTTCAAAAGTTCACACGCTATCAGATCACCCCGTCACTTATTCCACTATAATACATTTACATTTATTCACTTAGCAGACGCTTTTATCCAGAGCGACTTACAAATGAGGAAAATACCAGCAAAATAACAACACCACACACTGTGATTTACTCTGAGTTTACAGAATTATATCCTGAATGTGGTGTTTAAATATATGTGCTTATTATTTTAGTTTTCATTTCTATATTGTTACAGCTTAGAGAATCAAAATGAACAGAACACAGTATTGATTTACGATAATGCATTTATTAAAACGCGTTATATTACATTCAACAACCAAAAATAAAAGCTGTATGTAGTCATATGACAAGAAGCGTTCAACAGTACACAAAAGATTCACCAAACTATACCTTAAACCACCGTAATGGATAGAATAAACAGAAAGACTCTTCTGTAGAATTCACCTGTAGTTAATGTCTTTCACATGAGAACAAAAATAATCCAGTGTCTATACCAAGAAAGTAGTGATCTTATTCACACAAGTACAAATAAGATATTTGAATAATGGAGTAAGTGAAAATATTAATCATCTTCATTGTGAATCACTCTTTTTAAAAAATAGGAATAGAAAAATAAATCTGAGGAAGAATCTGTTGGAAGTTTTAAATGTGTTTTAAAGGAGAGCGATCATCACCAGATTGAGGTATATCGAGTCAGTTCAACAGAAGACCTTCTCCCAGCGTGCTTTTATTCTTCAAATAAAGTTCTCCTAAATTATGACCGGCACTGATACGATCCCGGCCTTGGCCGTGAGAGCACAGGCTCTATTGACTTCGCAAATGTTTTCCTTTATATTAGTTTTTATTTATTTATTTTTTTGATAAATCTCTTGTTATTGTCACGTCCTTGTTTCATGAGCAGCAGTAAATGTGGTGCCTCGTATCTCATCTTTGAGTAGAGATGTCATCTTCTGACCCATATGCCATTATTTCTGATGATCATGTCAGCGTAATGGTGCGAGTGGTCTTCAAAATTCCTTTTTCTGGTTTTTACCTTGACATTTACATGCCACCGTTTGTCTGCAGTGTTCATGGAGTGACACTTTTCCTGTGTTTGTCATAGCCTATGTTTGATTAAATTCAGTTCAATTATTGCTTTAAAACATCTTCACAGCCGTTTTTAAACATGCCTTAGGGAACACCACCCGCAGACTTGCTTTTCCACCCACAGTGTATTCAAATCTAGTCCAATCTGGCAATAAGCAATGCCTGAACCTGGGATTTAAAACTTTATTTATGATTTTATATTTAATGTTCTGTTTATAAATGAATCAATATTGACATTTGCAACTTTTTTTTCAGCACCCAGCAGGAATTAATGCTGAGGATGATGGATGTGAATGTAGAATTATCTAGATATTCAAAGTATAATATCTTTTAGCTTGTTTTCACCCATGTATTTCATTAGTTTTATTATTTTTTGAAAACAGATTTGAGCTGAACACATTAAATGTATATTTCATTGTTTTGCTCAGTTAGGTTTTTTGGAGAAGGTGCTGATTATTACACTACTCTGGTTTTAAGTCGAATATTTAAACAACTTTCTTGTAAAGTGCTGGGGAAAAAAACCTGCAGCCATCAGTAATGTTCAGAGGAGCGTAAGCACAGGTGTGCAGGTTTGTAGTAGATTGTAATAGGTTGATGGTTACATATGAAGGATTGACTTGAAAAAAGCCTTCAGTGAGATCAGATCCTTTATCCGTAGTGTTTGTGTAAAATCGACACTCCACCTCAACCTAAAAGAAATAAATGACAGTCATCAGTAAATAGAAGTTCTGCACTGACTTCTTACACATAAAACACACAGAAACATGAAACAGTATGGTTCTACATTAAAAAGAGACCTGTATAAAATAGTAGAGATCCGATCTACTGTACTCCTGATCTTACTGCTCATAAATGTCCTGGTACACTGGAAACTCTTCAGCACGGATGAAGATAATCTTGAGGCGAACATTACCATGAAATCCTCCTGACATTAGCTAGCGACAGGCAGTGTGCGTTATAACTGAACTTTCAGGTGTGACCCAGGACTTAAGGTCAGAGAGCACACTAGTAAGACATGATTGACAGCTGGAATAAAAAACATGAAGGTTCTAGCGCTGTTTGGTGGCTGTTCAAACATGTGCTTTCTCAGAATTTCACTAATGACTATATAACGTTAGATTAAAGTGTCGTGTTGTTGAGCTGTTAATGTAGATTTCAGTACTTTTCACCACATCTCCAAACCGCTCTTCACCCAGATAGAACCGTATAATACTGAGGTCGATACTTAGCACACAGTATAATGTAAATAAAAGATCTGATCAGCATTGGGGTGTTTACATTAATCTGCGTCTCGCTGTCCGCTGGCGGTCCTGCTGAAGGCAATTCATAGTATCAGTTATTCTCTCATTTACAGGCGAGTTCTCCAGTGGTCCTGGTGATTGTTCCTCACATTAATACACACTGTCAGTCACACACTGCATTTTTAAACTAAGTCAGTGAAAGATTTGATCAGGATTACCAGAAGCATTAGATTGAGAGGGTTGTAGTATTTGGTTGATCTCTCATCAATTTTCTCCTGGCTGCCGTCTGGTGATCCACTTGCGCTGCTTTTTCCTGAAAAACACCACAATGATGTGGTTTATTAAAGAACCAGAGTGTCATTTCATCTACAGGAAACATGTTACACAGGCATATTCTCAGTGGCCAAATGTTTAAGACATGGTCTTGGTTTAGTGGAAATGTGGCCCTGACTTACCAGAGTCACTTCCGCTGTCAGAATCTTTTTTAGCACTTTCACTCATTCCCTTATTGGCATGTACCTCTGGACAAAGGAAAGAAATAAAAGATCAGGTACAATCGATATTTATTATTCATTCACACATTCATTATTTCTAAAGAAGTCAAATGTTTCAAATGTGGCCACAGGCAGTGGACTTTCAGAATAGATATTATTGATAAGACAATAAAAGCTGTTGGACTGGTGTAATTCAGACTATATTCAGACGAGCTTGTCTTCACTGTGTTCACTGATAAGTCAAAGTGGTCATTCAAGTTTGCAGCAAAAAAAAAGAAGAAAAAGAACAGTTAATTTTCTGTTAGTTATTTAATATATGGCTCGTTAGGTCTAGAATTCTGCACACTCTAAATCATACATAAAAGTCGTGAGATAAGATTACATGTATTTGAATGAATTATAATAAATAGCTATTGGAGAGAGAGATAGATACAATAGGTGTCTCACTCTGTAGTATGTCACTATGGTTACAACTGTTTACAGGCAGCACATTAATTCAGAACGTGATTAAACTGACTGAGACTACCTGTACCTGAATCAGACAGACTATGGTATAAGCCAATATAAATACTGCTCTTTTTATTGTATGCAATAAAGAATTTTTACAGGTAATGTGCAGGGTGTAAGAACATGCGAGTAGAAGAGGGTCTAAATAATTTTCCCCCCTCCCCGGATACATGAATGTGGGAGATGTGACAGAATAAGACTAGAGGATTGTTGTGTAATCTTGCTCATGTAAGAGCAAGATGTGAGAACACATATTCTGAAGGTGCACTGGATGTATTATCTTTTTCTGCTCTGAAATATGATCGCTAATTAGCCTACATGTCATATAAATAATGAAGAATTCTGGGTGCACTGCTACACAGTGATCATTTCTGATCACTTTGTGGTTCACCTTCGACTTTTTTAGTTAAAGATGTTTATTAATGATTTGATCAAGATTACCATAGTTATTAGGTGGAGAGTATCTGTTCTGTTCCATACTCATTGTGCTCTGTATACACTCTTTTCCGAAAAGCCCCCATGAATAAAGACACAGTGCATGCCTCTATTGAACACATGGAATACACTATATTTTCAATCACCAAGTTTCCCCCAATCACCCTTCTGAGTGTTCAAGACATGGTCTTGGTTTAATGAAACATCCAACTTTACCCAGAAAAATTACGACCACTTGAGTTTTATTAGCTTAATTACATCGACATGTACACGAAAAAGAAAATAACTTAACCCCTTATTCTAAAGAAACAAATGTTTGAAACATGATCACAGACAGTGGACTTTTTTAGAAAAGATATATTGTGAAGACCAAAAAGGTGTGTACTTGTGGCAAAATAGACTGCAATCCTGCAACCCTTTTAATCCAGAAATACTGTTCATCAGTAAAACCTAACTGAAGAGCAGCAGGTCTCAGTAAGCAGCAGTCTCAGTTCATCCATTTTTATGCCTCCACCATTAAAAAGCCACATTAGGTTGTTACGTTGTCTGTCTGTTTATCAGACTGTGCATCTGTCCGATATTCTCACTAGCAGGACCTAAAGAAGGAGTGACAGAATGTTTGTAGGATTTATATGGAATTATCACTGTAACCAGCAGATGAACTGACTGCAGCAGAGGCTATAGAGGCTTAGTTGGAGTTGTGTATTTTGAGAGTATAATGTTTTCTATCACACTCTCTCAGTTTTCCAGCACGTGGCTGTTACTTAATGGTGTACTGACTGTGGATGTCAAGACCTATCAACCAGTTATCCCTTTTTCACTGGCTGGTATTAAGCACAAAACCTACCTGAAGATACAGCAGGAGCTGCAGCAGGAGCTGCAGCAGGAGCTGCAGCAGGAGCTGCAGCAGGAGCTGCAGCAGGAGCTGCAGCAGGAGCTGCAGCAGGAGCTGGAGTAAACATGTAACACAAGAGCACGGTGTGAGAACACAGTCTAAAGGTCCAATGGCCATATTATATGTTTCTGCTCTGAAATATGATCGCTAATTAGCGTACAATTCATTTAAATAATGAAGAATTCTGGGTGCACTGCGACACAGCCCTAATTTCTGATCACGTTATGGTTCACAGTGGGCTTTTCACATGTTCCTACCATTCTGTATGTTTAATATTACTTGTTGTGTTAAGGTCCTAATCACCAGTCGATCATAACTGAACAAGCATGAATCACACCTACCTACAAGAGGCACATGAACAGCGCCGTTTGCTGGGGATCCACCATTACGTCCCAATTCTAAACAGATGAAATGAGTAGAACAGTTTATAAATGAATAAACTCTTTATACTCTTCTTTCTACCACAGATAATAAAGAATTAAAAAAAACGAATAAAAATGTAGGAGTTGCAGAGGTGTAATGCAAACATTTGACCCGGTGTACGGTGGAAATGTGGATTCTCACTGCAGAAATCAGAACGGAGCGAATGAATTAAGTGCAGTTACACTGTATGAACAACAGAGGTCCCATTTTTCACAACGCGGAGTTAAAATAAAGAGAGCAGGCTGGTCACATGATCGCATTCTTCCGTGAAAACCACGTGTTATTACAGGGAATCAAGTCAAGCTAGCCATGCTAAGTGCAGCAGGATACAGATGTGCAGAAGTTTTCAGCCTTCAGGTTTTTTTTAGGTCTCACTCTCCAGTTATCTCTTTAAATCAGAGTGAAGTATTTTTCCCCTCACACATGCTTCTAGGAAGTTTGTTTCTTCCTTCTGATGTATATTACAATGTCCAAATATCTAAGAGTTCCTAACACCTGTCATTACGCCGTTATACTCACTGATTCTTCCCGTCTTTATAAGGAAGAAGATAATGCCTCCAACCACAGCCAGTGTGATCACAACTCCGAACACTGCACCGATGATACCGCTCTGAACTTTTGGTACCGTACAGTCTAGGCATGGAATATCTATAAAGGAAAAACAAACTCAAAACTGACTAATGGAAACTACTTCTACCAACTACAGCAATAAACATAAACTGTAAATAACAACAGTTATTCTTGGTAAGTAAATTACCTTCACCAGGAGAATGAATTATTGGTGCCGGGAGCATTTCGTGGGTCACATAACAATCGTACAGTGCTTTGTCATCCTCCACAATGTCCACACTCTTCCTCAGCTGGTAGGTGCCGTCACCATTGGGTCTGACTCCTGAGGATGCTACCAGATGTTCAGGTAGAGAAGTTCTGAGTTTCCTCAAACGCATCTCGATATCTGGAGGGTAGAAACCCGTGGCCAGGCAGCTCAGGGTCAACTTGCTGGGGTCAGTTACTGATTTCTTTGCAAACAGATGTACATCTGGTGGAGCTGAAAAGACAGAAACATTTATAATGTTTTTATTACGTTTTTTGTAAAAGTAAATTGGTAACTGATGTGATTCCAGTAAAATCCTTTGGATACTCACTTTTTTTTCTCAGTTCTTCTTTTCCATAATCCATGAACTTGCTGAGCCAGTCCACACACTCTTTCTCCAGATAGCCCTTGGTGTACTGGTTAAGGATGGGCACGTCATCCCATTTCCTTTTGGTCGGCTCAGCAGCTGGGACTGGAGCAATCCACCTCGAGTTTTCCTCATCGAAGGAGAGGAACTCGGAGCCATCGTAGCTGTACTCATCAACTCCACTCACAAATTTAATATTTCCATCTTTATCTTCATCAATCTCACAGCCATGTCTCCACTGAAGAACATGAAGGTCTGAAATAAACACAGTACAGTGAAGATAACTGAACTGTCTGACACTAAACTTTAAGAATCATAAAGAAGCGACTCCTTCCCTTTTATAAGTAATGATAAAGAGAATGTACTCACCAGTCTTATTGTGTCTCATACGGTCCATCAGGATGTCCACGTTGACCTTAAACCACTGCTCTTTGCTCTTGCGGGACTGAGTGCCTTTCTCCCAGTAATCCTGTGGCATCTTCTCTCTCATCCAGTGCTGTTTAGGAACCTTAGCCTGAGTCTTGCTGCTGTAGTAGTCGAGTTCGTGGTCATCGAGCATTCCCAGTGCAGTGAACTCATAGATTCCGGGACGTTCAATCGGTTTGGACAGAGCCGTGTAGGTGTAGAACAGTTGGTGCCGGCCTGTGAGAAAAACAAAACAAAAAGTATGGTCACTCACCATAATGTGCACTGAAAAAGTACCAATCTTGGACATTTCACTATAATTCATTAAAAATTCACTGTATGTGTCACTGATGTTAAGTAAAAGTTTATACTGGGGGTGTTAAAGATATGGCCCATAAAGGTTCTAGTCCGGCTCAATAAATTCAACTTCTCCACAACAGAATTCTACCTCTAAATAAAAATCGTCTTGTGGACGAAATGAAAAACTCAAAAACAGAGATAGTCTCTATTAGTCCACTAGGGGGCAGAAATAGCACAATAAACTCAGAACCATAGACTCAACTTCTGACAGAATGTGTACCAGGTACTTATAAACATATAAAATATTACGATCTTACCATGTCTCTGTTCAAAACTCTCTCATTTAGGGGTATTTAAAGCAACACGGGTGAATATGCATGCGGTCACAACTGTACGTTTTTAATTTGTAAATAAATCGAGTTGTAAAAAAATTATTTCCTTCAAATTCAACATTATGGGCTACTTTGTCTGTTCATGACATATAACCCCATTTAATTCCATTTCAGGTCCAGGTTTTACTGCCTGAACATCTGGAAAAGTCCACAGGGTGAACGCTTATGCAACACTCTATTTTCTGTCACAACCCAATAACAACTTTACTTTCGCTTTTAGAACTTGGACTTGTGCTGTCTTTCTCTCTCTCTCTCTCTCTCTCTTCTCTCTCTCTCTCTCTCTCTCTCTCTCTCTCTCTCTCTCTCTCTCTCTCTCTACCTCTACCTCTTTTCTCTCTCTACCTCTCTCTCTACCTCTCTTTTACCTTTCTCTACCTCTCTCTACCTTTCTCTCTCTCTCTACTCTCTCTACCCTACCTCTACCTCTACCTCTCTCTCTACCTTTCCCTTACCTCTCTCTACCTTCACTTTCTACCTCTCTCTTACTTCTTACTCCTACCTTTCTCTCTCCCTACCCCTACCTCTCTCTCTCTACCTCTATACCTCTTTCTTACCCTCTACCTCTCTCTTTACCTTTTTTTTCTTCTACCTTTACTCTTCTCTACCTCTACCTGTCTCTCTCTACCTCTACCTCTCTTCTACTTCTCTCTCTCCCTAGCTCTACCTCCCCCTAGCTCCTACCTTCCTACCTTTCTCTCTCTCTACCTCTCTCCTACCTCCTACCCTCTACTCTCTACACTCTACCTTCCTACCTTCTCACTCCTACCTCTTTCTCTATACTCTCTCTCTCTTTTATTCTCTCTCTCTTTCTCTCTCTCTACTCTCTCTTATTTTTTTTTTTTCTACCTTCTCTCACTTCTTTCTCTCTCCACCTCATCTACTCAGTAAAACCTCTTTTTTACTATTAAGCCACATGAACCCTCATACATCACACATGGACTTTATTCCAGCACTCACTTGTGTTTCCTCAAATATATAATTTATAGAATTTTAAATATTATAACTGCTGTATAAAGTTCTATAAAAATCATGATGGTTATTTCTTGCTGTTTCCAGCTCCTAGTAGAAGAGGAAAAGGAGAACAGATGCCATTTAGGAGACCAATTCTTATGTATCTATATTAAAAAAAACAACCACTTCCTTGTTCCTTGCTCTACTTAAAGCGTGATGTCACGCCCCACCCTAAGCTTACCTGGCAGGTGAGTATCACCTCCCGACACTAACACAATACAGAGGCCTGACTACTGCCTTGTTCTCACAGGTCGGGTTTAATGGTCCAGTTAATAATCAAACTGAAAGCAGACTCATTTAAATGTTGTTATTAATATCACCAACCACGCAGGGAAAATAATCAAAGCATTAAAAAGAAACAGGCTAAAAGATTAAAAACATTGAAAAGAATAAAGCAACCTTTTGGATAAGGGCTGTGGGCCTACTAAGTTTCAACAGCTTACAAATAACTGATGATGGTTAAAGAGAAGTTGTAACAGGAAACAGCAGAGTTGATCAAAAACACAACTACAAAGACGACCGACTTTAAGTTGAGAGCTCTAACTCCCGAGTTCCTCCACACGGTGAAGGAGTTCAGTGTTCAGTGGGTTTAATCCCGAACACGGTGTGAAGTCGGTTGAAGCGGAACGATCCGAGCTGATTGAATAACCTTTCTGCTTTAGTTCGGATCTGAGGATGAAGTTCCACACAGTGTCACTGGATCATCTGAAGCTGAATGAAGAGGAGACTCACCACTGAGGACTGGAGCAGCACCATACAGCAACACTGAGGCGGAAAAGACGAGAGAAATCCACCCCATCTTCACAAAATACCCCAAAATACCACAGTTACAATCCACTCTCTGTCCACAGAAGGTAAAAGGTAAGGTCTGATCTACTTCACTCCGAGTACAGAACAACAAGTCTCAGGTGTCAGGCGTGGCCATAACTAACCAATCACAGGTGTCACCTGTAGGATTAACCAGTCAGCGTGCCTCTGTCAGCAGTATCCGGGTGGAATGAACCTGTGCAGGTGAGTCTGCACTGGAACCCCACACTCCTCACTGTAGGTGTTCTTCTACAGGTGTGTAATGGTACTGTAGTGTGTTGGTGGAACAACAACAACAACTACAACAACAACAACTACAACAACAACAGCAACAACAACAAAATAATAATAATAATAATAATAATAATATAGAACATATATGAAATCTAAAATATAATAATATAAAATAACTGTTTTTTTCATGTTATTTGGGAATAAAATCTGCTCACTGAGTTATTGGGGTTGTTTTTTTTTGTATTCTGAATGTATTTTTAATATTTTTTATTAACCTGTTTAATCTTTATTATTTACAGCTACATTAGCACATGTATGTTATACAAATGTTCAGGACAAATGAATGAAACAGATCTGTTTTCTTCTTGATCACAGTTGTGAATGGTGGAGGGAACGTTTCATGGTGCATTAGTTAATTAGGAAGTCCACAAGTGTTAAAATCTTTTAAACCCATACATAAAATTACCACATTTATCTTTATTATTATCCATCCATCCATCCATCCATCTTCTACCGCTTACTCCTTCTTCAGGGTCGCGGGGAACCTGGAGTCTATCCCAGGGAGCATGGGGCACAAGGCGGGTTACACCCTGGACAGGGTTCCAGTCCATCACAGGGCACAATCACACACACACTCACACACCCATTCATACACTACGGACACTTTAGACACGCCCATCAGACTACCATGCATGTGTTTGGACTGGGGGAGGAAACCCCCGCAGCACGGGGAGAACATGCAAACTCCACACACACACACACACACACACACACACACACACACACGCCCCGATGGGAATCGAACCCCGACCCTGGAGGTGTGAGGCGAACGTGCTAACCACCGTGTGCCCTCTATTATTATTATTATTATTATTATTATTATTATTATTATTATTATTATTATTATTATTATTATTATTATTATTATTATTATTATTATTATTATTATTATGTTAATCTACAGTGTAAATGATATTGTGGTGTGTTGCTTGGATTGGAAATAACAGGAGCTTCATATTTTTTCATATGTACAGTAATGTCATATGATTGTATTTTTTATCACTTAATATATTTTCTCAATTTGTAATGCCGTTAAAATCCGATCACAGCAACAGCTTCACATTCTGTTTGATTATTTATTTGAACATTCTGTTGTGTCCTTGGGTTTCTTTTCCCCCAAATTGGAAAGTGGCCCTGGGTTTGAGTAAAGTACTATATTATTATTATATTATTATAGTCTTGTGTATATATTTTTTATACTACTACTACTACTACTACTACTACTACTACTAATAATAATAATAATAATAATAATAATAATAATAATAATAATGCCTCATGATCATTTTCAGTGTGAATAACTCTGTTGTGTAAACAAACTCACTCTCTGACACATAACTTCACGTTTCTGGTTTTATTTGCCGTTCTTCAGTTCAGGTGAGTATTCGAGTACCTGCACATACCTGCACTCCAGCAGCTGCATAATCCGACCATCAATATCAACCATATACAATACCAGTGTGCTGCGGTCACCACACACACTGACACAGGTTTATGGTATTTAATATAATTGTTCTGCATTAATCCTGTACAGCAGTATTTGTTGTCTATATATATATATATATATATAAACAAAAACGTAATTTACCCTCTTTTTTAAATTATTTTGCAGATCCTGCAAGGGGTGTATATATATATTCTTATTATGAAACAATGAGTACTGATCTTTCATTTATGGCAAATATCTCATGCTTCATTTTGTCCAGGATTGACGGATGTTTTAGATCCAGAGAAAGCTATGTACACAAACATAAACATCATATAAACTGTCCTCATGTATATACACTTAAAAGCGGAGCATTTATTATGGCCATGTCGGTCTCACACACAAACACACACATGCAGACACTGATATATAAATACTCTGTATATATCTATAAATATACACACATACTAATCCCTATACATCCATCTCTTCTTTCCTTCTATATCATTCCCTTCACTTTCTCCCGAAGCGGAAGCCGAAGCCACCTTTCTGTCTGCTGAAAGCCTGCAGACCCCCGGCGATGGACGACAGCACCTCGTTTCGTTGTATATCACCACCTTCCATGTCCTCCTCCTCTTCTCCTCTCTTGTAGTACGCTGTCTCCATCGGGTGCTTCACCAAGGGCCCTAGAGCTCTCCGTCTCACCTCCGTCATCTCCATGTTCTCCATCGGCTCCATCCAGGCCTCGTTCACTGCAGCTTCATAATCAGGGATGATGGGATGCAGCCGGAAGGTCAGGCCACCTTCAGGGCAGAGCAACAGCAATGACATGAGCAGAACCGAGCAGATGTGGAACGGCTGGAGTTTCATCTGCGTGGAGGGAGGAAAGAACAATATTTAATGACCAAATTCGCCTCTTATGCTAAAGACATCGCTTGCGTTAAATGTCTGGAAGTCCTTCATCAAGAAGAAATCAATTCTTAAACAAATTACCTTCTAGCAGAGTTCTGTGGGTCTCTTATCCGTCCACGCTCCTTTTCCTTAAATATGTTTCATTTCACACCAGTCCCACCATCACACCCTCCGAGGACCAGCTGCCATTGGGTACAGCCTCCCTGACGCACTAATCAAAGCTCTACGATGCCATCAACATTCCTCAGACCTGGAAACGCAGTTTGTTTAAATGGCACATCTAAAGTGGCAATTAATCCGACCGGTGACAATCTATTCATTAAGAAGATCACACACACACACACACACACACACACAAACACAAGTAAACAAAACCATAATGTTTGTGATGCACTGACGAGGAAACATCTAGAAGAATCTGTTCATGTACACACTCTCGGCTATAATATAGGTGATAATGTGTCTTTAGGGGACGTATTGTTGTCACTCATCTACTGTATTGTACTGATGTCCTGGAGAAACTCTGCTGTACCTGGAAGGATTACTAATTTACATCAGACCCACACACGTGTCCAACGTGCAACCACAGATCTACAGAGCATGGCATAATAAAGGCCTCAGCATACACAATGGGGACTTCTGTGAAACGTGTGCATAGATGAGACGACATTTGGGAGTTATTTATGTCATTACCAGTCACGAACGTGCGCTCCGGTAAATTTCAGGACAAGATGGCCGCTATAAAGAGTCAACAGCCTAGACTGCTTTGTATCATGCAACTGCATTCTCTGTTAATTTTATTATCCTGTACTCTGTACGTTAGCGTCCCGCAGGTTATCTGCATTCTCTTTCAGACCAGTGAGACGAGTCTGCTGGCACGTTGCCAGATTGATGTAAATGGTAAATGGCGCACTTATATAGCGCTTTTATCCAAAGCGCTTTACACTGTGTCTCATTCACCCATTCACACACACACACTCACACACCAATCAGAGCTGCTATGCAAGGCGCTAACTTGCCATCGGGAGCAATTTGGGGTTCAGTGTCTTGCCCAAGGACACTTCGGCATGTGGAGTCACCCGGGACGGGAATCGAACCTCCAACCCTACGATTAGTGGACAACCCACTCTACCAACTGCACCAGAGCCGCCCCCTGTATTTTGTCGGCGTGTGTGTAAAGCCACCAACTGAACGCAGCTGAAAGAAGCCTCACACTCACACTTGCAGATTAGCATGAAACACTTTAGTCAATATTTGACAGACGAATCCGTTTCACCTCTTACACCGTAGGATATAGCAGTTATGCCGAGAAGAAATGAAAGTCGTAAAACAGTGAGGTCAAAGTCCTGCGATAACGCTGCAGCAGTCACTCAACAAACAAGATTACGATGTAATCCACTTTATTCTATCACATGCTAATTCTTCAGTCTTTACAGTCATTAGCAGTGGTCAGAAATCAGGCTCAGAGGTCAGGATCAGAGGTCAGCCATGGTACAGAACCACAAGAGATTAAGGGTCTTCCTGGTGCCTCTGTGATTGAACTTATCACCATGAAATAAGGAAGTGTTGTCTGTGAGGTAATTCTGTGGCTAGAAAGGATTCGAAGAAAAATAAAGCTCTTAAATGTATCTTGATTCTTTATTTTCTTTTTTCTTTCTTGAAATGATTGTGCACTGGTGGCCATGTGTTTGGAGTCAGCCAAACCTGTTCAACTGGTTTTTTATGTTTGATGAAAGGTAAACATACAGTCTGTGACAGGTACACTATTCACTTCATACTTCAGTGTAGGGTTACAGCAACAGCGCTCGGAGAACATGTCCAATCTCGTCTGGCAGTGAGATCAGTGTTCGGGACTCAGACACGCTCTTGATCCTTAAGTCAAGTTTGAAAACCTAGTTTATCTTTTCAGACCCTTCTAAAGTTGTCCTGAAGTTTACAGAATATCCTGACAAAACAGAAACTCAGTGCTGAGGAAGTATACTGTACACAGTGGGGAATAAGAATTGAACGCGTCAGCATTTTTTTCAGTAAATATATTTCCAATGAGGTTCCATCCATCCATCTTCTACCGCTTTATCCTTCTTCAGGGTCATGGGGAACCTGGAGTCTATCCCAGGGAGCATGGGGCACAAGGCGGGGTACACCCTGGACAGGGTTCCAGTCCATCACAGGGCACAATCACATACACACTCACACACCCATTCATATACTACTGACACTTTAGACACGCCCATCAGTCTACCATGCATGTGTTTGGACTGGGGGAGGAAACCGGAGTACCCGGAGGGAACCCCCGCAGCACGGGGTAAACATGCAAACTCCGCCCACACAGGGCCACGGTGGGACTCGAACCCCCGACCCTGGAGGTGTGAGGAGAACGTGATAACCACCAGTGAGGTTATTCACATGAAATTTTCACCAGACGTCAGAATTAACTCAAGAAATCTGTAAATATAAAGAATTCACAACATTAAAAACCATAAATAAAGTTATGTGTAATAAAGAGGAATGACACGGGGGAAAAAGTATTGAATAGCCTAAGAAAAAGCAGTTCTCCATGGCAAGGTAAGGCAAGGAACCAGCTGAAATCCGTAAGTTATTACACCCTCATTTAAATTAATATCAGCTGGATTAGTAAATCGATGGTCTATAAAAAAGACTTTTCGTTACCAAGGTGTCTCACAAGTTTAAACACAGCTCTCAATTCCCTTAAGAAGTATATTTAATAAAAGTAACTCCTTTTCTGCTCTTTGTAGTGCATTGACTTAAAAAGGGTTTTATAAACTACTTATAAAGAGCAATAATGTGGATTTGGTTCTGTGCACTTATCCAGTAAAGGGTTCTGTATGGAGACTTCTTTCTGACAGGAAAACACTCCACATAGAACATGTAAGAGTTTATCAAGACAGAAAGCAGAGATCCCTTAATGGTTCTAAACTGTCTAGAACTCACGAGTCCCTTAATATGTACTCTTTGAAGTGTACTAGCTGGTACTTAATGGTTCTTCGCTGGTTCTTTAAGGCATTTTTTGATTAAGTACAGTTCTTGAAACATGCGTTCTGATAGGAAAATATTCTGTTGAAGTTTTCTTCATAGAACCTTTAAAGTGTTCACTAAGAGAAACCACCAGATAGTACCTTTAAGGGTTAAAGTGTCTAAGAGTGCACTAACTGGCAGATCTCCATTTCCATAACACGTACATAGTGCAGTAGAAGATATGTGGTATGTGAAGGAGGCGGAGCTTCAATAACACTCAGAGTGACAAATCCTAATCGTGAGGCAGGTTCAAGCACGTTCAATACAAAGTTCAGGCGACTATACCTGAGAGGATCAAACCCAAATAAACCATCAACAAAGGAAGGCTTGGTATAGGAGCACAAACTGAGCGTATACTTCAATGACTTGTGACTAAAAGTCTCTTTTTAAAGAGTCGTGTTTGAGTGAGCCTGTGTTCCGTCAGAAGCTTGGTGACTGTGAGTGGGGTAGCGCATACGTGTTATGGGGAATGTAGTCTGGGGCGGCCATGTTTGTAGGCCGTGATGTTTGCTGGGACCTGGAGTTCGTGGATTGCTGTGACATGACACTGGGTTCTTCAGAGGTTCTTTAAAGGCTCTTTGGATAATTTAAGGATTTTTCACTTCCAAAAAAAAACCAAAAACACTTTCTGATCGAAAAATATTTCAATGTTTTACGCAGAACCTTTTTGGCTTCCCAAGTCTTCTATTGTTAGTTTAAAGGTGTAGCCTTTGCGTTTGGCTCTGCACACGGCCATGGTCACGATGGTCATGATTAGATCTGATGGTATAGATGAGAACCTACAGCAGGAGTGTACACACAGCTGGATGCGTTCAGGACATATTTTAGTCCATATTCTAAATGTTGTCTTTGATGTAAACATACAATTTCACCCACAATGCACTAGCCATAGACGTGACTGAGTATTATGTACATAAGCTCAACAACATGTAGCTGTAACTCGTCTGCTGCCGTGTGTTAGAGTTTGTGCTTGTATTTGTGCTTAAAATGGTTTAGAAATGGCACCACATAGTTTAGAGATGAACAATTCACCGTGTGTGTTTATTGGATTGCTCAGCTGAACAGTTGTGTGCTGATCCTATCACAGGAAGTTGCATGAAAGCAAAGATCAGGGGGTCTCAAGCATCATGAGAAGGCGTCATAGCAACCATCGTCATGGCTTCGCCTCCCAAAGGAAACGGAGGATAAGAGCAAGGGGTTTCTCTGACAGAAGGAAAAAGGGAGCGTGTAATCGATAAGCTGCTATGAGGCGAATGTAAGTAACAAGTAAAGGAAGTGCTCATGTCTCTGTCTGGAACAAACGGAGAGAAAAACTAACTTCCTTTCTCAGCTCTTACAGTATTGTGCTGTCACCCTCACATGAGACTCAGCAAGGGGGCGTGGCTTCCTGATTTCCACAGTGTGAAGGCGGAGACTGTACAATAGACCCTCTTATAAAGCAAGACCAGCGAACAGAATAAACGAGGTCCAGAAACCTGTCGCTTCCGTGTGAACGATAGGTGCACAAGTCGTGTGTGACGTTTGTGTTTTTACATTTCTTTACCTTAAACCGAAACACTTTCAAACTCAACGTGAGTTATTTGAAGAGAAATGATATTATAGGAAAATAATCAACATCGGGGTGGTGTAATGAAGTCAGAAAGCGTCCAGCTTTACCTCTGACTGTTACAAAGCTCTGACACTGGAGACTCCTTCCATAAATGTTACATAAACGTCTCCTTACAGAAATCCACTTGTCCCTGTGAATGCTGTTACTATAGAAACCATACCGTATTAGAACAAGGGCATTAATATGAACCTGTGATTTGCAGCTGCACTACTGTCAGAGCTGCTGTTATAAAGAATTAATCAACAACGTCCGACCAATCACAATCCAGAATTCAACATCAGAAGTTTAACATTTTTGTTCACAAAAAAAAAAAAATCCCTGGTTTTCAGCGTGGTCTCGGACTTTGCAATCTACAAATGTTTTATCATTGGTGAATTGTATAAGATTACACAAGTCCATTGTGTAATAGTGTATCGTCTCCACGCGCTCTCAGAAATAATGGCGCTAAACTGTACATTTCCATGTCGTTGCCATGGAAACATCTTTTGCTGGTGCACGTGGTGTAGCTTCAATCAGCTTTTACATCAGCGCTCATTAAGGCCAAATTATGTATGTTGAATGAATATAAAAAGGGTAAAGATACACATTAAACGTACAAAATGTGCCCGCTTGATGAAACCACTACACCACAGCGACATGGCGGTACCGCTGAGTACCGCTGAGTACTGTTGAGTACCGCTGAGTACTGCTGAGTACCGCTGAGTACCGTTAATTGCTTGGATGTAGTGGAAATATCACACCAAATAATATTCCATTATATACAGAGCTCAGTGATTCAAACCGGACCTGATCCTATGGGTTTAGACTAAAACTAGATCAGTTACACGGACAGAGGATCAGACTCCAGAGAGAGAACTGGTCAAATGTGATGGTGGTGATGCTGACGGAAAGTTACCCATTTACTGAACGTTCAAACTATCCGAAGCATTTCCATGTTTCCGGAAGAAAAACAAAAACAAATACTGTTCACTAGAAATTGTTTCGACTGCATGAATGCCAGATCCAATCAGAAGTGTTTAACCATAAAGCACATTGTAATGACCATAATGACCGTTCCTTTACTTTCACACTCTCCGCTGTTACCCAGATGTCCTCAGAATGGTTCCCTTCTGAGTCTGGTTCCTCTCAAGGTTTCTTCCTCTTATCATCTTAGAGAGTTTTTCCCTCACCACCGTCACCACCGACTCGCTCAATAGAGATAAATTCTCACTCTTAAAATCTCCATGCTGTGTTTATGTTTCTGTAAAGCTGCTTTGAGACCATGTCCACTGTTAAAAACACTAAACCTGAATTGAATTGTTGTTTTCTGTCATCAAATATTCACCATTTTGACTTTAAAAAAGGAATAAAATAGTGAGTTATAAATAGCAGAGTAGTTTAGTGTTTGAAATGTTTCAGGTGTGTCTGGGTGTAAACATTCCTCTAACTTGAATTCCCCCAGATACCTCACACCAACATTTCTATAAACCAGAACAGCTGGATTCCAGAAACATTTTTTCCATTTTTTTACTGCATTTACTGAATCCAGATCTCAGAAAGGAATGTATAAAAACTGTTTCAATTGACGAGGTCATGCTAATACTGCTACAGTAGGTCACATGACCGCATGTAGTCATATGTTCATTTGCTTAGTCTATATATCGTATATTCATCGTTCCGTTTTCTCGTGTCTGTAGTGTCTTTCTTTTTTGTAAACTGATATCTGTTGCATTTTCACGGAGAGCGCTGAGACTCAGAGTAACGTCTCTATAACCATCACATGACGTCTGTCAGGGTTGGCGGTGTTGTGTTCAGGGTAAACATCGTGATTGAACCAGGAAGACAGCAGGTCAATTTCTCTTTCACTTCTGAAGAACAGTGAGCTCACAGCACAGGAATGGAGTGTCACGGCCGCCATGTTGACTGAGGTGTAGTGTAACATCAGACTTCACCAAACATGGGAGTTGTAGAATTCTATAAATATATAAGTATGGTTGTACACTGAGAGAGAACATTGTATTGGATGTTTTTAGACCTGTGACTACAATAAGGTACAGTACTATTAGAATTAAAGTGTCGAGGAACACAGGAAGTCATACTCTTAGAAGAAATATGGACACTAACTGGACTAGAAACTGGTAGCTTTCAGTGCTTCTTAACCTCACTGTGTGTGTGTGTTTACCTGCTTTAGCACACCGGAGAGAAATCAGCAGGTAATTACCTTCCTCTGTGGAAGGGTTTCATCACATGACCTGCTAATGGAGAGTAAATTTTCCCATCAAAAAGCACCATTAAAAAAAAACCTTATCATCAAAACTATAAATGGTAGTTTACAAAACGTTCTTACAGCGTTCTTACAAAACATTTTATTGACTGTTAATCTTCATTACATACCAATTATAATACGAAACACTTACTTTATACAACGACACAAAAACTCAAACATCAAAACGGTCAGAACCGTATGATTAAAATCAGAGACGCATTTACACAATACTTCAGGGGAATAAATCACCACACGGCCGGTGTGTGGAACACACTCACTCGAGATAATCACACTGTTACTGTGGACGTGTAGAAATACCACCACGCCCCCTAGTGTTCAGCTCAGGAGGAGACTGGGAGATGAGATGAGCTCCTTATTCCACATGTACAGCATCATCCCGCAGTCAGAACCACCCCGCAGTCAGAACCGCCCCACAGTCAGAACCGCCCCACAGTCACAACCGCCCCACAGTCAGGATCTAATTCAGGGCTTTTATTTAGAAGGAGAATAAAGTAATAATCTTAATGAAAACATGCACAATATGAATTCTTTCCCCTGTTATATTCCACACATAAACTCACTGCACTTTCCACGTTATAATAAACTCCTAAACGTTTATCACAAATAAAAAAAACGCATTTGATCGAATAAATCATTTCATACCACAATCTGATTAAGATTATTATACAATATTTTTATTTATTATATTTTAGATTTATTAGAATGAGATTATTTTCCTCAGAAGTTGGAATGTAACCTTTATATTTACATCACCTCTAATCTCACTACATTTGGGGATTAAACTAGGGGGAAGTGTGTACATTTAATCCCATACTCGAACAATACTACGAGTGTGGAAAACTGTGATTAATATCTCTCTCTCTCTCTCGCTCACACACACACACACACGCGCTCTCACACACACACACGCGAAACGAACACACCGCTGCTTATTTAAAAAAGGTTAAAACAGGAAGTGAAGCAGGTCACATGTTCTCCACTCCTCTGATTCGCCGAGCCAGCTGGATGTCTTTGGGGAACAGAGTCACACGCTTGGCATGAATCGCACACAGGTTAGCATCAGAGAAGAGACGGACGAGGAACGCCTCCGCAGCCTGAGAGAGAAACAACAACACACAATTACCCTGTGAGAGTTCTGGATATGGACGACTGAACAGCTCGTAAACGTGTGTGTAATATAAATAAAAACAAACAAACAAATAAACAAACAAACAGTCAGTGACTACATGCACACAATAAACACCATATTCACAAATCAATCTATGAACTGTGTGTGTGTGTGTGTGCACAGCACCTCCTGTAGGGCCAAGAGCGCATAGGCCTGCCACCTCAGATCTTCCCTACAGAATACCTGACACACCTCCTTGACCTAGAGAGAGAGAGAGAGAGAGAGAGAGAGAGACACTATAAACTATAATAAATATAAAAGAAATCAAAACTAAACAAAACGATGCGTATACATTGTACAGAGATCAGCCACAACATTAAAACCCCTGACATGTGCTGTGAATAAAATTGTTCATCTCATTACAGTGGCACCTGTAAAGGGGTGGGATGTGTTATGCACCATGTGAACAGAGCGGTCAGAGTGTCCACACTGACCCCCTGTCCTCCTCCCAAATCTCCTACAGTGGGCATCAGAACTGGACCATGGAGCGATGGAAGAAGGTGACCTGGTCTGATGAATCATGTTTTCTTTTACATCGTGTGGAGGCCGTGTGTGTGTGTGAGTGTGAGTGTGTGTGAGTGAGTGTGTGTGTGAGTGTGAGTGTGAGTGAGTGTGTGTGTGAGTGTGAGTGTGTGTGTCGTTCACCCGGGGAAGAGACGGCACCAGGTGCACTATCGGTGGAGGGAGTGTGATGCTCTGGGCGATGTTCTGCATTCATGTGGATGTTACTTTGACACGCAGCACCTACCTAAACACTGCTGCAGACCGAGTACACCCCTTCATGGTGACGGCGTTCCCTAACATCAGTGTCCTCTTTCAGCAGGACAAAGCTCCCTGACACACTGCAGACATTGTTCCGGAACGGTTTGAGGAACATTAAGCATTTAAAAAGGTGTTGACTCGGCCTCCACGTTCTCCAGATCTCAATCCCGTCCAGCGTCTGTGGGATGTCCTGGTCAAACAAGTCCGACAGCACACTTGCGGAGGTCTTGTGGAGTCCATGCCTCGACGACTCAGAGCTGTTTTGGTGGAACAAGAGGGACCTACACAATATGAGGCAGGTGGTTGTAATGTTATGGCTGATGTGTACGGTGTACGTGGATACACAGCGACGTCCACAAGTCTGAGACCCGACAAGTTGTTTCTTTTTTATTTTATTTTGAAATATCCTAAAGAAAGTAAATGGTGCAGAATCAGACAGATATCAGACGTTTCTAGGTCCGATTTAAGAGACTGTACATATTTCGAAGACTCTACTTTCCCCTCAAGTTCTTGCTGATAATAATCATTATTAATGAAAACTCTATTAAAGTAGCAAAGAACGCAAAACAGACGCGTTCAGTCCGATTGGCTGAGAGGGGCGTGGCCAAGAGGGGGCGTGCATGCCAGTGGGGGATTCTGGTAACTCTCTCGCCTAATAACTAGACTTATTCTATTAATGAGTAAACATTAAACGGTTAATATTTCTAAATAAAGAAATAAAATAATTGGGAATGTAAACTGACCTCCACAGAAGTGATAAACGTGTCCTGTGTGGCGTCACTGAGCGAGTGAAGTGACCCAAAATCCATAAGTATTTACCACGGTCACTGTGAAACCCCTTCTGCAACCAAATCACCATCATGTGTGTGTGTGTGTGTGTGTGTGTGTGTGTGTGTGTACCAGGCGTGAAAAGGGTGCTTTACGCAGAAGAAGGTCTGTAGACTTCTGAAACTTTCGGATCTCCATGAGAGCTCTCATGCCAGGGCGGAACCTCCGCTTCTTCCTCGGCGACGCCTCTGAACAGAAACACACACCTTATATCAGCGCTCCGCAGACCTGACACACACACACACACACACACACACACACACCCCCGACATGCACCTACCTGAGGGTCCACTGTCTCTGCGTGTGCGTGGTGGAGTCCTGTGCCTCGGAGTCACCTGCTTCCGTCTGCTTACGGAACTGTCACGCCGCATCACGCTTACACTCGACACGTCAGGAAGAACACACTGATACTGGAGCCAACACACACACACACACACAGTTTAGGGGTTAACCTGCAACCAGGTTTTTGTACGTTTGTACGTTTCATTGTTTATCCACTTAATTTTTTACACACTGTAATTCCACATTAAAGATCTAAGATGATTTACCTTCGTTTCATTTTTTACAAATCGGTATTGGACATGTTACTGCAGCCGTTAAGACTAAATAACTCCGAGTAACAATAATGACCGTCTTATAATACCGGTCTGAACAGAATGTTACAATAATCCGAAACGACGACACGCTCTCGTAAAATAATTCTGTTTTGGGTCAACACGGTGACATAGCCTCGAGACAGTAACCACATCCTCACCACTGGGGGGCACCAAACCATTTGGTGAGGAGGAGGTCACAATGGCACGGTCTTTTTCAGTTCTCCACGTCATGAAGGCCTAAATATTTATATATCCACAACCCAAGACCTTTATATTTAAAAAAATAAAATAAGTACAGTAAGTTCAGGGTGTGTTATAATACCGAAACAAGCTAGTTAAGATGGTTTATTATAATTTAGATTTAACACCCCCCCCACAGATTTGACAGAATAGTGTTTATAGCGTCTTTAAAGATCATGATCACCATCTTCTGCCATTTTCTGGAATAGAGCTGTAATCAGAGTGGAAATGTGTGTGTGTGTGTGTGTGTATGAGGGGGATGAATCTTTTATTTGATGAAAATGAGCAGACTTTGGGATTGGAGTGATATACAGGAGAGTAAATGATAAATCGTGCATTTTTACGAGAACTATCCCTGTGACTTTTGAGCACGGACCCGACCCTCATCAAAACACACCGCAGACACCTGGGGGCTTATTTACTGTCCACAAAAGAGGATTAAAGGAATAAAAAGATCACTTAAAGATCTACATTCATACATCATATAGTCTTCTTTTAATCATTTACACAAATCCACACATTTGACCGAGTTCTAATGGACGACTGAGACTCAGAACTCTCCAACTTCTAGTTTGATGAATCATTTTCTTAAGTAAATGAATTGATATATATATATATATATATATACTGTATATATTTGGGGGCGGGGCTAAGGGGCGTGTCCTCTCAGTCTCCATGGAGGTTCCGGCCCGGATCTCCACCGTGTATGAAGTCGAAATAACGACATCGAGTTTTGTTTCTTAGCGACACAAATGCTGAAGTATTTGAGATATCGCCTTTAAACCTGCACCGCGTGGAGGACCTGAGCAGGTTCCTATCTGAGCAGGTTCCTATCTGAGCAGGTTCCTATCCGAGCCGGAACTCTGAGCTCCACGCCTCTGCTCTTCTCAGGTTTATTTACATGCAGTGTTTACTTTATCCTGAACACCAGCGCACTCCCTCTGTACAAAACCCCCCGCTGCAGGTGCACATTAATCTCTACAGTCAGCATCTCGCGCGGTTCTCACCTGTAGAAGTCGAAGCTCCCGCAGACCCGGTCTGTTTCTGCCCTCAGCGCGGCCGGGAATTTAAACAATGCCTCTAAAGCGCCGGAAACCTCCATCGACCAATCAGAGAAGAGCTTGACCCGTGACGTCACCGAACGGATCGTTATTACGGATCGCGCACAGGGACAAAATGCGTTTCTTTTTTATTTATTTATTTATTTATGTTACCCCTCTCAGAAGTTGGGGGTTTTAGGTCAGCGCGACCTGCTTTTTCAACACTTTATACATTTAGTTATACATATATATATATATATATATTTTTTTTTTTGTGTTTTTTTTTTTAACACCATTAACTGCGTGATGAAAAGGCAACAGTATGCATAAAGGAGGCTGTGTATAAATGGTAGACCTAGCAAGAATCCTGTAAAATCGAGTGTATTATTGCAGATAACTTTGCATGAGACAAAACCTAAATACTCGAATATACTGTACACTATATGGCTAAAAGTTTGTGCACCCCTGACCATCACTCGTATATGTGCTGGTCGAACACCTCATTCCACATTTGTTCCCTCTGTGTTTGCTGTTATAATAACCTTTCCACTAGAATCACATGTAAATGAATCACATGTAAATGAATCACATGAAAATGAATAAATAAATTAAAACTAAAAGGTTTTAGAGTAAAGGTACATCCCGAAGGTCAAAAAAAAAAAAATTCCACTAGATTAGTGAGGTTGAGGTCAGGCGCTGATATCGATGAGAGGAGACTCCAATTCCAGTTCATCCTAAAGGTGTTCAGTGGGGTTAAGGTCAGGGCTCTGTACAGGACACTCGAGTTCTTCCACCTTCTTCCAACCTTCACACTCCACGTCTTGATGGAGCTCGCTTTGTGCACTCGCTTTTGTGTCTGTCATGCTGGAACAGGTTTGGGCCTCTATAGTTCCAGTGAAGGGAAACTGTAACACTACAGCGTACAAAGACATCCTATACAATTGTGTGCTTCCAACTACGTGGCAACAGTTTGGGGAAGAACCTCATATGGGTGAGATGGTCAGGGTGCACATACTTTTGGACGTCTACGGTATGTCATGGAAATTTATTAGAAATGCGTTAATAACTGAGTTATGGGTCCTGATTTACTTTGACATTATTTACATGAAATTTGGTTTAGTTAATGAGCCAGAAAGGTCTTGGGGTGGTACATACATACATATATATATATAAATATTTTTTATTTTATTATATTAGCCTATCACCATTAATTTTATTATAAAGTATAAATGTATATATCTTTTTTCCCTTAAAAAAATATGCACGTTGATTCATGCCTTAAGGCAAGTTAGGCAAATCTTCTGGCCTGGCCTGGTATCTCTGTTGGGCCGTGGTGGGATGGGGGCCCTGGATGATCTTCTGCCTTTCCAAATAATCAATTGTTTATCTTGATCTTGTGCAGAACATTGTTGATTATTGTTGATTGATTGTTGCTTAATTAAAATAAATAAATAAATAATATATAGAAGTTCTGACTGCATTAACCACCGTCAGTGTGAAACCCCTCAAATTAATTATTCTACCAAGAAGCCCCATAATTAGTTGAATGCAGTTGACCTGTGTATAATTAAAATTGTCAAGTGGTCCGAATATAACTACCCCTGAGGCCTCATTTATCATAGTTTTGTGCGTAAACAGTGCGTCTGAATGTTTCTATACATTGAATGAGATGACCACGCGTGTGCAGGAGCCCCTGGTGGTAGAAAAGTGTAACAGCAGGTAAACTGACTATGCAGAGCCTCTCCATCACTTACTGTCCATCAAGTCAGCATCACTGAGAGAGTAATGACTGATTTCAGAGCTCACAGGATGCAGACACATGACAGACGGAATGTAAAACCGTATAAAAGGGACATTTAAAGATGGATTGGGATTGTGCCATGTTTGAAGATGTGGCTCATGCAGCTTTACAGAAGGAGGAAAGTGTTTTAGCGCCACTGGAAACAGTGAGGAGTCGGTCAGCAGCCCATTTCTTTCGCCCAGTGCAGTTTTAGTTGATCTCTATTCTTGGACTTTTTGCTATACGAGTACATTTCCGTGAGAAACTGGAGACAGTACTGGCAATTCCCAACCCAACTACGAGTTAAATAACGACACGTCTTACCTTCATTCCTGTCCGTCACACTGCAATACATTACATTTCCAAACCCAGCGGTGGAAAAAGCAAAAATTTGGAATATTCATGCCATTGCAGAGATTCTAAATGTAATTAGGGAAATAGAATGTTTACATATACTGTATATGTAGTATATTTTTAAAATCATATTTATTTATTTATGTCGGAGAAATGACTCGCCACTCAGGCTTACATGCACAACATAAACAGTTTAAAAAAAAGTAGAATAAAGCAACAAGCAACATGTAGTGGAGCTTCACTGGCTGTCCATCATCTGAACAGATTCATCCACGACGTCCAGCGTGAGTGGCGTGACCGTCTTCGTCAGCACTGGTGTGGTTCCTTGCTTGTAGATGTACCTGCCTTCCCTGGAGAAGAGACAGTGAAACAGAGCGAAGGAACCATCACACACACGTCCTCAGACTTGTCCTTTATGAGTGGATATCAGACAGAAGAGCAATCGCATCACGGTGCTGTTCGTATTACGTAATAAACCACAGAGAGCGTGTTTAGTGACGGGGCGGTGTGATGAAGCGGCGTTACTGTTACAGCACGTCCCCGAGTGTTTGATTCCTTTCATACAACAGCAATTAAAAATGTTTTATTAATTAAAGAACAACACATTAGACCTTTTTCATCATACCTGCGTATCGTTCCATTTAACACTGTGAAAAACATAGTTCCTGTTCTCACTGACGTCATAGCCGCTATAAACAGTCTGATTTCACGGCTTTCTGATCGCTTGTGGGATTTATGATAGTGCTGACACTGGAGACTCCTTCCGTGGACATTAAATAAAGGCTTCCTTACAGAAAATTTACTAACAATGACACAGGTTTTTAATCTGTTTATGTGCAGCATCCGCCGTACGAGTCCCTGTGAATGAGCTGTTACTATAGAAACGTATTCAAACAAGACCATAATATTATTATTATTATTATTATTATTATTATTATTATTATTATTATTATTATTAAGAGTGTAGAAAATGAATTAACACCGAACCAATCAGATTGGAGAATTTAGCAGTGATAAAGGGATGAAGGTCTTACTTCTTGCCCTTCTGTACCGGCTGGTCATAGCCCCGCAGGTAATCTACCCCTTTGTCTGTGATCACGCACAGATCAATGTTGCTACCAGAGCCCAGGTCACAGAAAATCCCAGCGGCGATGGCGTCACGCACCAGCCTCTTCGCATCCTCCAGCTGAGTGACGTGCAGGGAGAGAGAGAGAGAAGAGAGAGAGAGAGAGAGAGATGGTGTGAGAGAGAGAGAAATATGAGAGAGAGAGAGAGAGAGAGAGAGGAGAGAGAGATAGGAGAGAGAGATAGAGAGATGGGAGAGAGATGGAGAGAGAGATTGGGAGAGATAGAGAGAGAGAGAGAGGAGAGAGAGAGATGGAGAGAGAGAGAGAGAGAGAGAGAGAGATGGAGATAGAGAGAGAGAGATGGAGAGAGAGACAGAGGAGAGAGATGGAGAGAGAGAGAGAGATGGAGAGAGAGACAGAGGAGAGAGATGGAGAGAGAGAGAGAGAGATGGAGAGAGAGAGAGTGAGAGAGAGAGATGGAGAGAGAGAGAGAGATGGGAGAGAGAGAGAGAGAGATAGGCGAGAGAGAGAGATAGGAGAGAGAGGGAGATGGAGAGGAGAGAGAGATGAGAGAGAGAGAGATGAGAGAGAGAGATGGAGAGATGGAGAGAGAGAGAGATGGAGAGAGAGAGAGATGGAGAGAGAGGGAGATGGAGAGAGAGAGAGAGAGAGAGAGATGGAGAGAGAGAGAGATGGAGAGAGAGAAAGAAGAGAGATAGCGAGAGAAGAGAGAGAGAGAGGGAGATGGAGAGAGAGAGAGAGAGAGATGGAGAGAGAGAGAGAGATGGAGAGAGAGAGAGATGGAGAGAGAGATGGAGAGAGAGAGAGATGGAGAGAGAGAGATGGAGAGAGAGGGAGATGGAGAGAGAGAGAGAGAGAGAGAGAGATGGAGAGAGAGAGAGATATGGAGAGAGAGAGAGATGGAGAGAGAGATGGAGAGAGAGATGGAGAGAGAGGGAGAGAGAGAGAGAGAGAGATGGAGAGAGAGAGAGAGAGATGGAGAGAGAGAGAACTGGGTATACATGACCATACAGGAAGTGTTGTAGAAAGTGTTCAACTCCAATGTATTCATCTATTTTACCTCCATGTTGGGTTTGTATCGGTCTTCAAACACAGAGATGGCTGCAGCTGCTCCAGAACCTACAAAATACTCCTCATGTCACTATTTAAAGTTTTCTGCCTCACACACTTTACACCAACATACAGTGGAACGTCATAATTATTTGATACTCTTCCTCATGCTCTCTGTTTAGACACCGCTTCACCTCATAATTCAGTTCAGTTTTATTTGTATTGCGCTTTTAACAGCGGACATCGTCTCAGAGCAGCGTTACAGAAACATATAAAGACAGGATGGAGATATTAGGAGTGTGAATTTATCCCTATTGATCGAGCCGGTGGTGACGGTGGTGAGGAAAAAACTCCCTGAGATGATATGAGGAAGAAACCTGGAGAGGAACCGGACTCAGAAGGGGACCCGTCCTCATCTGGGTCATGGAGATGTTTGATCAGGTTATTTATATTGTTCAGTAGGAAGACGTTGTGGTACCTCCTGTTGACATTCGCACAGAACACAGTTTGCGGTCCGTCTTTGATCATGAATTAGGGTTGTAGTCAAGACCGAGTCTTAATGAAAGTGAGAGTCAAGATCGAGAAGGTAAACCACCAAATCCTTTTCAAGGTCAAGCCTTTACTTCCACTGATTGCCTTCATTCGCTTAATGAATTCATTAAGTAATTACTTCTTGTCGAACTTTGTTCATGTGAAAAGAAAACAGAAGCAATAATATATATATTTATATTTTTACAGATTCTCTGTAAGACCAAGATCTTATTCAGAAGACGCTTTGAGCCCTGACTCTAGATCTAAATCCAACTCACCGTCACGTCAATTAGCGTGACAGAGTACACTAGGATTGCATCACGTACTATCACCTGGGGTTGGTTGTTGGTATCAGACCATTTTTTTTTACATGTACTAGTCAATGGGCATTGGACAGACAGTGAGTACCAGAACTGGACATACTAGAGTGTACTACATACGCTGTAGTGTCATTCAAAAATATTCGGAAAGTATCTATAATCTAAAATAGTATCGGTTTCAGTCGTGCACGTGCTCAGGACTCGTACCCATGGCGACGAAGGGCAGTTTATCATAGGAGCCGTGAGGGTAGATGCTGAAGAGCTGGAAGCCGTCAACATCCACTCCTCCGACGATGAGGGACGAGCCGATGTGTCCCTGATACCTGGCGCACAACACACAAACACATCCAACCCCATCAGCCCGCGCTTTTAACTTCATCAAACCATACGATTAAAATCCGATTCTCCGACGAGACTGGAACACGCCTCGCCGATACACGTGTTCGTCACGTAACCGTCTCTCTCACCTGAACAGCAGCTGTTTGAGTTGCCGTGTCACGGTGACGACGAGTGGAGGACGCCCCGTGCTGAGAGAATGCAGCTCGATGTTCGACGACATCATCTGGGTGGTGATCTCAGCGTCCGCTGCCACGCCCGCTCCGCAACAGCTAGCCAATCACAGTGAGATTAGAACACAGTGGTCAGAGAGACGGTAGACGGAGAGATGAGACCGAGCAGGGACAGGACAGAAAAAAAGCTGCGTCTTCGGCCGGTGAAGAAAAGTGAAACCCAACCTCTCCTCAAACAGCATCGTGTTAGAACCCGATATCTAAAGTGAAATCCGAGCACCACGGCTCCCAGATCAGAGCGGCAGGACTCGCGTAGGTCCTACACCAAGCCACGCAATAAATCGAGCCACTCACTATATGTTGGGCGCGATGTAGTGGATCTTCATGCAGTTTTTATCGGCCACGACCATGTCGTCGGTAGCCCGAGTGTCCGCGCCGAGGATCACTCCATCCTGCGGGGTTCAACAGCAAAAGCAAGATAAACAGACAAGTATTGATTTGAAAACATGACAATAACACAGTAATGACTGTCTGTGTTGTGTTTAGGAGGAGTTTCCGACCTTGAATACGATCCCACTGATAGTGGTGCCAGTCTTCCGGGCTTTTGGAGCGCTGTAGCCCTTCTCCGACAGACCAGCCTCCAACACCGCGTTTCTGACAACAGCAGAAGGAGGACTGTACATCACGACATTATCATGATACTGACCTTCAGAAAACACTCCTCAGAGCAGGTGGAGGTCTCTCAAACATGCTTCGGGGGTTTCCTCCGGGTACTCCGGTTTAATCTCCCAGTACGAAGACATGCGTCATAGGTTGAGTGGCATGTCCAAACTGTCCGTAGTGTGTGAATGTGTGTGTGAGCGTGTTTGGGATTGTGCCCTGCGATGGGCTGGTACCCCGTCCAGGATGTCCCTCTACTTCATACCACAAGTTCTCTGGGGCAGACCCCAGGCTCCCCGTGTGTATGGACGGTGTTTATTACGTGTGTGTATGGACGGTGTTTATTACGTGTGTGTATGGACGGTGTTTATTATGTGTGTGTATGGACGGTGTTTATTACGTGTGTGTATGGACGGTGTTTATTATGTGTGTGTATGGACGGTGTTTATTATGTGTGTGTATGGACGGTGTTTATTATGTGTGTGTATGGACGGTGTTTATTATGTGTGTGTATGGACGGTGTTTATTACGTGTGTGTATGGACGGTGTTTATGATGTGTGTGTATGGACGGTGTTTATTACGTGTGTGTATGGACGGTGTTTATTACGTGTGTGTATGGACGGTGTTTATTACGTGTGTGTATGGACGGTGTTTATGATGTGTGTGTATGGACGGTGTTTATTACGTGTGTGTATGGACGGTGTTTATTACGTGTGTGTATGGACGGTGTTTATGATGTGTGTGTATGGACGGTGTTTATTATGTGTGTGTATGGACGGTGTTTATTATGTGTGTGTATGGACGGTGTTTATTACGTGTGTGTATGGACGGTGTTTATGATGTGTGTGTGATGGACGGGTTTATTACGTGTGTGTATGGACGGTGTTTATTAACGTGTGTGTATGGACGGTGTTTATTACGTGTGTGTATGGACGGTGTTTATTATGTGGTGTATGGACAGTGTTTATTACGTGTGTGTATGGACGGTGTTTATTATGTGTGTGTATGGACGGTGTTTATTATGTGTGTGTATGGACGGTGTTTATTACGTGTGTGTATGGACGGTGTTTATTATGTGTGTGTATGGACGGTGTTTATTATGTGTGTGTATGGACGGTGTTTATTATGTGTGTGTATGGACGGTGTTTATTATGTGTGTATGGACGGTGTTTATTATGTGTGTGTATGGACGGTGTTTATTATGTGTGTGTATGGACGGTGTTTATTATGTGTGTGTATGGACGGTGTTTATTATGTGTGTGTATGGACGGTGTTTATTACGTGTGTGTATGGACGGTGTTTATTACGTGTGTGTATGGACGGTGTTTATTATGTGTGTGTATGGACGGTGTTTATTACGTGTGTGTATGGACGGTGTTTATTATGTGTGTGTATGGACGGTGTTTATTATGTGTGTGTATGGACGGTGTTTATTATGTGTGTGTATGGACGGTGTTTATTA
>CM022764.1:28587291-28622291 GCA_012411365.1 Ameiurus melas | reverse complement strand
CTGTTCAGCATCTGATTATCTGAACACTTGACTCAGAAACATGAGAGACACTTCTGAATAGATAAATACGAGCCGAGTACAGACAGATGTTCGGTGGGTTAAAAACAGTTCTACACACCCCTGTTAAAATAGCAGGTTCTTGTAATGTAATAAAAATGAAACCAAGATAAATCATGTCAGAACCATTTCGACTTTACTGTAAACTTTTAACCTGTTAATTAAAGTGAAAGACAATAAGAATCATTGCAGGGGGAAAAAAGCTTGCTGAAGTCTACACACCCTTTAATAACCCAATCACATCAGAACTCATGTTAATTAGTGTACACCTGCCTTCAGTTAACGTGACTGATTAACCCCAAATAAAGTCCAGCTGTTCCTATAGGATTCTATTCTACAGGATCTTCTCAGTAACATCCAACTGGAAAAGCCACGGGCCACAGAGATCTTACAGAGCAGGTACGGGATCTCACTGTTGAATAATATTTTCCGAGACATTGGATATACCATGGAACCCTGTAAAGACAATAATCAACAAGTGGAGATAATATGGCACGACAGAGACACTACAAAGAGCAGGACGTCCCTCTAAACTCGGTGAGAAGATGAGAAGTAGAAACTGGTCGGGGAGGCAAGACGGAAGCCTTTTTTAACCAAAATAAAGAAATAAAATAAATCATCTAAAATAAAAACAATCTCCTAAAACCATGAGGAATTATGTGTTCTGGTCTGATGAGACCAAAGTTGAACTTTTTGGCCAAAAGACATGTATGGCACAAAAACCCACAGCACATCACTAAACGAACCCCATCCCCACGGTGAAGCACGGCGGTGGCAGCATCACACTTAGGGGCTTTAATCAGGGTGGAGGGAGAAACGAACAGCTCCAAATACCAGTCAGTTTTGGTGCAAGACCTTAAGTCTTCTTCTAAAACACTTCAGATGAAGAGGAGTTTCACCTTTCAGCATGACAACGACCTGAAGCAAACCTCCAGATCAACAAAGGAACAGCTTCACCCAAACAAGTTCAAGATTTTGGAATGGTCCAGCCAGAGTTCAGACCTAAACCCAATCAAAGATCTGTGTGGTGACCTGATGAGGGAAGTGTACAGGAGACGCCCAGACCATCTGACAGAGTTAGAACACTTTTACAAGGAGGAAATATTGCTAAGTCCAGACAAGACGTGCCAAACTGATCGACTCGTTCCCAAAAAGATTCAATGCTGTGATAAAATCTAAAGGTGCTTCAACTAAGTATTAGTTTAGGGGTGTGCAAACTTATGCAACCAGTTGCCCCTAAATTGATCCTTATTGTTTTTCATTTGAATAAATAGGTTAAAATTAGACAATAAAGGTAGGAAAGATTCTGACCTGATTTATCTTGGTTTCATTTTTCTCTACATCACAAAATCCTGCCATTTTAACAGGGGTGTGTAGAACTTTTCTTTTTTTTTTTTAGATCCACTGTATATCTCTGACACACACACACACACACACACACACACACACACACACTCATGGTGAGAGCTACAACACGTAATATTCATACATACCACAAATACACAGGATACAGGCAGGAAATGATAAACAGACAATCCACAAACTGTACAATATCATATAATGAATAAACATCCCCTAGGTGTGTGTGTGTGTGTGTGTGTGTGTGTGTGTGTGTAGTTTCACATAGAACATTTTCAAACCGTGGTTACACATTTTCAGTAAGTGAGATGTGTCTGTACATGTGTGAGTGTCTGCTGTTCTTCTCCGACGTCCTCATTTTCTTTCACTCTGTTCATCCCTGACGGTGTGTTTTGAAGGAGGCTGGGCGGAGTTTCATCTCAGTGAACGGGATGGAGAATTCCTTCCCTTTCCATGTGGTCCAGATCACACCCTGACACACACACACACACACACACACACACACACATTATAAAATGATCACCACCAGCATCCTGATGTGTATTAGTAATTGTGTGTCTGAACGACATCGTGTTTTGTCCGTGTCTGATGACATGATATCTGTATGTCGGCCGTATATTAACATCATGATGCACCTTTCCGAGTGGATATCGTCCGACGTTCAGCACTCGATTCGTTGAAGAAATCTAAATGAGTGTTCCAGAGCTTAGCCTTATGGACACCAATACGACAGAATATGTAGAAAAAAGGCAACATTTTGGAGATATTCCTGCTTTCATTTTATAGTTCGTCACGGGGAAAGTTGTTAATGACTCATCCTGTATAAATATTTAGTGCTCTCTAGAATGTAGGCTGATATGCCCCGCCCCCGGAGGCGTGTTTGGCTCTACAGTAGCAGCTCATTATCAGTAAACATGGTTTTTCTGAGTGGTTCTGGCTGTGAGTCTAACTGCACACGATTCTTTTTCCAACTAGGGCTGGGCGACATTGCAAAAAAACAAAATTTGCTGAACTCGTCTTTCTCAACAGAGTAAATAGAAACCATGTCTTTAATGACATGAAATTTGAGGCTTGAGGGGCAGTGGTGGCTTGAATGGAAATGGTGGCTTGAGGGGCAGAATAAATGGTTGGAGTTTGTTCATTTATAAAGGTATTTGTGCATTGGTGGTCATGTGACATTTCAGAGGAGTGTTTTCCCAACTTCAAAGTCGGAATGTCGCTACCTCAGAGAATGTGATTCCGTCTCTATACACGGAGCTTTAGTGGACGTCAGAATCTATGTAAGTCCTAACTGCCCTGAATTAATTACTTACATTTTTCACTGTATATTATGAAGATGTTCTTGGGTATCACCATATGATATTATCACCACATCACCCATCCCTGTGTACATTTTGTTCACTTTTCAGTAACTGAGCTCTGTGTGTGTGTGTGTGTGTGTGTGTGTGTGTACCTGATGGTTGATGTTTGTGTTGTACAGGCCGTTGAGATTAGCCTCGTGGCAGTTCTTGTACCACCAGCCCCCTCTGTATGACATGGCACAGCGTGTGATGAAGGGCTGAGGGTCGCGGTCGAACGTGGAGAACGGCCGTTTATCGTGGTACGTCAGAGAGTCGCCTGTACACCGCATCATAATAACAACACGTTACACTGAGTGACACGTGAATTACATCATACACCCACATCTGATACTTCATAAACTAGCACCTGTATTATTACAATCAAGTGCAGAATTACTGCCAATTATTGTGTCCTTAACTTAAAGGTAAACTCCACCCTGAAACACACCGGACATGGGTATACTGAAACACTCCAGACATGGGTATACTGAAATACAGTCCGTGACGTGCTTAGCGATACTTGCTAATTTTTTGGCTGGTGTTTTATTTGCTCTAATTAAACTATCTGAAACATGAGTGATAGCGGTCAGGTGTTGCTGTTAGCTCCTGAAGACAAAGCTACATTTCTGCCTCACCATTTTCCAGTGATGTTCAGCTCAGCTGGTTAGCATGAAAGTTGAAGCTTGATCTGTTTGAGCAGAGTGTACAGGTGAGGAGGTGTGAGAGCTGGACAGACTGAAGGACTAAAGCGCCGCTGCATCACTCTCTTTAGACAGAGATTAAGCGGGGGATAAATCTCACAGCACCAATATGAAGTAGTCAAACAGCATTGTGGGTAATGTAGGAAACCGTGTAAATAGACCAGCACATCCATGGAAGAAGTTTATACTTAAAAAAAAAAAAAAGCCCTCAGAAATTCACTGTAAAATAAAATCTTGGATGCAGCAAGAAGTTCAGGGTGGAGTTTTCCTTTAATTAGATTCTGTAGAGTTTTATTTCAAGGCAATAAACGACTCAGTTCGCACCACAGTGTTCAACAGAAACACAGCAGGAGCTCGATCTGCTCAGCACTCACCGGCTGTGCCCGAATATCCAGACACTCGCATCATGTAGTGCTTCTTCATAGTGTCCACGGAGAACGTGGAGTAGTGTGCATAGACGGACTCGTCTCCTGATCTCATGTCCACCCTCATATTCATGGGAGTCATGGTAGTGAGGTTGTGGAGGAAGTCGTTTCCTAATGAGGGACACGTTTATGAGTTTAGAGAATTTACCTGTAGATTATTTGTGTCCACCAGGGGGCACCACAGACCAGTGTGTTCTCGTTTTTAAATCAGTCCAGTACGGTGTGTTCTGATCGACTCGAGCGACAGGAAAACACTTAACAATGGACCTGCTTTAGTGTCTGAATGAAATATATCATTAAATATACATTACACACAGTCACAGTGAGTGAGAACGAACAACGGGAACACAAACTCCGGCTATAAACACTGATTTGACTAATATTACAGTCTGTTATTACAGGCTAGCAGGCAGTTTGTCCTTCTCTAACCATGCCTGTAACCATGGTACCTATTATTATTATTATTATTATTATTATTATTATTATTATTATACATCATTATTATATATTATTATACAACAAACCAGAGCTGCATTTGTGTGTGTGTGTGTGTGTTATTCTTTGTTATTTTACCTGTCATGGCACTTCGCCTGCGTTTACATAATCTCTAACCATCATCTACATTGGTGGATTTCTGTTTAATTAGGTTTCGGTCATGTGTAACGATGTGCATGACGTCTTTCTTCCTCACCGAGCCAGAACTCTCCCTCCAGATCTCCGAAGCCCTTCCTGTACTCCTGCCAGGTTCTGAAGAAGTTGGTTTTCCCATCATTTCGTCTCTGGAAGACCTGCAACACACACACACACACACACACATACAGTTATAAGAGAATGTGTGGACACACTGTCTGGGGCAGTGAAGCTGTAATATCATAACGAGCTGCTTAGCGTCGTCTTTATTTCCTGCTGTATTATAATAAAAGATTGACATTACAGGTTAGTGTTATTAAACTCCATCTAGCGTGATGTCATAACCATCAGAAAGATAATATATAGCGCTACGTCGGTGAAAAAGACCTTTCTAGACTCTTAAGTTTTAATTTAACAAGCACTCAGAGAATCGGTACAGCTTTGCTGTCATCAGTGTGAGTGTGAATTCTGTCAGAAGGTTTATATATTATTATATTATTATTATTATTATTATTATTATTATTAGTATTATTAATTATTATTTATCCCACAGTGCTCTTGAGTTCTGGATTGTGATTGGTCAGAAGAAGCAGATTTATATTAATGCACTCGTTCTAATACGTTATCGTTTCCATAGTAACGGCTCGTTGACAGCGACGTGTACAGCGGACGCTCCACTGATACGGAACAGATTAAAAACGTGTGTAATCACTGATATGATGAAGTTTTCTGTAAGGAGACGTTTATGTAACGTGTACGGAAGGAGTCTCCAGTGAACAGTCTTGTTTTGCGGATGTTCATCAACGTTAAATGTAACTATAAACAGATAAAAAAAAGTACGTCATTCTTTTAACACATGAATAAAAACACGAATGGTTGGACAATTTGCTGTGGTGTAAGAGGAATAAAACACTTGGGCTAGGAAAATAATCAACCACCTACACGCCCTTTTTCTTTCTGTTTCTTTACGTCTTTATTGAAGACCCTGGACAAATGGATCGTATTTATTAGTGATTTATGTTCTGTTACGAAATGAACCATGAAAGGTCACCAATAAGCATGCGTCCGATTCAATCATACTAAATCCGTATCCCTTAATAAAGTTTAAGATTTAGATTATTACTGTAATCTATATATATATAACAATATTACTGATAATTAATGTTCAGTAGTTTATTAACTTGTATTTACAACATTCTGCTATTAACTGCTGTTGTGATGTTATGTCTTGTACACAGACTGATGCGTACTTTTAGACAAGCAAAAGATCAATGTGCTCAGCGTGGTTTTCTCATCCATCGTCCCACCGCACATCATCCTCCTGAGAGCAGTTAGTTCACCAGTAACAACAGCCTGATGTTACGTTCACCTTTTTGCCAAGATCAGTTTTAACCACTCAAATGCTAGAACCTCAGGACAATACGCCAGAGAAGGGATTTCTGAGGACGTGAGACTATTTACCCTCCAAGGTTTCCTGGTAACATCTAAACTACACGCTTGTCACATGCTTGAACTACAGTATGCTGATGACTTCACTGACGTGGTTCCACACCCTGGTCTATCTCCAGCACACGCTCTCAGCAGCAGCCACCGGGCTTATTGCTTTAAGTAACCTCTCTTTTGGAAACAGTAACTACAACACAAGCTGCGTGGTGTCCTCACTTCTCTGAGGGCCTCTTCAGATCCGAGGAGGAGAGAACAGGAAGCTGAAACAAGGCCATGCAACCATGGGCCATGAAAACAGAACGAAATCATCCGGGAACACATCTGCAACAAGCACTGCCAATCACATAATGGACAAATCATTAACACCCAGGATCCGCTGATGAACAGAATGAGAGCCACACACCTGTAGTGAACTCGGTGGAGATGGCCGCGGTGTAGACTCCGCCTCTCTCACCCTGCAGTAGTGCCTTATACATAGACGAGGGACGCAGCCCACTCAGCTTATGTTCGGTAACTCCAGGGTTCAGGGTCACTTCCTGATTGGTGATCAACAATAAAACAAATGAATAACGTTAACTGGTGTGTTTAATTTATTAATCGAATCAGTGTCATTTCTGATCAAAAACTTCGGTGCTAACAGTGTTTGGAAGATAAGCGTTTAAGAGCTACCTGTTAATGATTTTTATTTTATTTTTTGCTTTAATGCGTAATTAGAAACATCACGTCAGGTTGTGAGGCCACAAGATGCGTTGTGTGTCTATTAGCACGACAGTTAGCAAGAGTCGAAAGCTAGTTGGCCAGTAGCTACAGTATGTGCGTCCTTTTCACAAAAGAGGCGTGTAAAAATGCACCGGAAGCGCTACAATCCATGGATGTTACTTTCTACCAGTTCTCTACCAATTACTCATTTGCATTCACTTTCATTCCTTAATTGCATGAGCATCACTGGTAAAATCTTAAAGGGCGTGCTCAGTCATCGCTCGGCTAACAGCTAATGTACAGCACATATTCACTTTTCCACATATAACACGGACAAAATGTTGACAGATATCTTGTCTGTGATTGGCTAACTAACTCGTCCATGCGTTTGGTGACTTCTCTCTCCTCATCTCACCTTGCGCTCTCCACCCTTGGTGAAGTACGTCAGTCTGTAGCTTGTGACGGCCGAAGCTGGTGGTTTCCATGACAACACAGCAGTACGTGCAGTTATATGTTTGGCTGTCAGGTCCCGAGGTGCCTCCCCCTTTCCAGGAGAGCCTATCAGGAGAGACAATAGAGGCAGGATTTTGACCTTTCAAAGTCACATTTGAAATGTGTGTTTCGAACAAAGTGCATTAGTAATACTGGACCCGGAAATCCATCACAAGCAACCGTGTGATATTTTGGACCAATGGTGGACAAGGGGAGGTCTCTGAACAGAAACCACACCACACTTTCTCGCTTTTTCAGGACTTTAAACACTCTAAAACATTTTAAAACCACACACACACACACACACACACACACACACACACACACACACACACACACACACACTACAGAGAGTGGTCGCTCACCGCTGGCTGTAGTGAAGGTGGTGTGTGTGCTGGAGCTTTTCTGTTCTCCGAGCCGGCTGATGATGGTGACGTTGTACCTGGTAGAAGCCTTTAGAGTCTGAAGCTGCTGTTCCACTGCGTTACCCGACACTCTGACGCTCAACTCTGAGCCAGGATCTAAAACACACACACACACACACACACACACACACACACACACACACACACACACACACACACACACACACAACTCAGCTGAGAGATAGAGATACACACAGGGTCATGTCTTCAGTGTAGCTACTCATTGGGACATGATGCTACAGGAAAATACTCCAAACCTAGATTGTTTATTTTCCTATAACAGCATACCCCAAAGTGTGTTCTTCCTCTTGTACCACAGCAGTTTCCCAACGATCACAATACAAGCGATATATTGTACTTATATCCATTTCTAGTTACATTTAGTGTTGTTTAACGACCGTAAAACAAGTTAGTTCCTGTTGTCACTTACGTTATAGCAGCTATAAACAGCCGTTCCCTCACCAGCCCTCTCTTTATTCTCTCTCTCTCTATTTTCTCTAATAAGACAATGGACACTGGAGACTCATTCCACAATCCGGTTTGAACCGGCCACTCAAAAATTTTCCTGTCCCAAAAATCAACAAGCGTCTTTTATTGCACTGGACATGAACACATTTATTCATAAATGCTTCGCCGGAGAATTTACACAAGAATTGTTCCAGAAAAAAACAAACTGTTAGTTTGAAACATGATCGTATCCTACATCTCCCTCCAGAGTTTGAGTTAATTTGATATATTAAAGAGAACATCAATCGTATAATTGGTGAAGATTTACTGTGATTGTATGTACATGTGTAGATAATGTCATCGCAGTAAATATTATCTTTATTTTGGAGAGAGAGACAGAAAGGGAGCTGACCTTCCTCAGAGTGGTAAGTGATGATGTACTGGTCGACGGTTGCCAGGGCAGGTCTCCATAGCAACAGTGCCTTGGTATCTGTGATGTTTATGGCCCTGAGGTCGGTTGGTGGGTCGGGCACTGAGGCAGAGGAAAGAAAGCGGAGTCAGGACGCTAATGATATGTATCAAATATATTAGTTCCCCAGCAGGAAACACACTCATGTCAATCAGTGAGTTCAGGACAAAGAGAGGACTGAATACAAAAAGATTATATGGATAGACTGATGGAAGAAGAGAGAGCAAATGGAGGAGAAAATAAAAACAAAAGAAATTCAGCAAAAAGGAAAAAAAAATATATAGAATGAAATAATGAAACCAGGTCTATGACAAAAAATACAATAGATTAAATCCGAAAGAAAGAAAGGATAAATGTCATTCATAAAATAGTCTTAGAAAAAAATTTGAAAGAAAGAAAGAAAGAAAAAAGATTTAAACATTTAGGAAAAAAAGAATAAAAGAGTAACGGACAGAGAGAAAGAAAGAATGGAACTTAGAAAGGACAAAATAAATTATGAAACGTAGTCAAAAATAGAAAAAACCTAAAGAAAGAAAGGGAAAAAAGACAAGGAATAAACAGCAAAATAAAGACAAAATACTCTAAGTTGAATCAGAAATAATGTAAGAACAAGAAGAAAGGGGGAAAAATTAAGAAGAAAAAGAAAAGCATAATAAATCAAATATAAAACAGAAAATCCTATATAAAGAAATGTAAAAAAAAACACAATCTAATAGATTATAGATATAACATCAAAATATGAAAAGATATGGTATCTGTGCGTAATAATTGTGTTTCGCATTTGGTGTCACATGTTTGGACTCAGACGTACGTGTAATCACAAAGTCCTTGATTGGGTCGCTCTCGTCCAATCCGAGCACAGAGATGACGCTGACCTCATAAGTAGATCCCGGGGAGAGCTTGGTCAGAGACAGAGTGGTGGTTGATGAGTCCACCGTCACTGAGATTGGCTCACCTGTCATCACACCGAACACATTTACTGTAATAAACACTCACTGTGTGTGTGTTATGTGTGTGTGTGTGTGTGTGTGTGTGTGTGTGTGTGTGTGTGTGTGAAAGATGGCGGCAGGCCCTCCAGGTAAACCCTGCTGAACACCAGTCTGTTGCTCATTTCACTTCCTATGTGACAGTGTTTTGGTCTCATTGTGGACAGAAGCAGGCTGTAGCCAGTGAAGCAAGAAGGTGAGTGGAAATACACTACAGCAAAATAAAAGATCAAAAGCAATCTTTAAATAACAGTCAGTCCCTAGTCCCCCTCTCTGCCCTAATGCCATTGTAGCCATACAAATATTCTCCGATAAAAAATCCCAAAGTCAAATGCTTATTTAAGATCTACCCCGAGTCTTCTCCACCAATTCAGCTGGCGACTGTTTTAATATCTGTTTGGAAAACAAAGGAGTCCCAGAATCATTTGAGGGATCCACCTTTTCCCCACCATCTATAAGGTTTTCATGAAGTGCATACTGGCGAGTGGACGCTGGTCCTGGTCTTCCTTGTTTTGAGAGATTTATTTGGGACTGATTCACAATGTCACGATTAGATCAAAAGAGGTAATACATCTTCATCAGGTGAATACTGACGTATACAGAGGCTCCATTATTCATGTAATCTGTGGAAAACAGCTGACTTACACAACACCACTCCTGAAAGGCATTAAAACTGGGCTGCAGTTAATTTCATAATTGCCAGCAATCAGTGGCTAAATTGGACGTGTCACTCATCAGTGTTAGAGTAACCACAATCTACATTGGGCAAACACATCCTCTAACATCTCCAGGTGCCTGACAGACTCTGCTGGATCTAGAACAACAATAACAAGAACAACAACACCAGACTGGCCTGGAATTACCGGGAAAACTGCTATGCCTTCTGAAAGGCATTTAAATTGGCCGACTGTGGGCTGCAGTTCATTTCATAATTGCGAGCAATCAGTGGCTACATTGGACGAGTCAGTGTCCCCCCAGGGTATGATCTCCCCCAACCCTGTGCAGGGCTATACAGATGATCTTCAGGCTTCAGAGTGGAGAATGGTATTAAGAACATGATTGACGGGGTCAGGCCTTGAGGTGACAAAACACCAAACACACTTTGTGAGAGGAGGAGTCTGTGTGTGTGTGTGTGTGCACAATGGTTCTCACAAACGAACACCCTTGAACACCTTATAATAGTATCACAAACAATATGTGTTCTCCCCATGAAAAATACACACACCTAGGCCATACATTTCTGGTGAATAAACGGAGCAAGTGACGAACATACTGTATTCTCTGAGTTTATATCCAGGCTGGATCTGATCAACATCCCACTGCCCCTTATCATGGAGCTATTAGACAAACTGCACTGTCCAAACTGTCTAAGATCTGTTTTCTAATGTCCATATTCAACAGAATACATTAAAGGCATTGTACATCAAATCAGTGATCTTAATGAGAAAATGGTTTGAGCTGAATACATACTGTACCCGGGACATTACCGTTCAGTGGGGAGGAGGACTCGGGGTACAGGATATACTGTAATGTGGATCTACACCAACACATGGATATTCCACCTACTGAACATGCTGAACAATGATGACAGATGTTCGGGAACTGCACTGCTTTTCTCTGTTTTTGGACTCCATTGGTCCACTGGCCAGAGAGTCAGATCCCAACTTCTTTGCATTCAGTAGGAAGGTCCACTCAACACCATTCAGCCCAGAACTGAATGCTCTATGTGTCCAAACCAGAGTGTTCCTAGAGTAGGCACAGAATGGCTCTGGCACATTGAGAGGGTCTCAGAAAGGCTTTATCACTGACCCACTCACCAGTGTTAGAGCAACCACACATTCACAGGTACCTGATGGACTCTCCTGGATCTGTAACAACAACACCGGACTGGACTAATATTACAGGTGAAACTGGCATGCCTCCTTCATGCTGATCATTCTGTGTCTCACTCATTCCTCAAGAACTATGCACTCAGTGAGGACATTCCTGAAGTTCACAGCGAAATCAGACTCAATCTGAGTTTCTACCACTCAGCCTCCCCACTGCTTGCACCATATCACAGAACAAATCACTGAATCTGGCCGTTATGTTTACAGAGGACTGCACATAGAACGTCATGATAGGATACTGGACCTCAAAAGAAATATCAATCCATTTACCACATTCTTTGAGAAGATACAGGCATCCCTGTGTCAAACCTTCCACCTCTGTAACAATGTGTCATTTACCTGTCTATATCTCTGCTAATACACCAGAGCGTGTTGTAAGTGAAGAGGCCAGACAAGTATTTGTTGTAGAGGTAGGCTGCACCTTTGACTAAAGCCTTTGTGTCAAAAGACATGAAGTACCAGCCACTCCTGAATAACACACGGCTACTGGCCTTCATATACAGCAACCGTGGCAATATACATATACAGCAATCCATGTCCACAGGCTGGTCATTAGGAGCTTATAGCTGGTGGGAGTGGCCAAAAAGGAGAGCTAAATGACTAGCAAAATAACGTTCAGTGTCTGCACTTATTGCCATCTGTCACATGGGGGAGGTGTTGCTAATTATACCATCAAGCATCTTCAAACATACACATACAGGTGTACTTTCCTGAACCTCTATTATTAATGTTCTGTATTATCGCATTGCTGAGTGGATATAAATGTGTGTGTGTGTGTGTGTGTGTGTGTGTGTGTGTGTGTGTGTGCAGTCTCACCTTCTTTAGTGTGCATGTACGTGACCTTAAACCTAGAGACAGAGCTTTTTGGTCGTCTCCAGTAAGCAGTGAGCGACGTGTCAGTTATGTCACTAAAGGAGAGGTGTGAGGGAGGCTCAGGACCTAAGGACACACCACACACACTTTAGAAAGAGAGAAAGCAAATAGAGTTTTACAAGAAGAATGAAAGAAAGGAAATCAAGAGAGTGGATTTAAAAAGAAAGAAAGAAAGAAAGAAAGAAACATTCAAAAAAGAAAGAATGAAATAAACAGAGCATTTAGAAAGAAGAAAAGCAGTCAGCAGGTAAAGACAGTTAAAATTAAGAAAGAAATGCGGAAAGAAAGAAGAAAAACAAATAATAAGGACAGATCATTTACCAAGAAATTCTAAAAAGGAAAAATTAAGAAGGAACTGAAAAACAAATGAAACAGAAAAACAAGAGTTACATAGAAAAGTGGACAGAAAAAGATCTCTGGTGATTTTTATTTACATAAGTGCTGAAGGTTCTAATGTGCTATAACGCATTATAACAAGTGTACATAGAGTTTATGTACTGGTGTATATATGTACTAAACATATATACAGTATATACATCACAGCATATATACACCACTGACACCCACATGAAGACCAGGGTTAATCATACACACACACTGATCCTGGACACAGCACAAACAGGACACTACAGTGATGAAGATGAAGATGACGATGATGCTGGACGTGTGATCCTGGAGGAGGAAGAAGACAAGGAGGAAGTGAAGAATCTGAGGAGGAAGCTGCCTGAGTGGGAGTTTTATACATCACTTGGAGAAGAGGGAAAAGAAGGGTTTTATTTTTTGAGGGTCAGGACGTTGTTCCTGATCAGATTGTTCCTAATTATAATGATGGGAAAGATGGGAAAGGATAAAAGTGGGAAAATACGGGAGCATCCCAATACTGTTATTAATGTGTCCTTGTTCACTTCCCCTTAAAGCCGTTAGGGCCGTTTCAAAGCCGTTTCATTGCTGCAGCAGCTGGGGTGAATTTTGTTCAAAGAGCTTCAGATCATCAAGTCAATTTCACTGTAGACTTCAAAAACACTGCTTACCCAGAATGCATTGCTGGAGAAACCTTTACATTAATACGTTTTATTCCTGGGGTTATTCAATTAACACAAACAATCAGACAAACAAACAACTAAATAAATAAATAAATAAATAAAATCCAATCTGAACAAGAATAAATAAATAAATTTTAAATAACTGCGCAATTATAAATTAGATACATTTTTTATTGATTAAATATGACATTACATTTATTAAAATATTTTATAACTATTTTAAATTATTAGTACATTTATTAACTATCATACTTATTTAGTGCCTCTGCGACCAAAGATGGCCGACAGCAATGTTCTGGCAGGGCGAGAGAAGATGACCTAAAATCCACCAATAGGAGGACAGCAAACTCACAAACTCCGCTACAGATACGATATCGATGATGGCGTTATAGAACTCGGCCCAGGTTTTATTGGGCTCTCGATGAGTGATAATCTTAAAAGACAGCTGAACTCACACACTGTAAAACCGGCTGTAGTCATTTCTGCTCCTGAAGGCTACAGTGATGTTGACTCTGAGTCATGACCTGCAAGGAGTCGTTTGAACAAACTTCACTCAAACCAATAAGGAATTATTTCAGCCCTGAAGAAGGCGACATAGCAAAGGGGGAGTCGACAAGGTTGAATTAAATCAGTGTTGGAACGCAGATCTAGCCTCGTCAAACACATCATGCCATCCAGACTGTCTTTAGCAGTTATAGCTTTCAGATGCGTACCCTGATATTTTGAAGATTTAAGATTTTTGGGCCAGTCATGGTCTGAACCTGTGTTTTGGGTGAATGGTGAGCGTAGTCAGTGAGGATGGCTGACTGTAAGTTTACCCTGGGTGAAAGAGGATCAAATAAGCAATAAATGATCATGAGAATGGTGGTTATTTATATTTAACTGGTCAAAATTCGCTTTTCGTAGACTGCATCATGAATATCATCGTAGCACCAAATCCTACACTCTCCTGAGAGCGAGTGTTGAACAAGCTCCCGGTATCTGATTGGGTTAAAGGGTTCTTTAACAGCCGTGCTGGGAGTGGATTCTACTTCCTTTTGAGAAGAACGTCAGAAGAAGGATGAATTGCATTAGCGGTTAAGACCCAGCATCGCTCTGTAAATGGACACAGGATTTTGATATAAGAAAACCCATAAACATTTTGCTCCATTTGATATTCATGACACATCTGCGCATGGCACGCGAATGTGACTGGATTGACACTCTGGTGGATAAAGTTTTTAAAAAACAGGCAAAATACTTTGTCTTATTATTTGGTGTGTAATGTTATTGTGTTGCAATAAAAGCACACAAGGAAGCAGTAGCTGAATGGATCAAATCCCCAGGAGTCAGCTGTGTATGTGCTTGAACTGAATTCTGTTTTAAAAGCTCGGATGGGATTAATTTTCCTGGTTGTTGAGGTCATGGGTGCCCAGGCTAGTAAACTGTCTACCTGTAAAATCATTCCTAGGATCCCCCCACCCCCCCACCTCATTTCTGTTCTTTAAACATACCTGTTTCTCAAAACTTTCACCACCGAATACACACACAGCAAAACTCAGCCCCAGTGTTGAATTAACAAGCCAACAGTGTCAACGTTTATTTAAGAATGTATGTGGCTGTTTAAAACTGTAAGATTGAATTCAAACGTGAGGTTTTTGCTGTGTAGCCTGAACAACATAAAACAACAACACAACAGAACCACATAAAACAGAAAGGTTACGTGTAGGAACTGTATTAAAGTCTCGTGATGAAAACTTTAATCAAAGCTTCTGGAAAGACACGTGTCTCAGCTTTGATTAAAAGCCCTTGCTGATCAAGGGGACAATGAAAGCACTGCTGAAACACTGAATGACCAACAAGTTCCTGGAAATACGCCGCGTCTTATCTATGAACGGTGCTATTTGACTATGAATTATTCGACAATGGTTTGTACCTTTAGATTCTGAATACCTGTTGTGATGTTGAAGGTGTGAACATTGGAACGTAATCCAGGACCTGTTCCATAAAGGGTCACAGAGTAGCCAGTTTGAGCCGTGAGATCTGTGACATGGTACGAGCGAGCAGAACCAGGAAGCAACTTGGTGAAGATCTTTCTATCCCAGTAGATGCCGCTGTTCCTCCCCACAACCTCAATAACATTAGCGGTTATTTCACTTTCTTCTTTCCTCTCTTCCCCTTCTTCCTGGTTGCTGCCATCACCCTCATTTACCCCTTCATTATTCTCCTCTATTATTCTGATCACAAAGCTTTTGAACCTTCCCTCAGGTGCCACCCAAATTATGATGAATCCCTTTGATGTGACATTCTGGACTCCAACATGATTGATACGGTCTTCTGAAACCTCAGCAGTTGTAAATGTGGTATTTGTTTGGTTTGTGGTCTTATCTGTTGAAAGAGGAACTCTTTCGTCTGTGGATTTTTTACTTCCTGTTGTACCATCATGAATTGTGGGAGAGTTTGGCCTCCGATGAGGAAAAACTTTTGATGGAAGTCGGATGATTGTTCCATTTTTCCTTGGCGGTGTAAAGTTTGGTCTAGGGTTGCGATTTAAAGTGTTATGAGGAATGATATTTCTAGTAGTGCTGCTTTCTTTACTCTGTTTTGGGTAAACATGAAGATTTGGTTTTATTTCAGACTTTAGTGTGTGTCTGAAGATTGTTCCGTTTTTCCTTCTCATTGTAAAATTGGGAGTTTGACCATTTTGACTGTGATTGTTGAATACAGGAAAAGTAGTGCTGTTGTTCCTGTTTGTGATTCTGAGTGAGATGTTATCTGTTCCATCTTCTGAACCTGCACCAACAGCTGGAACAGTAAATTCTGTAGATTCTTTGGATTCCTTGATGACTTGTTTCATAGTAGTGCTGTTGTCTCTGTTTGTGACCCTGGGCAGGTCCTGGTCTCTGTTTGTGACCCTGGGCAGGTCCTGGTCTCTGTTTGTGACCCTGGGCAGGTCCTGGTCTCTGTTTGTGACCCTGGGCATGTCCTGGTCTCTGTTTGTGATTTGGGGCAGAATGTTATCATTGCCAACTTCTGAAACTCCAGCGACATTTTGAAGTTTATTACTTTCAGCTGTTTGTTTATCTGTTGAGAGAGTAACTGATTCTTTGGTGCCTTTAACAACCTTCGTGTCTGCGTCTTTCAGCCCACTGTGAATACTGGTAGAGTTTGGTTTTATTTGGGTCTGAAGTTTTGGGTGAGGTCTGACATATGTGCCATCTTTTCTTCTTAGTATCAATTTTGATCTAACATTCTGATTTGGGACATTTCCCCTGTGGCCTGTGATGTCAGATTTTTCTTCAACTTTTTGATTGATAAGCATTTGTATAGTAGTGTTGCGGTCTCTGTTTGTGACCCTGCGCTGGTCATGGTCTCTGGTTGCAATCTTTGGTATTTCATGGTCTCTGTTTGTGACTCTGGACACATTGTGGTGTCTGGTTGTGACTCTGTGCAGGTTGTGTTCTTTGTTTGTATGATCAATAGCATTTTCTGAACCTTCACTGATAGCTTGTAATGTCTCATTAGTTCCCATTGGAGCTTCCTCTGTTGACATAGTGCTGTTAGCAAATAGGTTTGTGTCAGTGTCTGTTGACAAGCCAATTTGAGATTCTTTGCTTGCATCTTTGGAGTCTTTGTGCCTTGTTTCATACTTACTCTCTTTCTGTGGACTATGAATGGTGGTTGAGTTTACATTTACTTGAGTATGAAGTTCTGATGGAAGTCGAATGACTGTGTTATTTTTTCTTTTCAGTATAGATGGTGGCCGAATCTTCAGATTTGAAGCATTTTGCCTGCCATTGATGACTCCAGATACCCTTTGGTGATGGGGAATGGTTTGTCTAGTAGTGCTGTTGTCTCTGTTTGTGACTCTGGGCAAGGTGTGATCAGAGGTGTTTCCTGAACCCCCCTTAACAGGCTGTTTTATATCAATGCTTTTGGATGGAGCTTTATCTGTTGACAAGGACAGATTAAATTTAGGGTCCGCATCGATATCTGCTGGGAATATAATATTTGATTCTTTGCTTACTTTTTTGTCTACAGAGACACCAGCTTTGGAGCCGTTGTCATTTTTAATGTTTGGTTTTATTTGACTAAGACGTTTTGGTGGAAATCTGCTGGCTGTTCCATTTTTCCCCTGCCATGTATATATTGGTGTATGGTTGGGGCTTAAGACACTTTGCCTGGTGCTAATGATTCCAGGTTCCACTTTGATCCTAGCAGTGCTGTTGACTCTGGTCGGGATGGGTCTCCGTACGGGACTCCTGTAGGGGTGCTGAGGTGTGCTGGTTCGGTTTTGGAATGGACCAATATTAGGTCGGCGAGGGAATGAATTTATTGGGGATGTTGATGAACCAGATAATTTTGGTCTACCTGAATATCTTTGTTTGGATGATGGAGGAAACTGGAGAGCAGTTTTAGCATGGTACCTGTCTCGTGACAATGTCTGTCTCATGTTTATAGCTTGGTCCTTTGTTTCAGATGGCACCAGAGAAGGTTGGACCCGAGTCCTTGCCAAAGGAATAGAGGGTGATGGGGTTGTCCCAGCTTCCACTTTTTGTATGCCCATCCTTTTGGGGTGGTCTAAAAATGTTGCTGTTTCAATAACGCCCTCCTCCTGCGGATGTACTACATTTTCCTCCTGCGTCTCCTTTTCTAAATCCTCCTTAATTGGGTTTTCTTCAAGTCTTCCATCCTGTAACTTCGGCCTGACTTCATCACGAAAAACCGCCAGCCTGTCTGGGATATTTGTTAAGATGACATGACCAACCATGAGTGTCGTGTTTCTTGTCAATGCTTTTCCATCTGACACCTTACTTAAGTGTATCTTCCTATGTCCTATCAAGACTCTTCGAACATATTTTGTACCGTTTATACCATAGGCTGTGAGGTTTCTCTCAGTTGTAACTGTCGGCTCCACAAAATTCCCTGAAGACTCTGAGTCTTGTCCCCTTGATGAATCTATGATCGACTGGTACTGTGAGGAAGAACCCTTAGTGGTTTTCTTAAGTCTCAGATGAGACAGTTTTCCACCTGATCCTCTAGAGGTTCTGGAAGCAGGATCTGCCAGTCCAGCATTTACACCTGTTTACAGTACACATGGTCACAGTCTCCATTATCATCTGTTTTCCTGTTCTGTATTGTACTGTACTGTATTGCAGTCTTTGTTGCAGTCCCTAAAAGTGTGACTGAAGTTTGCAAGTGAAATCAAATTTAACAGTCTTTAATTAAGTAGCTAGAAGGAGGGAAGCCCTGCTGTATGACCTGTGAGGTTACTGTATCAATAGTTATTACTATTGATACATTAATTACCAGTTATACATTATATTTAGGGGCTGTGTGTCTTGCGTTCACTTGTTTGTTGTTTCCAAATGAAAATAAAATATATGCTAAAAAATTGACTCAAATCAGGTTTTTCTGGCGGTCGTATTTCTCCTTTGCTTTGTTTTTCATCATGTAGGATTATAAAATTTGTGAACAATATTGAATGAGTGATTACTGGGTAGATTACAGATTACGCCACAGGTTATGTACAGATGTTAATGCCAGATCTACTGCTAATAGGGATCGCTAGGAATTTTTTAATTTTTTTTAAACGCAAGGAATTAAAAAACAAGGAATTTTTCAGTTGCTGCAAAACACCATTTAAACACCAACTTTAATTTCTGCATACGTTAATCACAGTTTTATCATATCTTTTATGAAGTCAGAATTCCAGAGTACACATCTTAACCAGAGAATAGCCAACTTTTACTTTCAGGTCTACTCTTTTCACGCTGAAATGTAATGCAGCAGCATTTTTCAGATTTGGATTATTTGATTTGGGGACTTTTTTCTGGACAAACAAAAACAAATTAATATTTAAAAAAAATTATTTGTGCTTCAGGGGTCCTCCAGGTACGCTGGTCTCCTCCCCATGCTCAAAAGCATGCGTTGTAGGTTGATTGGCATTTCCAAATTGTCCGTAGTGTGTGAATGTGTGTGTGATTGTGCTCTGCGATGGGTTGGCACCTCATCCAGGGTGTACCCAGAGTCCCCTAAGATAGGCTCCAGGCTCCCCACGACCCAGTGTAGGATAAACAGTACAGAAAATGGATGGATGGATATTTGATGAAAAACATGGAGTTCATATTTTAGTGTGTGCCAAGAAAAACAAAAATAAAACAAAACTCTGTTTCTAAGTTTTCTTCATTCCATTCTTTAAAAAAATAATAACCCAAACAAATGAACGGAAGGAACACAGACCCTTGACCATTATTGATCCATATCATTTTTATCAATGGCTGCCTTCACACTCACCAATGGCTTCCTGTGAATCATTAGAAAGAGAGATCAGATCAGGTTCAAAACAGAAAAAAAAGCAGGGAAAAAAAGATTAAGGGCAGACCATCTGGTGAGATGGAAATAAAATGAGTCATCATTACCACAACAGAAAGGAGAAAAATATCATCATTTTACTCTGACCTGCTCCTGATGGAGCTACTTCAGTTTTGCAGAACCACTTTACTCGCGGTATTTCTAGCACATCTATTTTTTTTTTCTACTAATGAGAACTTCAGGCATTATGAATGACCTTGGATTCCCTGGAGGAGATTTCTGAGAAGCAGGATTTCTCCGTCATCTAGTTAAGCCAAAGGTTGTGTGTGCGGCTGTCCAACTGGCAAGTTCCTTACATCTTCTCCTGTGGGAGGCTTAATTTTTGGATGAAGTTAAAAAGCTAACTGAGAAATTTTGCTTCTTGAAAATTTTTGATCTAAATGATGAGTTTTCCTTACGCGTCCATTTCCTTATTATATTATTAATTCTTTTTTTAAGTATTTCTTTAGCAAACTTCACAGTATTTTAATATACAATGACATTTTTTATATGGAAATTTTTTTGTTAAATAATAACAACATTTAAGATGATTAGCACAAGATTAGTAACATTTATATCTTTATGATATTTCTCCTGAAGTCATACAGGCTGTGGAATTAAAAGAAGTGTTTAGGATTAGCTTGAAATTCCATGATTGTTGACCGGGAAGCTGTTTGGAAGAAAAAGGGATGAAACCACCATTATACAGCACAATCCTATAATAAACTCTAATGTGTCAAACTAGAAATGCTTGGATTGGCTTGGATTCACTTCTATTCGTTACTCACCAGGGGTTGCTTGCACAGTCGCCGGCAGGCTCCGAGTGCCATCTCTTTCTGCAACTAGAGAAATGTCATACAAACGACCAGGCTCCAGGCCATCGATTTGGGCAGAGTCTCTCCCGGGCGGTAACCTCATCTCTTGGCTTCCCTTGCCGGATCCATCTCTCTGATTTGGTGAAATGGAGAGGATGTATCTGTCAATGTCTCCCTGTGCTTCCTCCCATTGGACGATGACAGATGTTGTGCTTGTCTTGACGACTTGAAGATTTTTGGGGCCAGAGATCACTGAAAAAGACATGAACGTCTGTTGAAGCGTTGCTGAAATAGGAAGGGGAGCACGAGGTACTAATTATTGAGTAGTCTGGTTGTAGGATGTGTTCCGTTGCGGGAATATCGTTTAGATAACCTCGGAGCTGTCGAAGTTGACTAATACAAGAAGAAGTGCACTCCTATTGGACAGTCCCAATATTTAGGCTAATTTATCGAGTTTTAAAGATATACCACCTCACGGGCCACTGATGTCCACCTGTACACCTGCAAATTCATGCAATTATCCAATCAGCCAATCCTGTGGCAGCAGTGCAATGCATACAGACACGCAGCTACTGACCAAGAGCTTCAGTTAATGTTCACATCACACATCAGAATGGAGAAAAAACGTGATCTCAGTGACTTTTTGGTCACATGATTGTTGGTTATTATCTCCTGGAATTTTACATCAACAGGTGATATTTTCTAATATTAAACCCTGTGGTTTGGGGTGTGCCTGCACCCACTGTAGCCTCAGATTCTTGTGCTTGGCTGACAGGAGTGGAACGGGATGTGGTCTTCTGCTGTTGAAACCCATCCACTTCAGCGTTCGACATGTTGTGCACTGTGGTATAATATTATGTAGTATATAGAACTCATCATAAATGATCTTTGTGCTACAGTGACAAGAACCTGCAATGAAAATGACAAATGTATCTTTAATGTTATTTATATACGAAGCAAATGAATCGTTCAGACTCACAGGTTTGGAATGTTGTCGTGCTTTTGGTGCCCATCTTTCCATCTTTCTCCCCAGTGATGGTCACGGTGTACCGCTGCCCCGGAGCCAGGCCCACCTGAGTGTAGGTGCTGAATCCACCGTTCACCGTGGATGTGATCTTCTGATCGCTTTCTTTCTGCAGGGCATAGATTACATTTTGGTAGAGTCTGTCTGAAGAACCCTTTAAGGGTCTAGCCTTCTGCTAAAGTGTTTCTCTATTGTTAAAAGGTTCTATGTAGGACCTTTTCGAGGTAGCTAAGGCTCCTTATTTATACCATTAAAGAACCCTTTTTGTATGCTCTTTAATGTGTGTACCAAGCAGGTTCTAGAGCGATAATATAGAGTTCCACACACTTGCCTAGTTACTACATACACTCTTAGTAAACTCCTCTAGAGCAGGAATCTGATCCTGATTTCACGTATTTAATCAGTTCATCACAGTCTCCAATCAACTAGCAAGTCTGCGTCCAGTCTGAGGTCTGGCTGTAATGAAAACCTGCAGTCACACCAGCGCTTTGTGGGTAAGAGTCCTGCTTTAGGGGAACTCTTTAAGGGTCTCGGCAGACTACAAAAGCATTTCCCATCTAAACGGACTCCAAGTTGGAAATTAAAGCCTTGAAGATCCACTAAATAACTTGATAACAAAATAGTGCTGTCATTTAGCACCTTCAGAAGTCTTAAATATAAAACTTTACATTTAAAAAGATTTTTTTTTTAATTTTCAAAAAATTTTTCAACACTAAAAAAACAAACAAACTTAAAACTGTTAACGTCATCTCATTTTTATAAAGTTTGCTTGCTGCATTTGACTGTTTAATGAGTAACAGAGCAGATTTATTTATTTATTTATTTATTTATTTATTTATTTATTTATTATTAATAGCATGAAGACGTTAAGGACTTTCGATTTGTTTGTTTAAAATGTACTTGTTTGAATTTATAATTAACTTTCAATCGTTGTGTATTAGAGTTGTACTTTAGCGAAGCCCTCAGTCAATATCACAATATCATAAATATAGAAGATAAAGAAATAAAATTTGAGAATTATTTTTCTTCTTCACCTAATCTTTAGGAAATGTGGATGATGCAACTTCCTGTTGAGGGGTGAATGTGTTCAGGTAACATGGTTGAGTGAATAAAACTCATGGAAAAGGATGTCTCAAGCATGAGATTCGCACATTGAAGCAAAAAATAAATAAAATAAATTTAATTCACAAGACTTTTGATGTGTTCTGAAGATTATATTTGAAGGTAAATTACTGCGACAGGCAGAAATAGCTGTTTCTGTGATGAAAGTGATTTATCTGAAACATACACAGAGACCGTTGTTTAAAATGTCTTTTAACTGAACTTTAGGTATATATTTGTAAATGTGATACCAGTGCAACAATAGTGGCATGACAATAATGAAATCAGCCAACTATTTTAATAATAAGAATAAACATCAAAGGTAATAATTGATATATTATATTATTTACTACTTAATGTATTATCTACCTATAAAGGTTTGGATATTTATAGTTATTCATGTGATTTGATATTTGATATATGAACTGTAAGAAGGCAAGTGCATGTCAAATTTTTATGTTTGACCAAAACAGCCAAATTCCTATTAAGACAACTTTGGCTGTAAGCTAACATCAGCATAGCCTAACTACCTACATACATTATGCTCGACGATTGTTTGTATCGAGCTGTTTGTGTCAAACATAAAAACTTTTTTTATTGTACAAGTGTCTACTTTCCCCTGAGAATGAAAGGTTTAAAGAATTAAAATGTTTCTGATTTGTTAAAATCTCAAAACATTAACTCATCATTTCAATTGAGATGTTTTTAAAAGCAAATCACACCCAAGGGAAATAAATACACTGCCAAAAATGTACATATGCACATAAATAAAGGTATATAAATATACCTATTTTAATATAAAAATATTTAATGTGATGCATTAATATCTTTTGTATTAATATGGTCATATGCAGTGTGTAGCCTAATGTAATAAGATGATCTGGCCACCAGATGGCGTATGGATCCAGTCCTGTGATATTCGGACTTCCTGGGATGTTTGTTTTGCATCACAAACATCATTTCTGGACCATACCCCACGTATGGGGTTCACGCTATCACATCTAGCAACTATGCACAACACATGGAACCTCTTTGGGACGGAAAGATGGAAAGGGATGTGGTTTCGGATGTCAAGTGTTTCCCTAATTAGCTGTCCAAGAGGATTTTGTGACTCCAGGAGACACACAACAGCAATTGTATTAGGAGCAGTGAATTACTGGAATCACAAAGGATGATGTGATATTAAGTTTTCATCTATCATTCCAACACAACCTCGCTGTACTGATCTCAAAACCATTTCTTTCAGCACAGCAAGAAAGATATCAGTCTGTATTTATTACAGTCATGCGTGGGAAAGCTTGCACGCCAGCACTTTAAAATGCTATAAATTTGTTCTCTGATCTGGCATCGTTCTCGAGTGTTGGTTCTGGTTTTGAAATAAATGCAAGCGGACCCAGCTGTTCACCTTGAGGCACTCCATCTCTAGAAAATCCAGGAACAGAACCCTGGACCATGCGCTTCCTCACTTCATCAGCAAATATAAAGGGAAAATCTTTCAATTGATCTCTTTCTACTTTCTTTGAGTCTGTCCCTCCGTCTTCCTCTCCTCCATCCGCACGTCCCAGCTGTTGGCCTATGATGTAATTTCTCTGGCCAGGCTGATGTTTCTGATGGTGTTTACTCCCTTAGCAACAAGCGTCCTACATCTGTATCTGTTACTCTTTGCACTAACACTTACGTATTTCTCTTTCTTTCTTTCTTTCTTTCTCTTTCTCTCTCTCTCTCTCTCTCTCTCTCTCTCTCTCTCTATCCCCGCCTGCCTTGTTTGCTGTAAACTCTCTCACACCCACCCATGTCACGTTTTGTGTGGAGGGAAAAATGTGCTCTCTCTGATTTTGGTGACTCTGTCGTCTCTTGCTGAATGTGACTCTTGTTGTGAATTTCTTGCCGATGCGATTCCCAAACTTCTCTACAGTGCAGTAAATGCTCTCTTTCTTCCCCTTAAATATATTCCTCAGCTGCACTGAAGTCCTGATAATCCTCAAAAACAGCCTTTTAATTACGGAATCTTTGCATTTATTCATGTACCATATTATACTTCTAAGTATTCTACAACAAACAACATTACAATCCGACCTGCTCTACGGCCGAACAGTGGCGCTCGGACAGTCCTGGAATTTGAACTCATAACCATCTAGGCACAATAAATCATTGTCCCAGCAATTAAATGTCAGTACAGTGACACGCATTCTTCATCAAAGTTTGCACTTCATAGGGATCTTTCATTAAAAGGCCCATGATGCACTTGGGCCGCAGTGAGGGTTTAATATGGAACTTACACACATCAGTACTCAGACCTCAGACGTAACTACAATCTTAAGCACTGTTCAGAAGCGACATGAGAGTTACATCTGCAGGGGCGGAGTTTATCTAAAACAGAGGTGTGTCTCAATTACACACGATACTGATCTTGGACTTGAAAAGTTACATCAGCTAAAACAGGTGTGTAAGATTTTGATTAGAGATGAAACCTCCAACAAAACTCTTGGCCTCGAATACATTCCATAGTGGGTTTAAGTGTGTTTACAGATAAAACCTTTCAGGTTGGCATTTCATTTTTAAACGAACGATCTCTTGCTTTATTCTACGTTGTATGACATTTGAAAGCACAGAAAAACTCCTTCTGTCCTCATTTTCTATCCCTGATGTTCGGGTTCGGTGGCTTCGTGGTTAGCACGTTCGCCTCCAGGGTCCGGGGTTCGATTCCCGCCGGGGAACGTGTGTGCGGAGCTTGCATGTTCTCCCCGTGCTGCGGGGGTTTCCTCCCCCAGTCCAAAGATATGCATGGTAGGCTGATTGGCGTGTCCGAAGTGTACGAATGGGTGTGTGAGTGTGTATGTGGTTGTGCCCTGTGTACAGTACAGTGTACACCCAGTACAGACTGGCACCCTGTCCAGGTTCCCTGCGACCCTGAAGAAGGAGTAAGTGGTAGAAGATGGATGTTCAGGTTTAAAGGTGGTATTGTAGATGCTTTTGAAAACCCCGTCTCCAACTCACGCTTCTACTCAAGAAACATCGGGTAACCTTGGAGGTGTGAACAACATGCAGGTGATTATAATAATCTGAACGTGAAGCTCAGAAAATCCAATGAAGCTGCTTCGCAACCCGAATCTTTACCAGGAAATACATACTGATGTAACATTTGGACTGTGATTAAAGACCAATGGTTATTTGTTAATGCTTTCCACAAGTCTCTTGTACTCTGATTATGGTCCCCTTCCCCAGGTCATCCGGTGCCTTAATGTCTGCAATACACACTTCTCCACACTCAGAGCCTGTAGAACGGGCTGGATTCAGAGAGGAATCTGGGAGAAAATGGTATAGACTTGTTTCTTGCTCTAGATACATCATGGCATCATGGAGATATCAGCTTCACCATGTGGAATCGCATTACTCTTCCTGCCACGGATTGGCCTGTCTGATTTACACAGTACACGGGGTGAGGATTGAGAACACATCCAAAGGTAGATGCGAGTGCAGATATTTTTTTTGGAAAAAGTGCAAAGCCAACCACCAAAACAATGTAAACCAAAAAAAAAACCCCAACATAAACAACAGATACAGGGCAAAGCCACACACGCTAAGCATGAGGCCGTGGTACACACGACAACAACAAATGCTCGACTTAAATTGGATGCTGAATATGGGTAACACAAACCAGGTGTGAGTGCTTGGTGGAACATGTGACAGGATCATGTGACACGCAAGGGCTGATGGGTGATGTAGTCCAGCACCAACTTCAGCACAACCATTATAATTACTATTCCTTAGTTCTTAGCTTCCAAAAAGGGTTGTGTTTTTTTTTGAGAGAAACAATTTCTGAAAAGAAAAACCCTTCCTACGTGGACTCTCTAATCTGCTACTCCAGAGAACTGAAGAACTCTCCTCGAGCTAAATTAGGATTTTTTTAAAGGGAGTATTTACTTTTACATTAAGGATTTATTTACTTAATGTGTTTTCTCAATAAAAGTTTTCCTAGCATTATGAGACATTTATCTACATGACCATCTCGGTTGCCTTTAATGGTGGTTTTACTCATTGTTGACGTGCAGGCTTTGTAACCCCAGTTCCCCAGAAGGAATTGCATTCTAACAAATCATATATTTGTTGCTAATGCTACCGAAACCAGATCGTTATTTTCCCAGTGTAATTCCTGTGTGGTCATTCCTACAGCTGATTATGTAAACGTTCAGCTTGTAAAACATTTGGCTTCTTAAAAAGACTTGTTAGGGAATCAGACCATCACTGGTTCCAGCACCAACACTGGCTCCATGTCAATGGAAAAGGCTAATTGTGTCCACACCACTTTCCTGACAACGGCTGTTAAGGGCCTTTTCACTCTGGCATCCGTCTGCTTCTCATTTCCTCTCTTCGCTTCTTTTCTTGTACAACAAATCTAACAATTTGTGTGTATGGCGATGTAATCTGTGCCAAACAGATGTTCTGGGAGGTCGCCGTGTCCAGCATTTCAGCAGTACTCCTGACGCATGACTGACATGGACAACGTCTCTTGTGTTCTGGACTGGATTTATCGGAGGATATCGTCTTGATAATCACAGTGGAGCAAATCCTAAGCGCTCTCCATCAGTGTTAAGTTAATGTGACGTGACCCAGGCTCAGCATGCTCATAAATTCTGAATTTATTCCCCTTCATCACCAGACGTCACCCCGAATGGAGGCTCTGGGAGCACCTTCCATCCCTGTGAGTTATAGCGTCCTGCGTGGGTAAATAAAAAGCAAAAGGCTAAGCTGTGTCGGCTCTAAACCAAATACGGATCGGCTCATGGTTGGAATAAACGCTGCTGTGATTAAACACTTCACTCACACAGGTCTGGAAGCACTAAATTAGTTCTCCTGCTCGCTCCGATATGAAAAAGGAGATTACTTTTTTTTTTTTCCACTGCTACATTCATCCTTTACGGGCAAATAAACGTGCGCGTTTTCCCCTTCATTCCGGCCTAGAACTCTACCCTAGACTATCACATTTTCCTCTCCATGCTACGTTTCTGTATTTTTTTTAATGTATGATTTGATTATATATTTTTTGATTGAACTCCTTTTCCACTTCCGATTAGTTGTATACCGCGGCGCTGCTGAATTCTGCATTGTGATTGGTCAGAAGGTAAAAATCACAGGTTTATATTAAAAGTGCTTGTTCTAATACGTTATCATTTACGGTAAAGATCTAAAATCTATGGTAAAGATAGATGGGACTTGTTGAACTTCTCTTATTTAACATGTATGGAAGGAGTCTCCAGTGTCAGTGCTGTGTAACAGTCAGAGGTGAAGCTATCTTCAGGACAGAGGAGTTTACGATTCTTTGCGGTTTCTCAGTGACACGACAAGCTGCGATTGTTTGTTATTAACGTCAAGAGAGAGAAAAAAATAGAGTCTGGTGGGGCAAGGAGCTCACTGCAGTATATAGCAGGTGTAACGTAAAGCAAGAATGGTACTGTAACCCACCTGGTCCTTGGAGGTTCCATAACATGAAATGTAACTATAAAAGGATAAAAGTGTGGCATGTCATTCTTTAATAAATAATACTTGTAATCAATGTAATAAATTGCTGTGGAATTAGAGGAATAACACAGTTGGGGACGTGCTGTACATCGATAATCCAACACTGTCACCTGCACGAAGCAGCAGATCAGCTGATCATGTGAGATGATGTTTAACTGATACGACTGAGGACAGCTTGAAACTCCATCTACTGAATATCAAGAGCTATAAGCCAAAACATCACAATTATTATATTACATTAAGATAATGGAAAACTTACAAATGAATATCTTGTATGTAACAGGGGGAAAAAGATTCGATTTTGAATCTCGCTCAAATGGTGGATCACACGTCATATCAGTCCAGCTTATAGCATATGAGCCATTAGTGGAGGAAGGGCGGGTTATTGTCCCAGGTGTGTTATAGTGCTGTTTTTATGTGCAATATTTTTTGTTCATTTATTGGTTATTGTTTGAGGCGAGAAACAGCTGGAGACGTGACAGATGGAATTGTTTTCTTCCATCTGTGGGATGTTCCCTCATTGTCCTAGTAAACCGTGCTGCTTTCTCCAGCCCAACATGTCGTCCAGAAAGAGGTAACAAGTCCAGCCAGGACCGGCCTGATAACTTACAGCCAGGACCGGCCCGATAACTTACAGCCAGGACCGGCCTGATAACTTACAGCCAGGACCGGCCTGATAAAAGTTCTGCCAAATGAATTTAAAATGAACCATAATTAAATTGATAGATATTTTAAAAAGAGCTCTGTTATTCCACTAGACTGCAATAAACTCAGCAATAGACCCAGGGCCATAAACTCACAAAATGTTATTATTCATTAGCCAGCTAAAACTTTCAGCAAGATATAGGGAGTGAATACTTATGCAAGACACTGTATATTAAAAGCATATTTTGGAAAAGCAGTGTTCTTGGCAGGGAATTCAGTGTGGTCAAGGTTGGTTCGGTTCTGCATTCAGAATACTAAACATCACCAACCGAATGGTGACATACTGGACAAAATGAGCTGAGAGACGTCACATGGTTCCAGTCACATGGCAAGATTTTTATTATCTAAACAAAGTCTTCTTCGCCATCTTCTTCTTATTCATTTTATTATTAAAGGTATGATTATTTCATTAAAAGAATTAGTCTCTATGTTTTAATCCCTTTTAGTGTGAGAATGATACAATATAAACATATCCATTTTAACTGTTGTTGTTGTTGTTGTTGTTGTAACATAAAAGCCTGTAATCCAGCTGTTCTCGGTCTGTGTTTTGAACGAGCAGGAAAAAGAAGAACAACCCCATGTTTCAGTTTGAGACGGTTCCGCTCATAAATCTGCATGCTATAATGTCGGGAATTCTTTCTTTCATTTTGTTTCGTGCCAACTCAGAAGGGTGTTGTAAAAATGGTGCTGTGACCCTGAGTCTCCCCCCTGCTGGGACGCCATCTGGGCAGCAGCACTTTATACGCTCAGAAGAAAAGGGAACGGGGGCGTGAAGTGGAAAGTTGTGGAGGAAGAGGTCGCAAAATTCACACCCCGATCTATGGAATGCATTCACACGAAAACAACGCGCAAGAACAAGAGAGAAAAAGCCCCCCGTTTGTTTAAAAAAAAAAAAAGACCCACAAGGGGGGGGGGGGGAAAAAAAAAAAAAAAAAAAAAAAAAAAACAAAAAAAAAAAAAAAAAGAAAAAAAAAAAATATTATACTTTTATATTTTTTTTTATATTTCACACATTTGTTTATTGAGGAAAATGATGCAATAGTACATATCTGTGAGGAGGTAAAAGTATGTGAACCTTTGTTTTAGGACGTGGTGTGACCCCCTTGTGCAGTAATAACTGCAGATACACGTTTGAGGTAACTGTTGATCGGTCCTGCATATCGGCTTGGAGGAGTTTTTTCCTGTTCCTCAGTACAGAACAGCTTCAACTCTGGGGTGTTGGTGAGTTTCCTCACATGAACTGCTCGCTTCAGGTTCTTCCACAACATTTCTATTGAATTAAGGTCAGGACTTTGACTCGGCCGTTCCAAAACATTAACTTTATTATTTTTTAAACATTCTTTGGTAGAATGACTCATGTTCTTAGGGTCATTGACTTGCTGCCTGACCCACTTTCTTTTCAGATTCAGATCATTGACAGATGTCCTGATATTTCTTTTAGAATTCGCTGGTATCATTCAGAGTTCATTGTTCCATCAATGATGGCGAGTCGTCCTGGACCTGATGAGGCAAAACAGGTCCAAACCATGACACTACCACCACCATGTTTCACAGATGGGATCAAGTTCTTATGCTTGAAGGCAGTGTTTTCCTTTCTCCAAACATAACACTTCTCATTTAAACCAAAAAGATCTATTTTGGTCTCATACATCCACAAAATATTTTCCCAATAACCTTCTGGCTCGTCCACGTGATCCTTAGCAAACTTGCAGATTGCAAACATTGTCATTCAGTGTTCTCTTGATGGTGGAGTGATGAACATTAACATTAGCCAATGGGAGAGAGGTCTAGAGTTGGTTTAGAGGTTACTCTGTGACCTCGTGGACTATTACACTTCTTGCTCTTGGAGTGATCTTTGTTGGTCTCCACTCCTGGGGAGGGGAATGATGGTTTTAAAGTTTGTACACAATCGGTCTGACTGTGGATCGGTGGAGTCCAAACTCTTTAGAGATGGTTCTATAACCTTTTCCAGCCTGATGAGCATCAACAACTCTTTTTCTGTGGTCCTCAGAAATCTCATTTGTTCGTGCCATGATACACTTCCACAAACATGTGTTGAGAAGATCAGACGCTGATAGATCTCTGTTCTTTAAATAAAACAGGACGCTCACTCAAACCTGACTGTCATCCCATTAGTTGAAAACAACCAAACAATCTTTGCCAGCCGTGGACGGTTGCATGGTTCTTTGCATTTGCAAATGAAAGAGAGAGAGAGAGAGAGAGAGAGAGAGAGAGAGAGAGAGAGAGAGCGAGAGAGAGCCTCTAAACCACAGAGTGCATTCCTGACTCCAATTTCACCTTCAGATTTACTGCTAATCCTATTGGTTCACAAACTTTTACCCCTCATATATATTAATACTGGATCATTTTCCTCAATAAATAATTAGCCAAGTATAATATTATTTGTTCCAGTTGTTTAATTGGGTTCTCTTTATCTACTGTTAGGACTTCTAAAAAGGTCTGATAATGAACATCTGATAATGTTTTAGGTCATATTTATGAAGACATATAGAACATTTTTAAAAATTCAAGCACCACTGTCGCTAATAAAATCTAATCTGTGTTCTGATTAGATAAGAGCAGTTATTTACAATGAATTAGGCTAGTTTTAGAACAAGTTTGTGGGTGGGAAAAGCAAGAGGTATTTTTGGGCCTTTTGCGCATGCCAAGGTCTTGTTTTATAGGAAATAATCAGTTAAATCTAACCGATTTCTCTAAAGGGAACGTGTAAGTGCAGAAAGTCTATCTACAGTACAGTACAGAATGCTTTTTGAGTAAGTAGCCTAGCTACTAGCATGTTTATTCTGCTCTACTGCCTGAATTTCAGGTAAACAGTCAAAACGCAGAAGAATATTGCAAACATCAGAACATGGGAAAGGGGGTTACTGCGTGGATCATTTCTGTACTCGGTGATGATAAATAAGGTGTATTGCAGAAATGTGTGCCCACAATGGTGACCTCATAACCTTTTCCATGCGTCTCCCTTTAAACATCTCTAATACCTTTTCCAGCTTTTTGGGCTATATTCAAGTCTTTATGTACACCTTCTGAAATGAACTGGTAACTCTGGATCTGTCTCACTGCTCAAATAATCTATTCCTGAACAATACGGAGCAACTGAGGAGGTTTTTTTTTTATTTATAACTGATTAAACCAAAACTAGATTACTTATTGCATTAAGAACACTTGATATTATCATGTTGTTATGAAATGAGCAGTTAATACACGTAAATCACACAGACAGGTGTCGTGGGCTGCATGTGGTTCACATCAGTGTTTCCTGAACGAAAGATCATGTGACGGGAAGTGGTTTGTGGTAAACCAGAAATATCTGAGTCAATCTGAGAAGACTGAGTAAGAGAGTAAGAGTAGGAGACATCTGGTTGTACACACTTGCGGTGAAGAAGACCGTAGGTGAATTCTTTAAATATCGCTGTGCATTTGCATATACCGATCTGCTGAACATTACTTAAGAGGGGCAACAAAATGCCATCATTTAAAAAGTGACTGAAAAGATTGGAATACATTCAGTATGTTTCCATCATCCTAGATCACGCCTCTTTTGTCCATACACAACTTTCACACACCCTAGACACCATGAGATTATAAAAACAGGTGGACAGAAAGGACGTCTGTGTGATATAAGTGAGTTTGGGACAGTAGTTTATATCAGTATAGAGATTTAATTACCTCACTGATGAAGGTGATATGGTACGTGTTGTACTGCACTACGGGTGGAGTCCAGACGAGTGTAACTGAAGATTCCGTGATGTTTCTGGTACTGAGGTTGGACACAGCAGTGAGGGCTGGTAAGAAAGCGAGATAGAAGAGTAGATCAGTATATGAACGGAGTGAATCTGTAGCTATCATAGCATCATTTTTGTCGAGATGTTTTTGTAGCTCATAGTAAGAACTCTGTTGTATATTTTGAATACATTTTCTTTATGGTATACAGCTGGTACAAACTTCAGATGACACTGAAATCGGACATGTTTGCTATGCAGGAACATTTTTGGTCTTTAAAATCCTGCAGGCCCATCTGCACCGCATCACACTTTAGTGCTGTTAAGCCCAAAGTAACACTGGGGAAACCCTTATGTCCTTGGCCTCTGTCTTTTCTGCCAGACCAACCATGTGGAAAGTTCAAATTCTTCTCTTTCTGCCACACATAAAGTTCAGACTCCACTCCATCCCATACATCAAGCTCAAGTTCCACTCTTTCCCTATTATCAAACTTACAGCTTGATGCATGCAGTCCAGTCTCTACTCTTTCCTTTGCATCAAGCACAGATTCTCCTTCTTCTGCAACATCAGGCCCTGTTCTTCCACAATGTCATGCTCAGCACTCACTCTGCTCTCTTTCCAGCCTCAGAGACAGGCCCTGCTCCTTACCCTGAATCAGACGCAGACACTACTTCTGCCCCAAGGTCAAGCTGGTTCCGTTGTTTTCCGGTCATGTTCTTAAGAACTCACACCTTCTTTGCATCCAGATCACACCTCCTACACTGTTTTCAGGCCCTAATCCTTCCGTGGTATCAGTCTGTGCCCTCTGAACCAATCCTAATATTAAACCTTATCATCTACAGCGTCAGTCTGAGCCTCAGAGTCTGTGTTGTGTACCAAGCAGATTTATCTTTTTTATTGATCGATTCTCTGATTTTAACCAGGTTTCATAGTTTGGTAACAGTAGTTAATAGTTCCAGTTCCCCAGTTCTCCTAGTTCTCTACTAAGTCCTGTCTATTGATCAATTTCAACGTCGCCTACAGTATATTACATTTTTACAAAACATCTGATTCAACCGAATATAACTGGTTCAATGTAAATGTGGTGGATGAATCAACTTACCTGTTGCGCAGTCAGGTCCTGTAAGTCCGTCCTTACACTCACTGCAGTCCGGCTCAGCAAAACCGGGATTACACACACACTTGCCACTCACACATCTTCCTCTGTTACTGCAGTTATTTGGGCAGGTCTTGGTGGAGCAGTCTTGTCCGGTGAAACCAACTTCACACACACATTGTCCGTTTACACATCTTCCTTTGTTATTGCAATTTCCGGGGCAGGACCTCTCAGAACAATCCGGACCTGTGAATCCTGTATCACACACACACTTCCCATCCACACACCTGCCATTGTTGTTGCAATCTCCAGGGCAGGATCTCTCAGAACAGTCCAGACCTGTGAATCCAGTATCACACACACACTTCCCATTCACACATCTTCCTTTGTTGTTGCAATTTCCGGGGCAGGTGCGCTCAGAACAGTCCAGACCTGTGAACCCTTCATCACAAACACACTTCCCATCCACACACCTGCCTTTGTTGTTACAGTTTCCAGGGCAGGACTGCTCCAAACAGTCCAGACCTGTGAATCCGGTATCACACACACACTTCCCGTTCACACACCTTCCTTTGTTGTTGCAATTTCCAGGGCAGGACCTTTCAGAACAGTCCGGACCTTTGAATCCAGTGTTGCACACACACTTCCCGTTCACACATCTTCCTTTGTCGTTGCAATTTCCAGGGCAGGACCGCTCAGAACAGTCCAGACCTGTGAACCCTTCATCACAAACACACTTCCCATCCACACACCTGCCTTTGTTTTTGCAATTTCCAGGGCAGGACCGCTCAGAACAGTCCGGACCTTTGAATCCTGTATTGCACACACACTTCCCGTTCACACACCTGCCATTGTTGTTGCAATCTCCAGGGCAGGATCTCTCAGAACAGTCCAGACCTGTGAACCCTTCATCACAAACACACTTCCCATCCACACACCTGCCTTTTTTGTTGCAATTTCCGGGGCAGGACCACTCAGAACAGTCCAGACCTGTGAATCCTTCATCACAAACACACTTCCCGTTCACACACCTTCCTTTTTTGTTGCAATTTCCGGGGCAGGACCTTTCCGAACAGTCCGGACCTTTGAATCCAGTGTTGCATACACACTTCCCGTTCACACATCTTCCTTTGTCGTTGCAATTTCCAGGGCAGGACCGCTCAGAACAGTCCAGACCTGTGAACCCTTCATCACAAACACACTTCCCATCCACACACCTGCCTTTGTTTTTGCAATTTCCAGGGCAGGACCGCTCAGAACAGTCCGGACCTTTGAATCCGGTATCACACACACACTTCCCGTTCACACACCTGCCTTTATTGTTGCAGTTTCCAGGGCAGGACCTTTCAGAACAGTCTGAACCTGTGAATCCGGTATTGCA